>CM035160.1:120408515-120788515 GCA_020205615.1 Panax quinquefolius | reverse complement strand
TAAACGTTAAATGAACGTTCAACTTTCGTTCTTCGATTTCTAAGTCGAGAATCTGGTCATTTTCGAAGTCCGCAACTCTTAAATGCCAAATATGACTTGACTCCATCGGAAAATAATGGTTACGAGTTCAAACACAAAATTTGACTTCTATTCCGAGAATTTTACGAATTCGACGGTTATCGTCCAATCGTGCAAATTCCGGCAATTCTTCATTCTTATGATTTGTTCAACATTACAAATGAATTCCATTCATCATGTGAACATCTCAACATACTTATTACAACAACCTATATTCATTGTTAGATTTTTAACTTATTCTTTATGAGCTTATAACTTGTCAAATTATAAACTACTTAAGATTTTATTATTCATGACTTATGACAATTAAAGTTTCTTAATCATCATACTTTACATGTTCTTCACATATAACTTTACTTATGTACACATGATACATATGATCATATAAGTTCTTGTATCACTTCTCTTAATAAACTCATTACAAGTTCATAATTTTCATACTAACATTCAAGGTTAACTTATAATAAGTTTATAACTTTTATAAGTTCAAATGACTTATTGCCAACTTATGTGGCTTAAGTTCATCACTTACACATTCTTCTTGCTTCTTATCATTCATGTTTCTTAATCCATCTTTTCTTATCAACCTATCATGGTAGAGATAGAAGATATTAGAGAAGAAGTCTTACTTTTGAATTCTTGGTAAGGTAGCTTTCTTCTTCTTCTTACAAATGAAAGTGACTTATTTGTAGCTTATTCTCTCTAACACTTAAGCACTTTGAAATGTTGGATTGTTATAACAACTAGCAAATGGCTTGCAAGGCTTCTCTATTTATAGAATTTGCAAAGCTAGGGTAGTTTAGTCAATAAATCTCCCCACCTCCTTTAAGCCACCTCCTTACTATTCATTACTTGCTAATCACAACTCTTATCCTATGCTTGGCCATTACTTCTATTACTTGGTCATTACTCCTAACTTGGTCACCACATTAACTTGGTCACCATACTTACCATATTAATATGGTTTGCCCCATGGGTCATTACAACTCATGGATTCTAGCTTGGGCTTGGATTAAATAAATCCTTGGGCTTTACATTTTATTCACATGGACTTGTAGTAAATTCAATCAACCTTTGCAAGTCCATTAACATTACTTAATACATATAGTTTATGTATTATTTTCGTATTCTAATTCATATAGAATTTATATACGATATTTCATCCTTCATACAAACTCGTATAATACTTTGTATTATACTCGTTTTCATTACTTTGTACAATACCAAAGTATCATACCATTATCACATATTCATTACTACTTCGCCTTCCTTAACGTTTATAAATTAAGTCCGCAAGCAAAATATTACATTTTCCATAACTAGATTTTTATTACATAATCCATCTTACCTTGTTATTCCATCATTACGTATTTCTCGGAAATTCAAAAATATATCTCGAGCAAATACCCATGAATAGTGTTTTTCGAAAAATCTCTCGAAAAACTTTTATTTTTGTCTTAAAAATTCAAACACTTTAATTCGTTCACGTAGCTCAAATACTACAACATTCTAACATCAATAGGTTATACAATGACAACCATCTTGATAACATATAGAATAATATTTCATTATTATATAATTTAATAAAATCATTTTACAATAAGATCCGAATTTCTCAGTCGTTACATTCTTCCCCCCTTATAAAGATTACATCCCCGAGAATCTCGTCTTTTTTTAATCAAATAGATGGGAAAAAATTTTCTTCATCTTTTCTTCTAATTCCCACGTTGCTTCTTCAGCATCGTGGTTCTTCCATACTACCTTTACTGATGGTATTACCTTGTTCCTCAGAACTTGTTCCTTTCTATCAATGATCTGCATCGACGACTCTTCATATGTTAAGTCTTTCTCTATATGAATCGGCTCAGACTCGATTACATGCTTATAGTCTGGCTTATATGGGCATAATACTGATACATGAAACACATTATGTATTCATTCTAGGTCTGGAGGTAATGCTATAACATAAGCTACCTCTCCCACCCGTTTTAATACCTCAAAAGGTCCTATAAACCTTGGACTTAACTTTCCTTTCTTTCCAAATCGTATCTTTCCTTTCTAGGGATATACCTTTAAAAACACATACGAGCCCACCTCAAACTCTCGACTTAGTCTATGTGAGTCCGCATACTTCTTTTGTCTGTCCTGAGCTGTGATGAGACGCATCCGAATTAACTTTTCCACATCCGTTGTCTATTGTACCAATTCTGGTCCTAGCATCCGGCGTTCTCCCACCTCATCCCAACACAATGGTGTTCTGCATTTTCTTCCATACAAAGCTTCATACGGCGGCATGCCTATGCTTGTATGATAACTGTTGTTATACGCAAACTCTACTAGTGGTAGGTGATCATCCCAACTACCCTTGAAATCCATGACGCAAGACCTTAACATGTCTTCTAACGTCTGAATTGTTCTCTCGCTCTGTCCATCGATTTGTGGATGATAAGCTATGCTTAACTTCAGCTGTGTTCCCAACTGTTCTTGCAAACTCCTCCAAAAGTTTGATGTGAATCGTGGATCACGATCTGACACAATCGATCGTCTGGGTACTCCGTATGCGGAAATAATTTCCTTAACATAAAGTTTAGCTAACCGGTCTAAGTTATACTTGACCCTAATTGGCAAAAAGTGAGCCGACTTTGTCAACCGGTCCACTATTACCCAAATCGAATCGTACCCTTTATTTGTTGTCGGAAGTCCCACCACGAAGTCCATCGTGATATGCTCCCACTTCCATTCTGGAATCTCCAATGATTGTAATAAGCCACTAGGTCGTTGATGTTTGGCCTTAACTTTTTGACAAGTCAAGCACCTACTCACATACTCTGTTGTTTCTCTCTTCATGTTTGGCCACCAAAAACTCTGTCGAAGGTCTTGATACATCTTAGTGCTACCAGGATGTATCGAGTACCTCGAACTATGAGCTTCTTGTAACACTTGCTCCTTTAATTCCATCTCATTCGGAACATAAATTCTTCCTTCAAATCTTAATAATCCCTCATTATCAAGACTATACTTAGCATCTTCCTTCTCGGATAACCGCTTCTTCATTTGGTTACACTTATCAGTCTTGAGTTGTATCTCCTTGACTCTTTCTACGATGGTAGATTGCATCTCCGTCGTAAAGAGTAACTCCCCCGAATCACTCGGCATCTTTACATCTATTTCCATCCTAGCCATCTCTGTTATTAACTCATTTTGAGCCGCTAACATAGACAACTTTTCCCGACCCTTCCTACTTAAGGCGTCGGCAACGACTCGTTCAGCCTTTCGAGTGATCTGAGATTTCACAATCATAATCCTTTATCAACTCTAGCCATCTTCTCTCATCTCATATTCAACTCCTTACGAGTGAAGATATACTTTAGACTTTTATGGTCCATATATATCTCACATTTTCCCCATAAAGATAATGTCTCCATATCTTTAGGGCAAAACACTCTGCATGGCCAGTTCTGGATCATGAGTAGGATAAACTTTCTCATAATCCTTCAATCTTAGAGATGCATCTGTAATGACTTTGCCATGTTGCATAAGCACACAACCAAGTCCTCTATGCGAAGCATCACTATACACTACAAAATTTCATGTGTCATCTGGCAATGACAAAACAGGCGCTTCACTTAATCTTTTCTTCAGTTCTTGAAAAATGTCTTCACATTTATCCGTCCATACATATTTCACCGTCTTCCTTGTTAAATTAGTCAACGAGTTAGCTATCTTCGAAAAATCTTGGATAAATCTTCGATAGTACCCTGCTAACCCTAGGAAACTCCGCACCTCAGTTGGCGTTTTTGGTTGTTCCCAATTCATTACTGCTTCCACCTTCGTTGGATCCATTGAAATCCCATCTTGGTCAAAGACATGACCTAAAAACTGCACCTTTTCCAGCCAAAATTCACATTTGGTGAATTTTGCATATAACTTCTCCTTCCTTAGTGTCTCCAACACTAATCTTAAGTGTTCAGCATGATCTTCTGGTGTGACGCCCCCAAAATTAGGTATACATCACCCATCTTGAGTCGCCAGATACATGGTATAGAATTCAAATAAAAATTAATAATACAAATGTCGTGTACAATACGACAAAACATAAACTGCGAGTTTGAATACAAATATTGTCTACTAGAGAGTATACAAACTCAAAAGGAGTCTTCATTAAAATTATTATCACACTATTTCACAGAATATTGAGGACTACTAATGCACCATCTAGGACCATCACTCTGTTCCCCGACTAGTCCCAGCTACGTTCTCATTTCCTGAAGAGAACAGTAAAAGAAAGGGTGAGCTCAACTAGCCCAGTAAGAAATATTATGACTAAGATAATGTAGAATAATTTATCATTAGCCTTCAATGGTGTTAAACTGATACAATATAACAAACATCAAGTTTAAGCGGCGCGGAACAAGCAATCCATTAGAAGAGTCAAGTAGAGAATAAAATCTACTATCTTCTATGATTTAAAAAGTTTTTCATCACTTTTATCGCTGAGACTCAGCTCAATAAATAATCCACATTATTAAATCATCCCTGCACTACAGGCCAAGGATATTCTTTAGTATCACGACCACGAAATTATTCATGCACTACGGGCCAAAGATAATCGTGTTTTCATCAACGGTCCTGATCATGCCATAAAACAATTCATCTTTGCACTACTACCAAAGAGAATCCATAGCCATAATCATACCAAACAACGTCCGTGATGCACTATGGGCGATGAGAACTTTTTCCACATCATTTGTAACATTACGGTTATGATGATTATAGAATAATCCACGGTCATAATCATACCAAGTCCATATATGCACTCTGAGGCCACATATGACTTTCAATATAATATAAATATGAGGATGCTGACAATGATATAGGAATTCAATAAAACAAGTTCAAGAATTAATTTATCCTGGAACTAATAACGTCCAAATTGTCAACATGATAATTCTTTGTGGAGTAAAATTCAAGAATGCTCGGAAGAATATTTCCATGAAAAGATCTTTGGATGAAGCGCAAATATCAAGGATATTCCACTAATTTCATGGAGTATAGAAGTCAAAACTTTAACCAACCTTGAGTATAATAAAGAATGGAATAACAAAAAGATATCACCGCGCATACGCGGTACTGAGCATAAACGAGTTATTCCAGCGCAGAATAATAATAACGGAACGGTCGGTGAAATTACGCGCCGGCGAGGATGTTCCAACAGAATAATAAAGAATGGAATAACAACGAAATCACCATGCATGCGGTGCTTGGCGTACAGCGAGAGTTATTCCAATGAGAATACTAAATAATGGAACCAGGTCAGGCGTAATACGCACTGACAAGATATTCCAACAGAATAATAAATAACGGAACCAGGTCCGGTGTAAAACGCACAAACAAGATATTCCAACAAAATGATAAAGAATGGAATGACAACAGAAATCACCATGCATGCGATAGACCGCATGCACGGAGTTATTCCAGCAGTAATAATTAATGGAACCGGTCAAAGGCGTATCTGCTTACCAAACAGGATATTCCGAAAGAATAATAAAGAACAAAATAATAGAAGAATTTCACCATGTATGCGGTACTTCGCATAAACAGGTTATTCCAACATAATAATAAAGAATGGAATAATAGAAGAATTTCACCAAGTATAGGTTATCCCGCGTATACAGGTTATTCCAACAGAATAATAAAGAATGGAATACCAGAAGTTCTCTTAATGAATAAGAAAGAAAGAATACCACTTATGAGTATAACAAATAATATTACCTACACAATAATGATATCCCTTACGAGTACAACAAATAATATCCCCTACCTTTAAAAGAAAAGTATTTCGACTGGTAGGGCGAGGATATACTCGAAGAAAACTTGCACTATGCTCAAAGCTTTCTTAAACTCTAAAGAAATACGCTCAAGATTATAGAAGAGGAACTCTCTCTATGTTTTCTCTCTCTAGAGTTTCAGCGAATGCATAAAAAATAATGAAGGAATGAGCTTCTATTTATTGAAAAATGGATCAGACAAGAATTAACTTCATTAAGCGGTCCGTATTGATTTACTTTAATCGACGATCCATATTTAAAGCAAAATCTTTTAAATAAAATATAATATATTCTATTTATAATCTAATAAAACGAATAACTTTATAAAAGATTTTACTATACAAACACTTATCGAAGCACTATACAAACACTATGCATAATAAAATATAATATATTTTAATTATTGTCTAATAAAACAGATAACTTTATAAAAGTGTTACTGTTTTTATATAAAAAGATTTTACTATGCAAAATACTATGCGAACATTATGCAACACTATGCATAATAGAATATAATATATTCTAATTATTATCTAATAAAAGCAGAGATAACTTTATAAAAGAATTACATTTTTTATATAAAAGATTTTACTATGCAAAATACTATGCGAGACACTATATGCAACACTATGCATAATAGAATATAATATATTCTATTTATAGAATATCTTTATAAAAGTATTACATTTTTATATATAAAAGATTTTCTGTTTTATTACATTAATAATACCAATAAAACAAAATTGAGTGACTTATCACATAAGTATCAATAATCAATACCGTGTGCTACTTATATGACCACGCAGTATTCTTTGTACTTTTAACACAGGGTGTTTCAACAGTTAACGGTAAAACTTCCTCCGTTATTTTCATAAATTATTTTTATCGTTTTCTCAATCTGACAATAATTCCGTTGCGGGGTCCACCAATGATTGTTCCATTGCACGAATATTCCCTGATAAAAAAAATATTCCCCGACCAATCGAATATAATATGACAACTTGCATACTTTGCAAAATTTATAAATACTACCCACAACTATAACATTATCTCAAATCCACACCATAATATAAAAAAAAATATTTCGAGAAAATTAAATCTTTATTCATAAAATCTGGGGTCTCACAATCTCCCCTCCTTATGAAATTTCACCCTCGAAATTTACGTACGTGCCTGGTATGCCGAACAGGTGAGGATACCTCGACTTCATTTCAAATTCTAACTTTTGAGTGTTTTATACGATCCTTCTTATCTAAGATTTTAACACGTATCTCCTTATACGTTAAATCTTCTGCTATATCGTTTAGTTCTAATTTAATAATGTGGTTCGGGTCATCCACATATTTACGTAACATCGATACGTTAAAAATGTTATGAACACGTGACATACTTTGCGGTAAAACGAGTCTATAAGCCATAGTTCCTACTCGATTGAGACTTTTAAAAGGGCCAATTAAATCGAGGGTTGAGATTTCCTCTCTTCGTCGATTCTTGCTTCTAGAATAACGCCCTCTTGAACCTTCTTCTTCACATTTATCAGCTCCGGGTGTGTAGCTTGAGCGGCTTTAACTTTATCGATTAAAGTCGATTCTACTCGTATATTCGTTATCTTCACTTGGGTTCCTAGAGTCGTTAACTCTATCTTCATCATTTGTAAGACATACGAAATGGGCCTTTGTGTTAACAACATCGCACTCGTAAACGCATACGATCTTCTACTCAACGCGTCAGCTACCACGTTCGTTTTCCCACGATGGTATTGAATGGTACGATCGTAATCTTCAACAGCTCGAGTCAACGTCTTTGGCACGTTATACGTTCATTTTAGTTGAAGAAATATTTGAGGGTTTTAGAAATGGGTTTTGTACTGGGGTCAATACAAAATTCGATTTCACGCTCTAGGGGTAGGCTAAGAAGTCTTCAAGAATACGTCAGGAAATTTATTAACAATAGAAATATCATTCAAAACTGTAACCCTCATCCAAGACTTGGATAGCACATGTAATGAAGGTTTTTCCTAACAGAGTTTCAACTGATAAGTTAAAGTTTAATTTCTCTAGAGTCAAATTTAAACGTTGAGCGCAAGCAAGAGAGATAAAAGAATAGGTAGAACCAGTATCGAATAAGGTATAGACTTCACAAGAATTTATAATTAACTAACCCATGATAACTTCGTTCGATTCCTCGTTACGAAAAATGTTCTCCCTTAAACTACCGAATTTGAATTGTTCGGGACAGTCTTTAGTGTCATCATTACCACTGGAATTGACTTTCACTATAAGGAATATTCCACCCTCAACTGCTTCGTCGTACTCCTGCTCCATGATCTGAATCATTAACCTTCGATCCATATCGAATTGGGGTTGACCGTTATGCACAGGATAATTCCAGATTCAATGTTGGATTCTCCCAATTGCTGTCAAAAAAGAGAAATATATATCATCTATTTTAGCTTTCTTGGATCGGACTTCTCTTTCCACAATATCAACGCGTCATGTGGCTTTTACCCATGCATCTTTCATTCTCACTCGTTCAGTTATTTCTTCTTTCAGATGCTCCTTGACATTTGAATTCTCAGATTCTAACTTTAATATCGTATACTCTGCCAAAGAGCGCTCCTGTTCAGCTATCGCACATCGGGTAATACAATTTTGAATTGTTACATTCCTTTGCTCCACGACGGCCTTCCGTTCTTCAGCCTGCTCTTCTAACTCATGAATACAATTTTGCAATTCTACATTTTGATCAATAAGTTGTTCTAATGAATTCTCCTTAGGTTCCTCTTCTTCCTCACTCTCAGTTACTACCTTTGCGACTAGCTTGAGTGCAACTTTTAATTCCTCAATCACCACATGGATATCTCTAATCACATTATATTGGTTGGTGATTAGAGGTGTCTCCACGGTCTCATGTGCTCCATTGCTATTCTCAACATTCTCGGATGTCATTTTCAAATACTGCCACAAAACAAGGGTTAATTAATATATCACATATTATCCCTATACTCTGACCGACCAATTAAATACCAAATAAACTTAGGTTGGTCATACTAGCGAAGGAATTCCTCGTCTCTCCCCTCCTAGTTCTATTCTCACATCTTAGCCAGGGATCATATCCCTAAGCTTTGATACCAACTGTGACGCCCCCAAAATTAGGTATACATCACCCATCTTGAGTCGCCAGATACATGGTATAGAATTCAAATAAAAATTAATAATACAAATGTCGTGTATAATACAACAAAACATAAACTGCGAGTTTGAAAACAAATATTGTCTACTAGAGAGTATACAAACTCAAAAGGAGTCTTCATTACAATTATTATCACACTATTTCACAGAATATTGAGGACTACTAATGCACCATCTAGGACCATCACTCTGTTCCCCGACTAGTCCCAGCTACGTTCTCATTTCCTGAAGAGAACAGTAAAAGAAAGGGTGAGCTCAACTAGCCCAGTAAGAAATATTATGACTAAGATAATGCAGAATAATTTATCGTTAGCATTCAACGGTGTTAAACTGATACAATATAACAAACATCAAGTTTAACTGCAGTGGAACAAGCAATCCATTAGAAGAGTCAATTAGAGAATAAAATCTACTATCTTCTATGATTTAAAAAGTTTTTCATCACTTTTATCGCTGAGACTCAGCTCAATAAATAATCCACATCATTAAATCATCCCTGCATTACAAGCCAAGGATATTCTTTAGTATCACGACCACGAATTATCCATGCACTACGGGCCAATGATAATCGTGTTTTCATCAACGGTCCTGATCATGCCATAAAATAATTCATCTTTGCACTACGGCCAAAGAGAATCCATTGCCATAATCATACCAAAAACTGTCCATCAATGCACTACGGGCCAATGAGAACTTTTTCCACATCATTTGTAACATTACGGTTATAATTATACCGAATAATCCCTGGTCATAATCATACCAAGTCCATATATGCACTACAGGCCACATATGACTTTCAACATAATATAAATATGAGGATGCTGACAATGATATAGGAATTCAATAAAACAAGTTCAAGAATTAATTTATCCAGGAACTAATAACGTCTAAATTGTCAACATGATACTTCTTTGTGGAGTAAAATTCAAGAATGCTCAGAAGAATATTTCCATGAAAAGATACTGGATGAAGCGCAAATATCAAGGTTATTCCACTAATTTCATGGAGTATAGAAGTCAAAACTTTAACCAACTGAGTATAATAAAGAATGGAATAACAAAAGAAATCACCATGCATGCGGTACTTCAGCATAGAGCGAGTTATTCAACAGAATAATAATAACGGAACCGAGTCGAGGCAAAATTGCTTGCCAACATGATGTTCCAATGAATAATAAAGAATGGAATAACAACAAAAATCACCATGCATGCGGTTACAGATAGGCGAGTTATTCCAGCAGAATAATAAATAACGGAACCAGTCCGATGTAAACGCGCACAAACAGGATATTCCAAAGAATAATAAAGAATGGAATAACAACGAAATCACCATGCATGCGATAGAAGCGCATGCAGATGAGGTTATTCCAGCAGAATAATTAATGGAACGAAGTCGAGCACAATACGCACCCAAGCGAGGATATTCCAACAGAATAATAAAGAACGAAATAATAGAAGAATTTCACCATGTATGCGGTACTTCGCATAAACAGGTTATTCCAACATAATAATAAAGAATGGAATAATAGAAGAATTTCACCAAGTATAGGTTATTCCAACAGAATAATAAAGAATGGAATACCAGAAGTTTTCTTAATGAATAAGAAAGAAAGAATACCACTTATGAGCACAACAAATAATATTCCCTACACAATAATGATATCCCTTACGAGTACAACAAATAATATCCCCTACCTTTGAAAGAAAAGTATTCCGACTAGTAGGGCGAGGATATACTCGAAGAAAACTTGCACTATGCTCAAAGCTTTCTTAAACTCTAAAGAAATATGCTCAAGATTATAGAAGAAGAACTCTCTCTAGTTTCTCTCTCTAGAGTTTCAGCAAATTCGTAAGAAATAATGAAGGAATGAGCTTCTATTTATAGAAAAATGGACTGCATAGTAACTAACTCATGAACGGTCCAGATTGATTTACTTTAATCTGACGGTCCATATTTAAAGCAAAATCTTTTAAATAAAATATAATATATTTTATTTATAATCTAATAAAACGAATAACTTTATAAAAGATTTTACTATGCAAACACTATGCGAGCACTTTATACAAACACTATGCATAATAAAATATAATATATTCTAATTATTGTCTAATAAAATGCAGATAACTTTATAAAAGTATTCATTTTATATATAAAAAGATTTTACTATGCAAAATACTATCACGAGACACTATGCAACACTATGCATAATAGAATATAATATATTCTAATTATTGTCTAATAAAGCAGTATAACTTTATAAAAGTATTTTGTTTTATATAAAAAGATTTTACTATGCAAAATACTATGCGGACATTATGCAACACTATGCATAATAGAATATAATATATTCTATTTATAGAATATCTTTATAAAAGTATTACATTTTTATATAAAAGATTTTACATTTTATTACATTAATAATACCAATAAAATAAAACTGAGTGACTTATCACATAAGTATCAATAATCAATAGTGTGCTACTATACAACCCCGCGTATTATTGTACACTTTTAACACCGGGTGTTTCAATGAGATTAACGGTAAAACTTACGTTATTTTCATAAAATATTTTTGTCATTTTCTCAATCCAAACAATAATTACATTGCGGGGTCCACCAATGATTGTGCCATTTACGAATATTCCCCGATAAAAAAATATTCCACAGAACCAATCGAATATAATATGACAACTTGCATACTTTGCAAAATTTATAAATACTACCCACAACTATAACATTATCTCAAATCCACACCATAACATTAAAAAAAATATTTCGAGAAAATTAAATATTTATTCATAAAATCTGGGGTCTCACTTCTGGCGTCTTAGAATAGACTAGAATATCATCGATAAACACCACGACGAACTTGTCCAAATATAGTTTGAACACTCTGTTCATCATAACCATAATTGCAGCAGGTGCATTCATCAACCCAAATGACATCACCAGAAACTCGTAATGACCATAACGAGTCCTAAATGCAGTCTTTGGTACATCTTCCTTCCTAACCTTCAACTGATGATACCCCATCCGCAAATCTATTTTGGAAAAATACTTTGCCCCTTTTAATTGATCAAAGAGATCATGGATCTTGGGCAATGGGTATTTATTCTTTATCGTTAACTTGTTCAACTCCCGATAGTTGATACAAAGCCTTAACGATCCGTCTTTCTTCTTGACAAACAACACCGGTGCCCCCCACGGAGAAACACTTGGTTGAATGTACTTTCTGTCCAATAGTTCTTGTAGCTGAACCATTAGTTCTTTCATTTCCACAGGTGCCATACGGTACGGTGCCCTTGAGACTGGTGCCGCTCCTGGCACAATGTCTATCACAAATTCGATCTCCCTATCCGGCGGTAGACCCGGTAACTCACTTGGAAATACATCCATAAACTCGTTTACTATAGGTATTTGTTCCATGGTTGCTCCCACTCTCTGGGTATCAACAACATGGCATGGGTAACCTACACAACCCTTCCTTAAAAGTTTTTTAGTTTGTGTCATCGTAAGGAAACACGGACGTCCCGACAATTTACTATCGTAAAATACTACAGGAGGTTGCTTCAACGTCCTGATGCTCACACATTTCTTTTGGCAATCTATAATTGCTCCATGGTTAATCAACCAATCCATTCCGAGAATTATGTTGAATTCTCCTAACTTTATCGGTATTAAATCTACCGATAACTTACGACCACGTACATCTATGCAACAATTCCTATGAATATCTTCAACAGGAATTATCTCTTCATTTGCTACCTTAATGTTCAAAGGTATAGGCAATTTTTTGGGAAATAATTCTAGTCGTCTAGCAAAATCACATGCTATAAACGAACAAGTAGCACCCGAATCAAATAGCACGTATGCATTTATATTGTTGATCGGAATAATACTGCTGAACTACATCCCCCGATGCCACCGCATCTTGGACCGGTAAATATATTAAAAGTGTGGGCCATTGATTACCTTTACTTAATTTGGACTACTAATAGCTAACTTACCGCTATTAGTTCTCTTATTTCCTTCTGTCCCCTTCTTCGGGCAGTTCTTCGCTATGTGGTCAGTTGATCCACATACAAAACATCCATGATTTTTCTTCGAATTTGGACAGTTAGGCGAAATGTGTCCTTCCTGTCCACAATTATAACATATTGCCTTTCCTTTGAGACAGACTAACAAGTGAGTCTTCCCGCAGGTTTTACAGGCCTTCATCCTCCTCTTAGAATCCCCTTGTTTTACTCCGGTATTCCCAGAGTTAAAGCCCTTCCTCTTCTGACCGTTGCCACTTCCACTGGCTCCCTCGGTCTTGGTTCCTCCATCAACCTTGCCCTTGTTTTTCTTATCCTTGTGGTACTAGCTGAGAGCCTCATTCCCACCTTCGGCAATTATTGCCTTTTCTAGTATGGTTCCAAAGGAAGTACTTTGGAACACAGAGATTCAGCTATAGAGCCAGGGTTTAAGCCCTGCTCAAATCTTCTAGCCTTTCTCACTTCAGTGTCCACTTGATGTGGAGCAAATCGTGCCAGTTCATTAAACTTGGCAGCATACTAGGGAACTGTCATATCCCCTTGTCTCAATTCAAGATACCTCATTTCCATCCTCCCTTGCATAATCGTGGGAAAATAGTTCTCGAAGAAAATCTCCTTGAACCTCTCCCATGTTAGGTTTCCTATATCGGCCCTAGCCTGGTTTTCCTCCCACCAAAAGTTGGCCTCTCCTTTCATCAAATAGGTTACAAAGGCAACCTTTTGACCCTCCTCAATATTTGCTATTACAAATGCTTTCTCTATTTCTTTTACCCACGTCTGGGCTTCTATAGGGTCCGTAGTTCCTTTGAACTCCAGCGGACCTACACTTTTAAAATCCTTAAAAATAGTAGCTCGTACTACTCCAGGAATCACGGGTACATTAGCCCCCTTTCTATTAAATGCAGCCGTTAAAAGATTAACGAACTCCTGCATTGGATTAACTGGACCACCCTCCGGTTGGTTAACATTAGTGCCCTGATTTCGTTGCCTCCTTCTTGGCGGCATTTTGCTGTTAAGAAAATAACACATCATTATTACGTTATTCTTGTTGGTTTGTTATTATTTGTAATAAAACAACAACTCATACTCATTACTCAATATATTCCATAAAAAGACTTATATTGATTCATAACTTGTAGTTTAACACTACATTGTTTACATTACTCAGCGTTAGCTGATTACATTACCATCCCAAAATTACTTTCCAAAAATTAGGATTTACAAAAGACTACCCTTTGTTATACAAAAAAGGGTTTTACGTCACTACTAGATACATAATATTTACATATCTAATCTACTCTAGCTATTGCTAGATTACATCTGGCGTAGGGCATTCTCAAAATCTTTTTGGGCGGGCCGTGATAACATCTCTTGATAGTGTGTGAATTACGTCACCCGCTTCTATCTGATACCTAGCTACCTGCTACTGGAAATCTACATGAGAACTCCTATGTATATAGGACATCCTTTCCAACTTCCGTTATTTAGTCTTTAGCTCCTGCTTGAGCTCAAAGACTTCACATTTCAGCTCTCGGACCTTGTCCTTAGCTAGAACTCTATCATCATGCTCCTCTTCCCACATTCCCTCCATGCTAGCCTTGTCCTCATGGACAGCTTGGAGTTCCTCTTTCAACTCCTTAACCTCTTAGCAGTAATGGACATTCCTATCCAATACCGATATAAACAGTGCCTTCATTGATTCCCTCGTAGACAACTCCTCTGTAGGTGGAACCTGGTTAAAGGACATCACGTCCACCTCCTCCTCTAGCATGCCATCAAATATAGACATGTAGTCTAAATCGTCCGAGTCTCCCGACTCGATTGTCACCAACTCTGGTTCTACTGCTACGGGATTTGGTAGTATCTCTACCCGATTAACCGAATCCTTGCTCACTACATGTATATCTCTATACATATCATTTTCTCCTAACATCTACAATAAAACAATATAGTTTGATTAGTACACGTCGGTAAAATAATAGAAATACATAACATATGATAATGCATTTTTTATAGGGTTGCTTTCCATCTTTTACATCTTTATTCTTTCTTAAGGTTATGACTTAAGGTTCTACTTTCCCCCTTAAATTTTATAACGTAGGCTTTGATACCAACTTGTAGCGCCCCCAAATCCGGGTATCTTCCAACCCGACATATGGTGCTATACTGTACAACATTCATACATTCATTCAATTGAAAAATCTCAAAGAACGAATATAACTTCTATATATTTAAAGTAATATTTACATTTCCTAGGTTCTATTCCCATTACAAAGGTTCTTTGTCATAATATCAGCTACATTACAACAATAGACCTATATTTATTACAAGACGACTTAACAACAATGCCTTAGCTTTTCCTTTATCCCTTTTGATCCTTGGGACGTTGACCTGCATTTGCATTCATATGGTTCAATCAAGAGTGAGCATAACTAGCTCAGCAGGTATAACAATTTTATAGCAACATGCTTGACACATACGAATCGTATATCTTCAATAACTGAACAATAGTTATGAAGTACTATTGATAATTCAAAATAGCACTTCATCTTTTCTTTCAAAATGTTTTACAATAATAACAATATTTAGTAAAACATTCACTCCGGTCAAAGACCTCGAGTATTCATTCTTTATTGGAAAAGGACAACTCTGAAGCAAGTCTGTAAGCCCGATATTACTTACAAGCACTTCTAGGTGATCAGCCTATTGTAATCTATGTTGATCAACACTACATCCATTAAACGTATGCACGTTTAAGTATTTGGCAACCTCACGTGCCTGTCATTTTATCGACAAAACATTTGTTTAACATTTCAATCTTCTTTTGAAAACCATATCAAGTAGTTGACAAAAGATAGCAACATTTGATAATAAATGATTAGATTATCAATACATCAAGTCTAGCCAAAGGAATTGGCTTTAACTTCAACATACTTTAATTCATGCGAAAGAATACATGAACTTCAAAACTTATTCAGATTGAACTGAGACAAGAGTTAGAATACTTGCCTTTAGCGTCTGCTACGGTATATTAACTTTATGTTCAAGTATTTCAAGTCTCTACAATACATGATCACATAAGGCCTTACATTAGGTCACATATAATCAAGTATGTATATGACTATTTCATACCTTCATCTCAATCTAATTGTGTATTAGATTTAGTTATTATCTGTTCCGATTTATCATTATCCTTGCATTTATATTCGACTAGGTTATCTCAACCTTTATACAACATCCTTAAGGTTTAACAAAGTTTAAACAATGTTACATTACATTCCTTAAGTTGTGTTTACTTCTAAATCAATTAGCTTTCCTTTCTTTGTACTTAGAAACATTCATTACCATCCTTGTTCTGAGACTGGCGCTGCGGTGAGTCCTTACTTAATGGGTCGCATTGCTTATTCCACACTCGAAAGATTTTCAGTCTTGTCACGTAGTAACTATGATAGCCATAAATTGTACTATGTTTATTCATGCAGTGAACTCTTGCAGATGTGCTCGGACATCTTTATGCATATGCGTATTGTACATGACTCATTTAACTAGGGTTGGTATTGCTGGCGCCAACTCGTGTACAAAAAAAAATTACATCTTTGAATTTTGTGAACTTTCCGGACGCATAACTTCTTCGTTATAAGTCCGAATTGACTCGTTCAAAAGCCTACGGTTCACAAATTGTGAAATCTACGCTTTCATGCAAGAATTTTATCTATTTGACTTCGTTTGCTAAAAATTCACCTATTAGTTCATTTTTAACAAAAACGATAAACGTTCATGAACGTTCAACGCTCGTTTCTTCGTTCTAAGTCGAAATCCAGTCATTTTTGAGTCCGCAACTCTTAAATGCCAAATATGACTTGACTCCATCAGAAAACAATGGTTCCGAGTTCAAACACAAAATTTGACTTCTATTCCGAGAATTTTATGAATTCGACGGTTATCGTCCAATCATGCAAATTCCGACAATTCTTCATTCTTATGATTTGTTCAACATTACAAATGAATTTCATTCATCATGTGAACATCTCAACATACTTATTACAACAACCTATATTCATTGTTGGATTTTTGACTTATTCTTTATGAGCTTATAACTTGTCAAATTATAAACTACTTAAGATTTTATTATTCATGACTTATGACAATTAAAGCTTCTTAATCATCATACTTTACATGTTCTTCACATATAACTTTACTTATGTACACATGATACATATGATCATATAAGTTCTTGTATCACTTCTCTTAATAAACTCATTACAAGTTCATAATTTTCATACTAACATTCAAGGTGAACTTATAATAAGTTTATAACTTTTATAAGTTCAAATGACTTATTGCCAACTTATGTGGCTTAAGTTCATGACTTACACATTCTTCTTGCTTCTTATCATTCATGTTTTTTAATCCATCTTTTCTTATCAACCTATCATGGTAGAGATAGAAGATATTGGAGAAGAAGTCTTACTTTTGAATTCTTGGTAAGGTAGCTTTCTTCTTCTTCTTACAAATGAAAGTGACTTATTTGTAGCTTATTCTCTCTAACACTTAAGCACTTTGAAATGTTGGATTGTTATAACAACTAGCAAATGGCTTGCAAGGCTTCTCTATTTATAGAATTTGCAAAGCTAGGGTAGTTTAGTCATTAAATCTCCCCACCTCCTTTAAGCCACCTCCTTACTATTCATTACTTGCTAATCACAACTCTTATCCTATGCTTGGCCATTACTTCTATTACTTGGTCATTACTCCTAACTTGGTCACCACATTAACTTGGTCACCATACTTACCATATTAATATGGTTTGCCCCATGGGTCATTACAACTCATGGATTCTAGCTTGGGCTTGGATTAAATAAATCCTTGGGCTTTACATTTTATTCACTTGGACTTGTAGTAAATTCAATCAACCTTTGCAAGTCCATTAGCATTACTTAATACATATAGTTTATGTATTATTTTTGTATTCTAATTCATATAGAATTTATATACGATATTTCATCCTTCATACAAACTCGTATAGTACTTTGTATTATACTCGTTTTCATTACTTTGTACAATACCAAAGTATCATACCATTATCACATATTCATTACTACTTCACCTTCCTTAACGTTTATAAATTAAGTCCGCAAGCAAAATATTACATTTTCCATAACTAGATTTTTATTACATAATCCATCTTACCTTGTTATTCCATCATTACGTATTTCTCGGAAATTCAAAAATATATCCCGAGCAAATACCCATGAATAGTGTTTTTTGGAAAATCTCTCGAAAAACTTTTATTTTTGTCTTAGAAATTCAAACACTTTAATTCGTTCACGTAGCTCAAATACTACAACATTCTAACATCAATAGGTTATACAATGACAACCATCTTGATAACACATAGAATATTATTTCATTATTATTTAATTTAATAAAATCATTTTACAATAAGATCCGAATTTCTCGGTCATTATAATAATAATAATAATAATAATAATAATAATAATAATAATAATAATAATAATAATAATAATAATAATAATACGATATTTCAAATTATGTAAGTTGTTATAAGTTTTGCAAAGTATGTAAGTTGCTATATAATATTCGATTGGTCGGGGAATATTCGTACGACTGCACAATCATCGGTGGACCCCACAACGGAAGTATTGTCGTAGTTAGAAAATGACAGAATTATCATTTTATAAAATAACGGCGAAAGTGTTACCGTTAAAACTGTTGAACTACCCGGTAGTAAAAATACAGTAATACGCGTGGTTGCATAGTAGCACACAGTATTGATTATTAATGCTTACGTGAGAAGTCACTCTGTTATACTCAATTATTGCTACAGTAATTGTTTCATCATATCTCTCATATTATTGAATCAATTATTGTTACAGTATCATCTGCATAATTTTTATTATTATTAAATCAATAATTGAGACGACAAAGTTATTCATATTATTATTTGCAATATTGACAATGTCTAGAAGTTAGGCCAAGGAGAGGTTTGGTCACCTAATTGCGCGCAAATAAGGAGAAATCCTTATCGGAAAGCACCCTCTTTCCTGGGACCGACCTGGTTGTTAAATATTGTGAGTTATAATTTTAATGATGAATAAGTTGTGTTGATTAAAGATGAATTTGATAGTTCCATTGTGTTGGGATTATTAGTGTTAGTGGAAATCGACATCTATTTCGATGATAATTGATGTCTGGGGGTTATATTGATAAATCGGGTAATTTATCGGATAAATGAGCAATTAATTGCTACTAATTCACATGCTTATATAACTATTTGTTCACATGTGTGTACTATTGATTCACATTCTTATACTATTAGGGGTGGTGGTGCAAGATTGATAATACTTGCATGACTAAGTTAAAAATAGAGATATAGATGGAGGTACTATACTGTAATTATTTTTATCACATGATTAGAACTATTGAGTCACATGATTTACTATTGATTCACATTATTTACTATTAGAGGAGGTGGTGCAAGTTTGATAATACTTGCAGGACTAAATTAAAAATGAAGAAAAAGAGAAAGGTATTATACTGTAATATTTTGAGCCCCAAAACGTGCAATTATCGAAACTATATTTTTCTATAAATAGAAACTCATTCTTCCTTCATTTCTCACCAATTCACAAAAGCTTTAGAGCAATTATTATAGAGAGAAATTATAGAGAGAAAGAATAAAAGTATTCTGTTACTTCACTACTCCTATATCCAGCACTCTTCTTTTTAAGGTAAGGGATATTATTTGTTGTACTCGTAAGGGATATTATTTGTTATACTCGTAGGGAATATTATTTTTTGTACCCGTAAGGGGTATTATTTCTTTTGTATTCATGAAGAGAACTTCTATTATTCCATTCTTTATTATTCTGCTAGAATAACCACTATACGCGGACTACCATATACTTGGTGACATTCTTCTATTATTCCATCTTTATTATTATTATTACATTTGGAATATCGTATGCATGCGTTTTATCTTTGGACTGGTTAAAAGTCTTTATTATTATTACGTTGGAATATCACATGCATGCGTTTACTGTGGGACACGGGTTCCGTTATTTATTATTACATTGGAATAAACATGCATCTGCAATCACCGCATGCATGGTGATTTGTTGTTATTCTATTCTTTATTATTACATTTGGAACATCCACAGCCGGTGCAATTTTGCACGACATGGTTCCGTTATTATTATTCTGTTGGAATAACCTGTCTATGTGAAGTACCGCATGCATGGTGATTTCTTTTGTTATTCCATTCTTTATTATACTTAGTTGGTTAAAGTTTTGACTTCTATACTCCATGAAATTAGTGGAATATCCTTGATATTTGCGCTTCATCCAGTATCTTTTCATGGACATATTCTTCTGAGCATTCTTGAATTTTACTCTACAAAGCAGTATCATGTTGACACTTTGGACGTAATCAGTTCCTAGATAAATTAATTCTTGAACTTGTTTTATTGAATTCTTATATCATTGTCATCATCCTCATGTTTATATTTTGTTGAAAGTCATCTGTGGAAACTAGTGCATAGATGGACTTGGTATGATTATGACCAGGGATTATTCGGTATAATTATAACTGTAATGTTACAAATGATGTGAAAAGTCCTCCTCGTCTGTGTAGTGCATTGATGGGACGATTTTTGGTATGATTATGGCTATGGATTCTCTTTGGTCGTAGTGCAAAGATGAATTGTTTTATGGCATGATCAAGACCGTTGATGAAAACATGATTATCTTTAGCCGTAGTGCATGGATAATTCGTGGTCGTGATACTAAAGAATATCCTTGGCCTGTAGTGCAGGGATGATTTGATGATGTGGATTATTTATTAAGCTGAGTCTCAGCGATAAAAGTGATGAAAACCCTTTTAAATCATAGAAGATAGTAGATTTTATTCCCTACTTGACTCTTCTAATGAATTTCTTGTTCCGCTGTAGTTAAACTTGATACTTTATATTTTATCAGTTTAACACTATTGAAGGCTAACGATAATTTTTTTTGCATTATCTTAGTCATAATATTTCTTACTGGGCTAGTTGAGCTCACCCTTTCTTTCACTGTTCTCTTCAGGAAATGGGAACGTAGCAGGGACTAGTCGGGGAACAGAGTGATGGTCCTAGATGGTGCATTAGTAGTCCTCACTATTCTGTGAAATAGTGTGATAATAAATGTAATGAGGACTCCATTGAGTTTGTATACTCTCTAGAGGACAATATTTGTATTAAAACTCACAGTTTATGTTTTGTCGTATTGTATGCGATAGTTCTATTATTAAGTTGTATTTGAATTATGTACCATGTATCTGGCGATTCAAGATGGGTGATGTATACCTTATTTTGGGGGCGTCACAGTTGGTATCAAAGCTTAGGGATATGATCCCTGGCTAAGATGTGAGACAAGAACTAGGAGGGGAGAGACGGGGAATTCCTTCGCTAGTATGACCTACCTAAGTTTATTTGATATTTAATTGGTCGGTCAAAGTATAGGGATAATATGTGATATGTCAATTAACCCTTGTTTTGTGACAGTGTTTGAGAATGGCATCTGAAAATGCTGAGATAAGCAATGAAGCACATGAAGCTTTGATTCAGCTCAAGCAAAAGGTAACGACCAATAACACGATAATAATCATACCGGTGGCAACGGCTATCGGAACAATGATAACCATCGTGGGGGAAATTATCATGCCAAGAATGGTAACCACTTCGGTGGTAATCATGGCCAAGATAATAGAAGTGGAAATTTCAAGAAGAGAAAGTCATTTAGCTCAATTTTGTCATATAGTGAAGTAAAGTCCAGTTGGGACGGTGGCACCAAAGGCAGATACGGACAAAAAAAAAAGTTGATGGTTTCAGGGATAGCGTTTTTCGCGACTTCTCAAAAATCGAGTAACCCGAACGAAGTTAGCACGGGTTAATTAATTATAAATTCTTGCGAAGTCTATACCTTATTAGATACCGGTTCTACCCATTCTTTTATCTCTCTTGCTTGCGCTCAACATTTAAGTTTGACTCCGGAGAAATTAGACTTTGACTTATCGGTTGAAACTCTGTTAGGAGAAACCTTCATTACATGTGCTATCCAAGTCTTGGATGAGAGTCAAAGTTTTGAATGATATTTCTATTGTTAATAAATTTCCTGACGTATTCTTGAAGACTTCCTAGCCTACCCCTATAGTGTGAAATCGAATTTTGTATTGACCCCAGTACAAAACCCTCTTCTCAAACCCTCAAATATTTCTTCACCTAGAACGAACGTATAATGCGCCAAAGGCGTTGGCTCGAGTTGTTGAAGATTACGACTATACCATTCAATATCATTGTGGAAGAGCGAACGTGGTAGCTGATATGTTGAGTAGAAGATCGTATGCGTTTACGAGTGCAATGTTGTTAACACAAAGACCCATTTCGTATAACTTACAAATGATGAAGATAGAGTTAAAGACTCTAGGAACCCACGTGAAGATAACGAATATACGATTAGAATCGACTTTAATCGATAAAGTTAAAGTCGCTCAAGCTACATACTCAGAGCTGATGAATGTGAAGAAGAAGGTTTAAGAAGGCGTTATTCTAGAAGCAAGAATCAATAAAGAGAGGAAATCTCAACCCTCAATTTAATTGGCCCATTTGAAATCCTTGATTGAGTAGGAACTGTGGCCTATAGACTCGTTTTACCGCCAAGTATGTCGCGTGTTCATAACGTTTTTCACTTATCGATGTTACGTAAATACGTGGATGACCCGAACCACATTATTGAATTGGAACTAGACGAGATAGCAGCAGATTTAATGTATGAGGAGATACATGTTAAAATCTTGGATAAGAAGGATCTTATTCGACACTCAAAGGTTATACCTCAAGTGTTAGAAACTGAAATTAAGTCAAGGTATCCTTGTAAGACCCCAACTTATTATTAATGAAATTTAATTTTCTCTATTTATTATTTTGAAATAGTAAGGGTTGATTTGATTAATGTGAATAGTTATGGGTAAAATACGCAAATATTTCAGAATAAGCAAGTGGTTATAAAATATTCATTGTTGTCGGGGAATATTCGTTTGGTCGTGGAATATTAAATGCTTGTGAATAGAATATTAAATGCTGACAATAGCCTAGATCTTTTGTGGGCCCCATGTAAAGCGATTGGATGAAGAAAAGCGACAAATATAAGTTGTTTAAAAATAACGTAGTAGTAGTTTCATCAAATTATCTTGTTAAAATACTCGGTGGTTAAAACACGGTAGCTACGCGGTATTGCACCAATTATTGATTCTTACGTGAAGAAGGCACTACTCGATAATGGTTACGATAATTCTTATTCAAAGTATTTTATTTTATTGATTTAATAATTGTTTGCGTTGATATTTTATATTGTTGTTGTTTCAATAATTGTCATTACACAAGTATTTTTCATTATCGAAGCAATAATTCATATTATCTGAATAATATTATTAGATAACATTATTGGCAATGTCTAGAAAATTCGCATCTAAGGAGAGGTTTGGTCACCTAATTGCACGCCAAGATGAGAGAAATTCTTATTGGAAAGCCCCTCTTTCCAGGAACCTATCTAGTTGTCAATATTGTGATTCTCGTAATATTATTTGTGAATAATTAATTATTGATTCATATGATGAGGAAAATATTGATTTTATGTGGATATAGATGGAGAAAATTTTTAATGTGACAATTGTTGAAAATTGAAATTTTATCTTTTTACGATAAAATAATTATTTAAATATATTATTATATTTTTAATAATATAATAATGGTGATATTTTTACAATGAATCTGTGATATATGAGTATACGAGGAGAAGGAGTATTTTTGTTGCAATAAATGTTTAAAACATGTTAAACATGTCGGTGGACCCCATTTCTTGACTGAAATTTGATTATAGCCTGTAAAATCGCCCGTTTATGGATTTCGGTCAATTTCTGTTTGGAATTTGGAAAAACTTTCTTCTGCAAAGTTGTAGAGAATTGAAGTTCCTATAAAAACACGTGTGATTCGAATTTTCTGACAAAAGGGCTATTTATTGTGAATTATTGAAGTTCTGAAGCTCCGAAATAATTAATTTTTGAAGTTTTAAAAAATTTTAATAAGACAAACGTTTTTTTGAGTTAGGCAAGGTGAGTCACTCTTGGTGGCTGATGGTTTGAATCAGATTTTGGGTGCGTAGGAATTTAATAAATATATATTAATATTTTATTAAATTTTCTGCTTTGGTGTTCTAAGCATTTTCCTATAAATAGGGTGCTTAGGTTAGAATTAAAATTCACACCAGAAATTGAAGTTTTCTCTCTCTATATTATCGAGCGTATTCTTGTGAGTATTTTGAGTATACTTTGAGTATTGCTATACGGTGCAAGTTCAAGTTATAGCTTATATCCGATGTATTCCAATTAGAAATCTTTGCTCTTCCAGAGGTAAGGATATTATTTTTTTTCGTAATGATATTATTTCTTCAATATCATTATCTTTGAAATATTGATCCAAGTTTTTACCAAATTTGTAACTTTTGGTGTCTGAGTTACTATTCACGTGATACTACGGCACTATTCACGATATACTCAGACTATTCATCGAAAAATGAAAATTTTCCTTTTCGCCTAAATTATCTATTGTGGATACTAGCTTCGATTGTATCCATGTTTTGATCATTCTTGAATTTTACACCTCTATGATTATTTTTGAGGTATTTTTGGACATGGATAAAACAAAGTACGAATCCTTAATCCTTAATCCTTGTCATTTTGTTTCACTGGATTTGTTTCTTTAAAAATATTTTTCATCATCCTCAGTCTTAAATGATGATATTATTGAATATCTTTGGCTTGTAGTGCAAAGATGAATGATTTCTGATGAATATCTTTGGCCCGTAGTGCAAAGATGAACAGGTGTTTAGATGAACATGACCAACTGATGAATATCTTTGGCCTGTAGTGCAAAGATGAATATTTGATTTCAGACTTATATTGATTGTTGTTACAGGGATAAAAGATAGACGATGAACTTTTAAATTCATACATAGAAGATAGTAGTTTGCATTCTCTACTTAACTCTTCTAATGAATTATTATTTTCACTGCGAATATTGATTTAAAACTTGTTGTCTATTGTATTCTATTAGATTTTTCCTGTTGAAGACTAACGATAATTTGTTGTATATTATCTTAGTCATAATATTCTTTCTTGGGCTAGTTGAGCTCACCCTTTTCCTTTTTTGTTCCATTTTTCTTCTCGGGAGGCGAGAATATAAGCGAGTACGAGTCGGGGTATGGAATGAAGGTTCTAGAGAGAGTTGTTTAGTAGTCCTCACCATTTTGTAAAATAATGTATCAATAAATGTGATGAGGATTAATTTGAGTATAGATATTGTCAGAAGATAATATTTGTATTCAAACTCACGCAGTTTCTTGTTGTAATAATAAAGTTGTAGTTGTTTACATACCATGTATTGACAACTCAAAATGGGTGATGTATACCTATTTTGGGGGCGTCACAATTGGTATCAGAGCTTAGGGATATGATCTTTGGCGAAGATCGGGGAATAGAACTAGGAGGGGAGAGACAAATAAATTCTTCGCTAGTGTGTCCTACCTAAGCTTATTTGTTAGTTGGTCAGTATATAGGGATATTATGTGATATATTGATTTCCTTAAATTAACCCTTGTTTTATAACAAAGATTTGAGAATCTCGATTGAGAATATTAACAATGGAAATGAGACCGGTGGAGACACTGTACTCACCAACGAGGAGAAC
Organism: Panax quinquefolius; assembly: GCA_020205615.1. NCBI lineage: Eukaryota > Viridiplantae > Streptophyta > Magnoliopsida > Apiales > Araliaceae > Panax > Panax quinquefolius. The sequence goes on along the minus strand of CM035160.1, from coordinate 120,762,584 downwards.
GCGTGCAACAGTGGCAATGTTTCACCTGTGAACAACACCACCGAAAGAGATGATGAACGAGGGGATGTTTAGAAGCTTTTTGCAGTTCATGGAAAATCGACTAGGGAGACTCGTGTTCAAAATACAGGGAGGAAATGATAGCAATTCACGGGTTGTCACCAAGCAGTTCAAAGAGTTGGGACCACCGAATTTAAGGAAAGCCGAGATCCGATCATGGCGAAAACATGGGTCAAGTAAATTACCAAGATATTCGATGTCTTGGGATGCACGGAGAAACAGAAGGTTCCATTCGCCACCTTTATGTTCCGTGGCGAAGGCGAGACTCTTGGTGAGAGTCGTGAAGCATACACATCCAACAAGACTTTTCAACATGTCTTGGGAGACATTTCAGAAACTATTTAATAACAAATACTTTCCTGAAAGTGTTCGTCATATCAAGGAAGTGGAGTTCATCAGATTAGAACAAAACAACATGACGGTGTCCCAGTATGAGGCAAAGTTTGTAGAGTTATCTAGGTTTGCACCTCATTTGGTGGAGAATGAGGAACGTATAACGCGGATGTTTCTTAGAGGTTTGAAACCCGGCATACGTCAGTATCTCATTTCTCATAAATTTTCTCTCTATTCAGATGTTGTAAACAAGGCTCAATTATTAGAGCGAGATAACGAGTACGGTCAACCGAGGGACCACAATCAGGATCATACCAGAGATAGCAGTCAACAAAACAACGATAACCAATGGAGAAAGAAAAGAGCGGACAAAATGGTAACCACTCTGGTGGTAATCATGGCCATGAAAATAGAAAAAACGAGTCGGGAGGAGATTTAAAAAGAGGAGATTTAACAACGACCATGTGAAGACGCACAAAGTCTTAAGAAAGAATCGGTTCTAAGGGACGAGAACGACCACCGGTGGCCATATATGCTATAAATGCGGAAAGAGGGACATATCGGTCAAAGCGCCCACAACAGATTCAAGGTATGCTATAATTATGGAAAGGAATGACATATCGCTCAAGATTTATGCAGTAGCGAAACCTAGTTCAATGGGGACGGTGACTCAAAAGATCGTCCCGAGAAAAGTCAAAGTCAACGGTTCTCGAAGAGCGTTTGTCAGGATTTGGTCAAAATGCGAGGAACCCAAATGAGGTGATCACGGGTAAGCTATTTATAAATTCTTGCGAAGTTTATACCTTACTTGATAATCTGGTCATACCCGTTCATTTATCTCTCTTGCTTGTGCTCAATGTTTAAACTTGACTCAGGAGAAATTAGACTTTGACCTATCTGTGGAAACTCCGTTAAGAGAAACTTTCATCACATCCAATCGTTTATAAATCTTGTTTGATTCAAGTTGGCACCATCACCTTACATTGACCTTATCTCTTTAAAGATACTTGCTTTTGATGTGATTTTAGGGATTGATTGGTTAACTACTCATCATGCCAAAATTGATTGTTTTCGTAAGGTTGTTAGTTTTCATATTCTAACCAACTTTGTTGTATTTAATTCAAGCAACTAAACCATTAAAATCAATCACTTGTCATACCTAATCATAAAGCTATTCGTTTATTGAAAAATGGATGTCAAACTTTCTTAGCCCATGTTATGGATTTGAATAAAGACACGTCAAATTTGAATAATATTCTTGTTGTTATTGACTTTCCGACGTATTTCTGAAGAACTTCCCGGCCTACCCCGTAACGTGAAGTTGAATTCTTTATTGATCTTGAACACGTACAAAGCCCATTTCTAAAATCCCATATCGAATGGCTCCTATTGAACTTCGGAGTTAAAGGTTCAACTACTGTGAATTGTTGGACATCGATTTCATTCGTTCTAGTACATCTCCTTGGGGTGCTCTGTTTTATTCGTAAAGAAGAAGAAAGGCGGGAGTATGGGACTTTTGTATTGACTATCGGGAATTGAACCATGTCACCATCAAGAATAGGTATCCTCTACCTCGTATTGATGACTTGTTTGACCATTGCAGAAGGCACAATTTTTCAAAGATTGATCTTCGCTCCGGATATCATCAATGAATATTAGAACCGAGGATATTCCAAAGACCGCCTTTAGAACTTCTGATGACGGGCATTATGAATTCTTAGTCATGTCTTTCGGATTGACTAATGCTCCTACGGCTTTCATGGATATGATGAATCGAGTATTCGAGGAATATTTGGATCAATTCGTTGTTGTCTTTATTGATGACATCCTCATATATTCCAAAAGCCATGAAGATCATGAGCACCATTTCAAGTTGGTACTCAAAGGCTTCGTGAAAACAAGCTTTATGCCAAGTTGAAGAAATGCGAGTTCGGCTTGAGGAAGTAGCATTCCTTGGGCACGCCAGATCGAAACATGGAGTATCTGTTGATCCGCCAAGATTAAAGCAATACAAAGTTGGGAGCAACCAAGTCGGTGATCAAGCACGTAGTTTTTTGGGCTTATTTGGTTATTATCGGAGATTCGTGGAAGGTTTTTTCGAATCGCTACTCCATTCTTGACTAACTCAAGGATACAAAATTTGTTTGGAGCGAAGAATGCGAGAAGAGTTTCCAAGAGCTTAAGAGGAGACTTATTTCGGCATTTTGTTCTAACAATACCATCCGGTTTGGATGGATTTGTTATCTACAAATGATGCTTGTGCAAAGGTTAGGATGTGTTCTCATGCAACGTGGGAAAGTCATAGCCTATGCCTCGCGACAACTTAAAGAGTATGAGAGGAATTATCCTACTCATGATCTAGAGTTAGCGGCGATCGTTTTGGCGCTTAAAGATATGGAGGCACTATCTATATGGGGAGAAAGTGGAGATATATTCGCACCATAAAAGCTTTAAATATTTCTTCACTCAAAAGAACTCAACATCCCAAGAAATGACGTTGGCTCGAGCTATTGAAAGACTACGACCACACTATTCAATACCATCCTGGAAAAGTTTAACGTGGTAGGTGACACGTTGAGTAGAAGATCATATGCGAGGAATGAGTGCGATGATGTCAAGTATACGCGATAGAGCCAACTTTAATAGAAAAAGTTAAGGTTGCTCAAGCCACCGCAGGCCGAGAAATGATGCATATGAAGAAGAAAGTACAAGAAGGAGTTATTAGGAAGCGAGAATTGATGAAGAAGGAATACTTGAGTCCACTCTGACTTTGTTTTCCTAACAACTCGATTTGAAGTACAAGATTATGATGGAGGCACACAATACACCATTTGCAATCCATCCTCGGAAGTACTAAATGTATCGTGATCTTCGACATACATTTTGGTTGAACAATATGAAGAGAGAAATTGCAAAGTTTATCTCGATGTGTTTAACTTGTCAACGTGTAAAGGCGAAGCATCTAGTACCTAAGGGTCCGTTGCAACCACTTGAGATTCCGAAATGGAAGTGGGAACACATTACCTTGGATTTCGTTACGGGTCTTCCTACGGTTTCTCAAGGCATCAATGCTATTTGGGTTATTGTTGATAGATTAACCAAGTCTGCTCATTTCTTGCCGATACGGGAGACATATTCCCTTGAACGTCTTGCTCAAATGTACGTAAATGAGATTGTGAGATTGCATGGCATGCCAATATCCATAGTTTCGGATCGTGACCCAAGATTCACTTCAAGATTTTTGTTTAGCTTGCAAAAAGCTATGGGCATGGATTTACGATTCAGTTCGGCATACCATCCTCAAACGGACGGACAATCAGAGAGAACTATTCAAACTCTTGAAGATTTATTAAGACTCTGTGTCCTAGACTTCAAGGGCAGTTGGGATAAGTATTTACCATTGGTGGAATTCTCCTACAACAACAGTTATCAGGCAAGTATTGGTATGGCTCCATTCGAAGCATTATATGGACGAGGTGGGTGAAGCAACATTGTTGGGACCCGAGTTGGTACGTATGACTACGGAAAAGATCCAAATGATTCGACAACGTATACAAACGGCACAAGATCGACAAAAGAGTTATGCGGATCTTCATTGAAAGGACGTGGAATTTAGTATAAGGGATCATGTATTGTTGCGAGTTGCTCCATGGAAGGGAGTTACAAGATTTGGGAAGAGAGGAAAGCTCAATCCACGATTTATTGGTCCATTTCAAATTCTTGACCGAGTAGGAAATGTAGCCTATAGACTCGCGTTACCTCCGAGTATGTCTCGTGTTCATAATGTGTTTCACATATCGTGCATTTCAGTAAATATGTGAAAGACCCGAACCACATTATAGAGTTAGAACCGGACGAGATAGTAGAAGACTTAACGTATGAGGAGGTACTGCCAAGATCTTGGATAGGAAGGAGCATGTCCCACGCCAAGAAAGGTCATACCACAAGTTAAAGTTTTGTGGAGGAATCATGCTATAGAGGAAATGACATGGGAATTGGAAACGGAAATGAAAGCGAGGTATCCTCACCTTTTCGAAACACCAGGTACGTACATCAATTTTGAGGACGAAATTTCATAAGGAGGGGAGGTTGTAAGACCCCAACTTATTATTAATGAAATTTAATTTTCACAATTTATTATTTTGAAATAGTAAGGGTTGATTTGATTAATGTGGATAGTTATGGGTAAAATACGCAAATATTTCAGAATAAGCAAGTGGTTATAAAATATTCATTGTTGTCGGGGAATATTCGTTTGGTCGTGGAATATTCAATCGCTTCTGGGAATATTAAATACGACAAAAGCTTGATCTTTTATGGGCCCATAATGTAAAGCGATTGGATGAAGAAACGACAAATATAAGTTGTTTAAAAATAACTGGCAGTAGTTATTCACAGATTATCTTGTTAAAATACTCGGTGGTTAAAACACAAGAAGATTACGGTATTGCACCAATTATTGATTCTTACGTAAGAAGGCACTACTCAATAATGGTTACGATTAATTATCGCTCAAATATTTTATTTTATTGATTTAATAATTCTTGTGTTGATATTTTATATTATTGTTGTTTCAATAATTGTCATTACACACAATATTTTTCATTATCGAGCAATAATTCATATTATCCGAATAATATTATTAGATAACATTATTGGCAATGTCTAGAAAGTTCTCGCTCAAGGAGAGGTTTGGTCACCTACTAATTGCCAAGAAGATGAGGAGAAATTCTTATTAGAAAGCCCCTCTTTCCTAGAATTGCACGGTTGTAATATTGTGATTCGTAATATTATTTGTGAATAATTAATTATTGATTCATATAATGAGGAAAATATTGATTTTATTTGCATATAGATGGAGAAAATTTTTAATGTGACAATTGTTGAAAATTGAAATTTTATCTTTTTTGATAAAATAATTCATTTAAATATATTATTATATTTTTTATAATATAATAATGGTGATATTTTACAATGAATGTGATATATGAGTATACGAGGAGAAAGAGTATTTTTGTTGCAATAAATGTTTAAAACATGTTAAACATGTCATGTGGACCCCATTTCTTCGAATTGAAATTTGATTATAGCTTGTAAAATCGCCTGGCTTATGGATTTTGGTCAATTACATTTGGAATTTGGAAAAACTTTCTTTTGTAAAGTTGTAGAGAATTGAATTTTCTATAAAAACTCGCGAAATTCGAATTTTCTGATAAAAGGGATATTTATTGTGAATTATTGAAGTTCTGAAGCTCCGAAATAATTAATTTTTGAAGTTTTAAATATTTTTAATAAGAAAAACGTTTTTTTTTTGAGTTAGGCAAGGTGAGTCACTCTTGGTGGCTGATGGTTTGAATCAGATTTTGGGTGCGTAGGAATTTAATAAATATATATTAATATTTTATTAAATTTTCTGCTTTGGTGTTCTAAGCATTTTCCTATAAATAGGGTGCTTAGGTTAGAATTGAAAATCACACTAGAAATTGAAGTATTCTCTCTCTATATTATCGAGCGTATTCTTGTGAGTATTTTGAGTATACTTTGAGTATTGTTATACGATGCAAGTTCAAGTTATAGCTTATATCCAGTATTCCAGTTAGAAGTACTGTCTTTCCGAGGTAAGGGATATTATTTTTTTTTCGTAATGATATTATTTCTTCAATATCATTATGCTGAAATATTGATCTAAAGTTTTTGCCAAATTTGTAACTTTTGGTGTCGGAGTTACTATTCACGTATACGGCACTATTCACGTATACGACACTATTCACGAATACGGCATTATTCATCAAAAAATGAAAATTTTCCCTTTTCGTCTAAAATATCTATTGTGGATACTAGCTTTGATTGTATCCATGTTTTGATCATTCTTGAATTTTACACCACTATGATTATTTTTGAGGTATTTTTGGACATGGATAAAACAAAGTACGAATCCTTAATCCTTAATCCTTGTCATTTTGTTTCACTGGATTCGTTTCTTTAAAAATATTTTTCATCATCCTCAGTCTTAAATGATGATATTATTGAATATCTTTGGCTCAGTAGTGCAAAGATGAATGATTTCGATGAATATCTTTGGCCCGTAGTGCAAAAGATGAAGCAGTGTTTAGATGAACATGAATTAATCGATGAATATCTTTGGCCTGTAGTGCAAAGATGAATATTTGATTTGAGGTATATATATTGATTGATGTTACAGGATAAAAGATAGAGCGATGAACTTTTAAATTCATACATAGAAGATAGTAGTTTGCATTCTCTACTTAACTCTTCTAATGAATTATTATTTTCATTGCGAATATTGATTTAAAACTTGTTGTCTATTGTATTCTATTAGATTTTTCCTGTTGAAGACTAACGATAATTTGTTGTATATTATCTTAGTCATAATATTCATTATCTTGGGCTAGTTGAGCTCACCCTTTTCCCTTTTGTTCCATTTTTCTTCTCGGAGGCGAGAATATAAGCGAGTACTAGCCTGGGGTATGGAATGAAGGTTCTAGAGAGAGTTGTTTAGTAGTCCTCACCATTTTTGTAAAATAATGTATCAATAAATGTGATGAGGATTAATTTGAGTATAGATATTGTACAGAAGATAATATTTGTATTCAAACTCACAGCTTTTCTTGTTGTAATAATAAAGTTGTAGTTGTTTCTGTACCATGTATTGACAACTCAGAATGGGTGATGTATACCTATTTTGGGGGCGTCACAATCCTCACCTCTTCAGCATACCAGGTACGTACGTAAATTTCGAGGGCAAAATTTCATGAGGGGAGATTGTGAGACTCCAAATTTTATAAATAAAGATTTAAATTTCTCGAAATATTTTTTTTAATATTATGTTGTGGATTTGATATAATGTTATAGTTGTGGGTAGTATTTATAAATTTTGCAAAGTATGTAAGTTTTTATATAATATTCAATTGGTCAGGGAATATTCGTACGACAGCACAATCATTGGTGGACCCCACAACGGAAGTATTGTCGTAGTTAGAAAACGACAGAATTATCATTTTATAAAATAACGGCGAAAGTGTTACCGTTAAAACTGTTGAACTACCCGGTAGTAAAAGTACAGTAATACACGTGGTTGCATAGTAGCACACGGTATTGATTATTGATGCTTACGTGAGAAGTCACTCAGTTATGCTCGAGTATTGCTACAGTAATTGCTGCATCATATCTCTCATATTATTGATTCAATTATTGTCACAGTATCATCTGCATAATATTTATTATTATTAAATCAATAATTGAGACGACAAAGTTATTCATATTATTATTTGCAATATTGTCAATGTCTAGAAGTTCTGCAAAGGAGAGGTTTGGTCACCTAATTGCGCGCTAATAAGGAGAAATCCTTATCAGAAAGCCCCCTCTTTCTTGGAAACGACCTGGTTGTTAAATATTGTGAGTTATAATATTAATGATGAATAAGTTATGTTGATTAAAGATGAATTTGATAGTTCCATTGTGTTGGGATTATTAGTGTTAGTGGAAATCGACATCTATTCCGATGATAATTGATGTCTGGGGGTTATATTGATAAATCGGGTAATTTATCGGATAAATGAGCAATTAATTGCTACTAATTCACATGCTTATATAACTATTTGTTCTCATTGTGTACTATTGATTCACATTCTTATACTATTAGGGGTGGTGGTGCAAGATTGATAATACTTGCATGACTAAGTTAAAAATGGAGGTATAGATGGAGGTATTATACTGTAATTGTTTTTATCACATGATTAGAACTATTGAGTCACATGATTTACTATTGATTCACATCATTTACTATTAGGGGAGGTGGTGCAAGTTTGATAATACTTGCTGGACTAAATTAAAAATGAAGAAAAAGAGGAAGGTATTATACTGTAATATTTTGATCCCCAAAACGTGCAATTATCGAAACTATATTTTCCTATAAATAGAAACTAATTCTTCCTTCATTTCTCACAATTTCACAAAAGCTTTAGAGCAATTATTATAGAGAGAAATTATAGAGAGAAAGAAGAAAAGTATTCTGTTACTTCACTACTCCTATATCCAGTACTCTTCTTTTTAAGGTAAGGGATATTATTTGTTGTACTCCTAAGGGATATTATTTGTTGTACTCGTAGGGAATATTATTTGTTGTACCCGTAAGGGGTATTATTTCTTTTGTATTCATGAAGAGAACTTCTGTTATTCCATTCTTTATTATTCTGCTGGAATAATCAGTATACGCGGACTACCCTATACTTGGTGGCATTCTTCTATTATTCCATCTTTATTATTATTACATTTGAAATATCACGTCATTCATGGGTTTTATGTCGGACTGGTTAAAAGTCTTTATTATTATTCATTGGAATATCTTATTCAGACGTTTCTGTGGGACTTGGTTCCGTTATTTATTATTCTCGTTAGAATAACACATGCTCTATCTGGCAATCCGCATGCATGGTGATTTTTGTTGTTATTCTATTCTTTATTATTACATTGGAACATCCTGTTGGTGCGTAATTTACTTTGACACGTTCTACATTATTATTATTACATTGGAATAACACGTACATCTATGCAAGTACCATATGCATGGTGATTTCTTTTGTTATTCCATTCTTTATTATACTCAGTTGGTTAAAGTTTTGACTTCTAGACTCCATGAAATTAGTGGAATATCTTTGATATTTGTGCTTCATCCAGTATCTTTTCATGGACATATTCTTCTGAGCATTCTTGAATTTTACTCTACAAAGCAGTATCATGTTGACACTTTGGACGTTATCAGTTCCTAGATAAATTAATTCTTGAATTTGTTTTATTGAATTCTTATATCATTGTCATCATCCTCATGTTTATATTTTGTTGAAAGTCATCTGTGGCCTGTAGTGCATAGATGGACTTGGTATGATTATGACCATGGATTATTCGGTATAATCATAACCGTAATGTTACAAATGATGTAGAAAAAGTCCTCATTGGCCCGTAGTGCATTGATGGACAGTTTTTGGTATGATTATGGCTATGGATTCTCTTTGGCCGTAGTGCAAAGATGAATTGTTTTATGGCATGATCAGGACCGTTGATGAAAACATGATTATCTTTAGTCGTAGTGAATGGATAATTCGTGGTCGTGATACTAAAGAATATCCTTGGCCTGTAGTGCAGGGATGATTTGATGATGTGGATTATTTATTAAGCTGAGTCTCAGCGATAAAAGTGATGAAAAACCTTTTAAATCATACAAGATAGTAGATTGTATTCCCTACTTGACTCTTCTAATGGATTACTTGTTCCGCTACAGTTAAACTTGATAGTTATTATATTTTATCAGTTTAACACTGTTGAAGGTTAACGATAATTTTTTTTGTATTATCTTAGTCATAATATTTTTTACTGGGCTAGTTAAGCTCACCATTTCTTTCACTGTTCTCTTCAGGAAATGAGAACGTAGTAGGGACTAGTCGGGGAACAGAGTGATGGTCCTAGATGGTGTATTAGTAGTCCTCACTATTCTGTGAAATAGTGTGATAATAAATGTAATGAGAACTCCATTGAGTTTGTATACTCTCTAGAGGACAATATTTGTATTCAAACTCACAGTTTATGTTTTGTCGTATTGTACACGACAGTTGTATTATTAAGTTGTATTTGAATTATGTACCATGTATCTGGCGACTCAAGATGGGTGATGTATACCTAATTTTGGGGGGCATCAAAGTAATAATAATAATAATAATAATAATAATAATAATAATAATAATAATAATAATAATAATAATAATAATAATAATAATAATAATAATAATAATAATAATAATAATATTAAAATGTATTAGGTTGAATTAATTTAGAATTAATGAACTATACTTTAAAATTCATTATTTTTTTCTTATTCTATTTATAATTATAATTAGAGCATTCATTTTAAAATTAAAATTTAGAATTTCAAAATGATGAAAAGTTATTTGAATTGTAATTTAGATTATTGATTTTGTATTTATTAAAAATAAATAAATTAATATTCATTCATTAATACTATACTTTAAAACTCATTATTTTTTTTTTCTTATTCTAGCTATAGTTGTAATTAAAGTATTCATTAGATTATAAGCATTATCTTATTTATTTCATACACCATCTCTTATACATTCCTTGTAATATAAAATGGCAAATTATTCTCAAACGTATTTGGTAGTTTATATATATGGAAAATTATTCTCAAATTTATTTGGTAGTTTATATTTTAGATATATAAAAGTAAATATTAAAATGTATAGTATATTCTTAAAATTTATAAATATGAACCAACAATATACCAATTGAAAATGCGAGCTTGTACTGGGATCAGGCAATATCTCCAACAAGATCCAGGAACATACCATGGGCCAATATGTTTGGGAACCATGATCATACACCATTTGAGTGGCCGACGAAGTGGTTTTCAGCCAATGGAATTCCTTCACTACATTGCTCTGTAGATAATTTCTCGTACACTGGTGAGTTTGAAATTTCAATGATAAAAGTTGTTCACAGATTGTCATGTCCGGTAGGGATGGTCTCTTATTTCTTCTTATAATCAGGGTTGTTGGCAGTTTTAGTACAAGAGTTCTTTTTCATTGTCTGACATAACCGTCTCCTTAATGAAATCTATGATAATTGAGAGAAAGAGTGATATACAAAAAGTATACTAAAATGATAGTTGATTTTAGAAACCCAAAATAAACATTCTAAAAATATGGACCAAATACTATTGTTTGTCTCAGTTTAGACTTGTAATCTTTGCATACAACATGCTATGATGTTCTTTCTGGATTCGGCACAAACTCCTCGTGTCAAGCAAAATCCTTATATTTCTATAATTCCTAAGGTATACAGATTAGTCAACACATGCTTATTAATTTAATGGACTTACAGAAACTTTGGCTTCTATATTTGCTAGTTCTCCATGCTAGAGTTTTAAAATGCCATTGTTTTCTGACTGATAACTGTATTGATGTTGAAGGCATCAAGTTCTTGCAAGGTTGTTTAAAGTTTTAGCAGATCAGTATAAATGAGGCAAGTTACCCCAAGTAGGTTGGTTAAATGGGTTGAGCTGAATTTAAGCCAATGCAAATTATACAAATGGATCTACCATTTAACAGATAAGAAAACCAGGTGGCTAACCTCGTTTCGCCATAATCTTTTGTAGATGCTGTGTTAATGAAATTAAATTATTATTATTATGAGTACTGTAGTGTTAACTTATGTTTTTAAGAATAAATAATTTGGCAATTCAATCTCCAGTCTGACATATAATCTGCCCAAGGATAAAAAAATCTTTTGCTCTAGATTAAACAAGAACGTAGGTAAGAAAATAAGCAATTAGTCCAACAATAATTACGTTAAAAAATTATGTTTTCTTCCTTGTAGATTATCATAGGTTAATCAATGTAAGCCAAAAATGAAATAAAGAAAGTAGTCTACCGCCATAACTGTGTATGAAATACTAGTTCCACAGCTTCACAGTCTCTAAGTTCATTACTCAACCAATTTTTATTTTATTTTTTAAGACTTTCAGTAGCCATATATGTTGTGTCGGTAGTTCATACAGGATAGGAGAGTAAACTAGTTAGTTGTTATGGACTGTTATATGTATGTATATATTTCAGTTGTGTTGCAGACACTATTTCTGTGTTCTCATGTGTGGCTAATTATTTTACTAGATAATATTGGAGATTAGCCCAACAATTCTTTGTAGATTTGTATTTAGTTTGTTATGGTTATAAAAATATACTACTATACTAGTTAGTTATCTTTGGATTTGTATTGACTTTGTGCTTGTATTTTCCAGTGAGAGGAATGATGTACTATAAGGAAGCTCTTGAACTTCAATGTTTCCTGGATTTTGTCGGGGATGATGGTTAGTAATTATTCTTTCACCTCTTAAACTCAATCAATAGCTATGATGACTTGAAGTGAAGGCAATTATTTTTATTGACCACTGATGTTTCTTTTACGCCTATCTTTGGTGGTTCTGGGACTATTGATATGAAGGAGGACCATAGAAATCTCAAGGAACGTACAAAGCTTTAAGCATTTGAAGTTTACATATGTTGTTTCTTGTCGTCTACATGGTGCAGAAAAAAATCCATGATGCTCGAGATCAAAGTTGTTATGCCAACATTTTGAATCTCATGCTAACTTAGGTTACAATATTTGTAGATAATCAGTTGTAATTTATAGTGATCTCACAAATTGACAGTACTTTAGGTATTGTGATAATTTTCAAGTATTCATCTTTACGTGTTGCATATATTGATGAAAGAGAGGAAACAGTCAATGGAAAATCGAAGAAGGTTATTTACTCTGTTTGTGACGCCCCCAAATTCGGGTATCTTCCAACCCGACAGATGGTGTTCCACTGTACTAACATCCATACAATCATTCCATCGAAATACAACAAAATGAAGGTAATTACTATCTTCTTATTATAATCAACTTATAATCCTTCCCAGGTTCATAAACCGGTTACATCGTTCATTGTTCATAATGTATAATACATACAAATTTACTAAACTATTACACAATGCCTAAACATCCATCTTAGCTTTGCCCTTATCTCTCTTGGCATTCATAGTACGTTCATCTTTAACTGCAGTTATATAATTCACGCAAGAAAGGAGTATGATGACAAAAGAAGTTTAATCAAGGATAACAGGAATACCACATTCATGAATTATATAACAATTCCAACATAACTGAACAATAGTTATGAAGTATTATGAATCAATAATACTCTAACAGTTTATAACATCAATTCCCAAAGTATAGAATAGATTAAGAGTTCTGAACCGGTCAATAGACCATGAACAATAAATTTCAGTTTTCATACTTGAAAAGGAGTTCACAGCACTAAGGTCGTTCATCCGTATAACTTACGAGCACTTCTAGGTGATCAGCCTATAGTACTCTATGTTGATCAACACTCATTCATTAAACTTATTTACATTTAATATTTTTGGCAAACTCGCGTGCCCATCGAATAATCGATGAAAAATACTTTTGTTTGTTCATAGACAAACCTTACCTTCACGTCCATACCAATTACTTGGCATAGGATAGCGTTAACATTTCTATATAGAATGATATGTATAATAATCAATCTATATATTATGAATGTTCTAGCCGAGTTAAAATATGGCATCGACCCTTTCTTTAAAACAAGTCTTGCAATTCAGTTCAACGAAACACATAAAACTTGGCTAACATGGAAGTTAAATAAGCGTTAAGAAAACTTGCCTTTCAGCATCTTCAAATAACTTACTCAACTAACCACAGCCTTTACAGAATCTACATGATATATTCACATAGTACACTGTAATTAGCTATCAAACAACCATTCACATTGTTCCTACAAGCTTCTTTCTCTTCTATGTCTTTGTTAACTTAATATCTTTATTAAAGTCAACATGACATATTACCCTTCGTCCCATTTTTATCACTCAACTGACGTTTATTAACCGGACTCAAACATCGTTGATAAGGTATCAACTTTGTTCATTGTATATATCTTGTTAACATGCATTACATTCCTAAGTTTCATATCATATACCTTAGTATAGGTAATATAGGATTATTATTAGTACATTTATTGAGTATATAACTCAACTTAGGTAGGTCTCGAAACAACTGAAGTTTAAAACCTAACTTGGTCAACTTTTTTCCACTACCGGCAGTTGCTTGCACAGCATCCTTTGTATTTTAGTCGTCTTTGCACATGTGAGTTAATGTGGTACTTTCGATCGAGTCTGGTGCATTTGCTGTATTTACCACTTATCTTTGTTTTGGTTTTATGCATGTGACCGATTCTCAATGCACCAGTTGGCCAAACCAGTTTTGGTTTCCTAACGAAACCCTCGGCTTCCTAATTTGTTCGTTTTACATCCGAATTGACCAATTCAAATTCCTAAAAGTCAGGAATTACATCCTTTATGTGTTCATATAAGAATTCAACACTTTCGAATCCGTTAACTCAGAATTCACTATTGAGTTCATTTTATGAGCGTTAAATAGCGTTAAAGAGCGTTCGATGCTCGTTTTCTTTGTTTAAAGCGTAATCAAGCGATTCTCGAACCCACAACTCTTAATCACCCTATCTCACGTGTTGACATTGAAAACCAACATTTTCAAGTCTCACGGCAACTGTAACGCCCCCAAATCCATGTATCTTCCAACCCGACAGATGGTGTTATACTGTACAACATTCATACATTCATTCAATTGAAAAGTCTCAAAGAACGAATATAACTTCTATATATTTAAAGTAATATTTATATTTCCCAGGTTTTATACCCATTACAAAGGTTCTTTATCATAATATCAGTTACATTACAACAATAGACCTATACTATCACAAGACAGCTTAGAAATCTGCCTTAGCTTTTCCCTTATTCTTTTTCGATCCTTCGGGGCGTTCAGTCTTAGCTGCATTCATATGGTTCAAGCAAGAGTGAGCATAACTAGCTCAGTAGGTATACCAATTTAATAACAACATGCTTGAAACATACAAATCATATATCTTCAATAACTGAACAATAGTTATGAAGTACTATTGATAACTCAAAATAGCACTCCATCTTTTCTTTCAAAATGTTTTACAATAATAACAATATTTAGTAAAACATTCACTCCGGTCAAAGACCTCAAGTATTCATTCTTTATAGGAAAAGGATAACCCGGAAGCAAGTCCGTAAGCCCGATATTACTTACGAGCACTTCTAGGTGATCAGCCTATTGTACTCTATGTTGATCAAAACTACATCCATTAAACGTATGCACGTTTAAGCATTTGGCAACCTCACGTGCCTGTCGTTTTACCGACAAAACATTTGTTTAATATTTTAGTCTTATTTTGAAAACCATATCAAGTAGTTGACAAAAGATAGCAACATTTGATAATACATGAATAGATTATCCATACATCAAGTCTAGCCAAAGGAGTTGGCTTTAACTTCAACATACCTCAATTCATGCGAAGAATACATGAACCTCTCAAAACTTGTTCAGATTGAATCGAGACAAGAGTTAGAATACTTGCCTTTAGCGTCTGCTACCGTATATTAACTTTATGTTCAAGTCTCTCAAGTCTCTACAATACATGATCACATAATGCCTTACATTAGGTCACATATAATCAAGTATGTATATGACTATATCATATCGTTCCATTTCAATCTAATGGTGTATTAGATTCAATTACTATTCGATTAGGTTTATCATTATCCTTGCATTTATATTCGATTAGGTTATCTCAACCTTTATACAACATCCTTAAGGTTTAACAAAGTTTAAACAATGTTACATTACCTTCCTTAAGTTGAGTTTACTTTTAAATCAATTAGCTTTCTTGTCTTTGTACTTAGAAACATTCATTACCATCCTTGTTTCGAGATCTGGCGGCTGCGGCACCAAATTTTTATACTTATATCTCGTACATTTTGGCCTGAGCTTATAGCATCACCGTCTCGGACTTGGTGTCTTGGTATGAAGTCTTGAGTCCTTTAATGGGCGTATGCGCCACTCTCTCGGAAGGATTTTAGTATCAGATACATGGGCATGCGGCCACATATTTAACTATGGTTTCATATTGCGGCAAACTCTTCTTGTGGTACTCGAACACTATTCAAGATCATGACGCGACTCATTTTGCTTAGGGTTGTATGGTGGCCATGACTCATGCACCAAAAAATAATTTCAGTTTTGAATTTTTGTGAACTTCCCGGACGCATAACTTCTTCGTTATAAGTCCGAATTGGCTCGTTCAAAAGCCTACGGTTCACAAATTACGTAATCTACATGATCATGCAAGAATTTTATCTAATTGACTTCATTTGCTAAAAATTCACCTATTAGTTCATTTTTAACGAAAACGATAAACGTTCGTGAACGTTCAACGCTCGTTTATGATTTTTTCAACATTACAAATGAACTTCATTCATCATGTGAACATCTTAACATACTTAATACAACAACTTATATTCATTGTTGGATTTTGACTTATACTTCATGAGCTTATAACTTGTCAAATTATAAACTACTTAAGATTTGATTATTCGTGACTTATGATAATTTGAGTTTCTTAATCATCATACTTTACATGTTCTTCACATATAACTTTACTTATGTATACATGATACATATAATCATATACGTTCTTAATTCACTTCTCTTATTACAAGATCATATTTTCATACTTAGCATTCAAGGTTAACTTATAATAAGTTTATAACTTTTATAAGTTCAAATGACTTATTGCCAAATTATGTGGCTTAAGTTCATTTCTTACTCATTCTTCTTACTTCTTAACATCCATGTTCCTTAATTCCAGCTTTTCTTATCCACCTATCATGGTAGAGATAGAAGATAATAGAGAAGAAGTCTTACTTTTTTGTAGTCTTGGTAAGGTAGCTTTCTTCTTCTTCTTACTTATGGAAGTGACTTATTGGTAGCTTATTCTCTCTAACACTTAAGAACTTTTGAAATGTTGGATTATTTGAACAAGTGTTAAATGGCTTGTAAGCCTCCTATATTTATAGAAATTGCAAAGCTAGGGTGGTTTTGTCATTAAATCATCCCACCTCCTTAAGCCACCTCCTTACTATTCATTACTTGGCTATCACAACTCTTATCCTACACTTGGTCATTACTCAAAGTCTTGGTCATTACTCCTAAGTCTTGATCACCACACTAACTTGGTCACCACAATAACCATATTAATATGGTTTGCCCCATGGGTCATACAACTCATGGATTCTATCTTGGGCTTACATTAAATCATCCTTTGGGCTTTGCATTAATAAACCTAGTTTGTTCATTCATTAATGATTGGGCCTCACTCTTTAATTCACTTGGACTTGTAAATAATTGTTTAACCATTCTTCCAAGTCCATTAACATTTCTTAATACATATTATTGATGTGTTATTTTTGTATTCTAATTCATATAGAATTTATATACGGTATTTCGTCCTTCCTACTAACTCGTATAATACTTAGTATTATACTCGTTTTCATTACTCCGTAAAATACCAAAGTATCATACATTATTACTTATTCAATACTATTTCGCCTTCCTTAACGTTTATAAATTAAGTCCACAAGCGAATTATTACATTTTCCATAACTAGATTTTTATTATATAATCCATCTTACCTTGTTATTCCATCATTACGTATTTCTCGGAAACTCAAAATTATATCCTGAGCAAATACCGATGAATAGTGTTTTTCGGAAAATTTCTCAAAAAACTTTTATTTTTGTCTTGGAAATTCAAACACTTTAATTCATCCACGTAGCTCAAATACTACGACATTCTAACATCAATAGGTTATACAATGACAACCATCTTGATAACACATGGAATATGATTTTATTAATATTTAATTTAATAAAATCATTTTACAATAAGATCCGAATTTCTCGGTCGTTACAACAACTTTCGACTACCATTCTGGAATTTCTACGTTTTCGACGTTTAACGTCTATTTCCGTAAAATTCACCATAACTTCGTTACTAAGGTTCTCTAAACCAAATCACATGGAATACTCCATGAATTTCATATCTACATCCTAACCAAACAAGATGCATATACTAACGCATTAATGGAGCTCAATTGTTTATCAATAATCGATCTCAACTATCAATGTTTTCATGGTTCAAAACTATATTAAACCTTATGATTCTTATAATCTCATGACTTATAGAGATTGAATCTATGGCAAGTCATCTTTAAATCCTCACACAAGACATATTCCACCCATTCTACAATTCTCTAAGATGAAAGAAAATCTAAAAGAGATGGAGATGAAAGGTAAGGATTATACCTTAAGAACTCTTGGTTTTCTTTCTTGGAAAACTCTAAGATCAAGATTCCAAAGTGTATGTTTTGCAAGTATAGCTCTCTTTCTCTCTCAATAATCTAAGGTTGAGTCTTGGAAAAACTCTCAAATGAATCAACCTAGCTTTCTATTTATAGAAAACTAGAATGGATGGTATAATTGACAAAGAACCAACACCTCCTTACTATTCAAGTGTGGTCACCAAGTAAAACACTTGGTGACCAAGCCTTATGTTGAGTTATCTCAATATCTTTTTAATTCAATGGACTTGAATTTCATTCCTCGGACTTTACCTTCCTTACGAGGTTATTAGCCTAAGGTTTCCCCCCCCTTAAGTTGTATAATCTAAGGCTTTGATACCAATCTGTGACGCCCCCAAATTCGGGTATCTTCCAACCCGACAGATGGTGCTCCACTATACTAACATCCATACAATCATTCCATCAAAATACATCAAAATGAAGGTAATTACTATATTCTTATTACAATCAAAGTATAATCCTTTCCAGGTTCATAAACCGGTTACATCGTTCATTGTTCATAATGTATAATACATACAAATTTACTAAACTATTACACAATGCCTAAGCATCCATCTTAGCTTTGCCCTTATCTCTCTTGGCATTCATAATACGTTCATCTTTAACTGCAGTTATATAATTCACGCAAGAAGTGAGCATGACAGCTCAGCAAGTTTAATCAAGGATAACAGGAATACCACATTCATGAATTATATAACAATTCCAACATAACTGAACAATAGTTATGAAGTATTATGAATCAATAATACTCTAACAGTTCATAACATCAATTCCCAAAGTATAGAATAGTTTAAGAGTTCTGAACCGGTCAATAGACCATGAACAGTAAATTTTAGTTTTCATACTTGAAAAGGAGTCCACGGCACTAAGGTCGTTCATCCGTATAACTTACAAGCACTTCTAGGTGATCAGCCTATAGTACTCTATGTTGATCAACACTCATTCATTAAACGTATTTACGTTTAATATTTTTGGCAAACTCGCGTGCTCATCGAATAATCGATGAAAAATACTTTTGTTTGTTCATAGACAAACCTTACCTTCACGTCCGTACCAATTACTTGGCATGGGATAGCGTTAACATTTCTATATAGAATGATGTGTATAATAATCAATCTATATATTACGAATGGTCTAGACGAGTTAAAATCTGGCATCGACCCTTTCTTTAAAACAAGTCTTGCCATTCAGTTCAACGAATCACATAAAACTTGGCTAACATGGAAGTTAGACAAGCGTTAAGAAAACTTGTCGTTCAGCGTCTTCAAATAACTTACTCGACTGACCACAGCCTTTACAGAATCTACATGATATATTCACATAGTACACTGTAATTAGCTATCAAACAACCATTCACATTGTTCCTACAAGCTTCTTTCTCTTCTATGTCTTTGTTAACTTAATATCTTTATTAAAGTCAACATGACTTATTACCCTTCGTCCCGGTTTATCACTCAATTGACGTTTATTAACCGGACTCAAACATCGTTGATAAGGAATCAACTTTGTTCATTGTACATATCTTGTTAACATGCATTACATTCCTAAGTTTAATACCATATACCTTAGTATAGGTAATATAGGATTAGTATTAGTTCATTTATTGAGTATATAACTCAACTCAGGTAGGTCTCGAAACAACTGAAGTTTAAAACCTAACTTGGTCAACTTTTTTTCCATCTTTGCGGTATTTGCTGGCAAACATCCTTTGTATATTTTAGTGGCGCCAATGATGCGAGTTAGCGAGGTACTTTCAGTAGAGTGCATGTAGCACTTTCACCACTTTGTCTTTGGTTTTGCTACTGTGACGTAGAAGTCTGTCACCAGATTAGCCAAACCAGTTTTGGTTTCCTAACGAAACTCCTGGCTTCCTAATTTGTTCGTTTTACATCCAAATTGACCCATTCGAATTCCAACAAGTCATGAATTACATCCTTTACGTGTTCATATAAGAATTCAACACTTTCGAATCCGTTAACTCAGAATTCACTATTAAGTTCATTTTATAGACGTTCGTAAACGTTAATGAGCGTTCAATGCTCGTTTTCTTCGTTTCAAGGCGGAATCCGACGATTCTCGAACCCACAACTCTTAATCACCCTATCTCACGTGTTGACATTGAAAACCAACATTTTAAAGTCTCACGGAAACTTTCGACTACTATTCCGGAATTTCTACGTTTTTGACGTTTAACGTCTATTGCCGTAAAATTCGCCATAACTTCGTTACTAAGGTTCTCTAAACCAAATCACATGGAATACTCCATGAATTTCATATCTACATCCTAACCAAACAAGATGCATATACTAACGCATTGATGGAGCTCAATTGTTTATCAACAATCGATCTCAACTATCAATGTTTTCATGGTTCAAAACTATATTAAACCTTATGATTCTTATAATCTCATAACTTATAGAGATTGAATCTATGGTAAGTCATTTTTAAATCCTCACACAAGACATATTCCACCCATTCTATGATTCTCTATGATGAAAGAAAATCTAAAAGAGATGGAGATGAAAGGTAAGGATTATACCTTAAGAACTCTTGGTTTTCTTTCTTGGAAAACTCTAAGATCAAGCTTCCAAAGTGTATGTTTTGCAAGTATAGCTCTCTTTCTCTCTCAATAATCTAAGGTTGAGTCTTGGAAAAACTCTTAAATGAATCAACCTAGCTTTCTATTTATAGAAAACTAGAATGGATGGCATAATTGACAAAGAACCAACACCTCCTTACTATTCATGTGTGGTCACCAAGTAAAACACTTGGTGACCAAGCCTTGCAGTCCTCATTGCTCAGTTGTACTCCCCTAACCCGCTCCACTATGGTAGGTTGGGTTTCTATGGAAAATAACATCTCTACTACTTCCTCCGGTAACTTAACTTCTAGCTCCATTCTTGCCATCGTTGTTACCAACTCATTTTAAGTCGTTAACATTGATAATTTCTCTCTACCCTTCCTACTTAGCGCATCGGCTACTACATTTGTTTTCCCCGGATGATATAAAATATCACAGTCTTAATCTTTTATTAACTCTAACCACCTTCTTTATCTCATGTTCAACTCCTTCTATGTGAAGATATATTTCAGACTTTTGTGGTCCGTATATATCTCACACTTCTCACCATAACGATAATGCCTCCATATCTTTAGGGCAAAGACTACAGTTGCCAATTCCAGGTCATGAGTAGGATAGACCTTCTCATAATCTTTCAATGGACGTGTGACAGCATCAATGAATGACCTTGCCATCTTTGCGTGAGCACACAACCCAGTCCTTTATGCGAAGCATCGCTATACACTACAAAATTTCCTGTATCGTCTGGTAAGGACAAAATAGGTGCCTCACTTAACCTCTTCTTCAACTCCTAAAAATTGTTCTCACATTTTTCATTCCATACATACTTCACCGACTTTCTTGTCAGATTTGTCAACGGAGTAGCTATTTTAGGAAAGTCCGGAATGAACCTCCTATAGTATCCCGCTAACCCTAGAAAACTCCAAACCTCAGTTGGCGTTTTTGGTTGCTCCCATTCGTTAACTGCTTCTACTTTTGTCGGATCTACGGAAATGCCATCTTTATCAATAACATGCCCTAGAAACTGCACTCTCTAAAGCCAAAATTCACATTTTGTGAATTTCGCATACAACTTCTCCTTTCTTAGTGTCTCCAACACTATTCTTAAGTGTTTTGCATGATCTTCTGGCGTCTTTGAATAGACTAGAATATCATCAATGAACACTATGACAAACTTGTCCAAATATTGTTTAAACACTCTGTTCATCATATCCATAAATGCGGTTGGCGCATTAGTCAACCCAAACGACATTACCGTAAACTCGTAATGACCGTAACGAGTTCGAACGCCGCCTTAGGTACATCTTCCTTCCTCACCTTTAATCGATGATACCCGATGCAGTAAATCTATCTTAGAAAATACTTTTTGCCCCTTTCAAGTGATCAAATAGATCATCGATCCTGGGCAAAGGGTATTTATTCTTAATCGTTAACTTGTTCAACTCTCGATAGTCGATACAAAGCCTTAACGACCCATCCTTCTTCTTTACAAACAACACTGGTGCTCCCCAAGGAGACACATTTGGTTAAATGTACTTCCTATCTAATAGTTCTTGTAATTGAACCATTAACTCCTTCATTTTGACTGGCGCCATTCGATAGGGTGCCCTTGAAACTGGTGTCGTTCTCGATAACAGATCAATTACAAACTCCACCTCCCTGTCCGGTGGAATGCCCAGTAACTCCTCCGAAAATACATCCGCGAACTCTTGCACAATAGGTATCTGATCCAAGGATGTTCCCACTCTTTGGGTATCCACAACATGGCACAGATAACCTATACATCCTTTTCTCAACATCTTCCTAGCTTGTGTCATAGACAGACAACAAGAGCGTCTCGGTGAATTACTACCGAAGAACACTACCTTGGTTTTCTTAGAAATCCGAAGGTTTACACTTTTTCTATGGCAATCTATAATCGCCTTATGGTTAACCAACCAATCCATACCAAGAATTACGTTGAATTCTTTTAGCCTTATCGGTACCAAATCTACCGATAACTTATTCCCTCTAATTTCCACGCAACAATCCTTATGAATATGTTCAATGGGGATTATCTCCTCATTTGCTACCTTAACGTCTAAAGGTATAGGTAACTTTTCAGGGATTAAACCTAATCTCTTAGCAAATTCACATGCTATAAAAGAACAAGTAGCACCCGAGTAAAATAACACATAAGCATTTATCTCATTATTTGGAATGATACTGCTACCACATACATTGATGCAAACCGCATCTTGAATAGATCATATTAAACGACGAATGAGGGTCTACCCAATCGATGGTGTTGGTCGAAGAATGGCTAATTTACCACTACCGAACTCTTATTCCCCTCTAAACCCTTCTTGGGCAATTTCTTGCCATGTGGTCCATTGACCCACAGACAAAACACCCCTGGTTCTTCTTAGGGTTAGGACAGTTGGGTGACAAATGCCCCCTCCTACCCACAGTTATAGCATACTACTTTCCCCTTTAAACAGACTCCCATGTGAGATTTTCCGCATGTCTAACATGCTTCCGTCCTCCGTTTGGGATCTTCCTGCTTTACCTCGGTATTCCCAGGGTTAAAAATCTTCCTCTTTAGCAAGTTGTCGCTTCCACTGGCAACTTCAGCCTTATTACCTCCTTTTAACTTACTCTTAATCTTTCGCTCTTTGTGGTACTGAGACAAAGCCTCATGACCACCTTCAGCTATTATTGCCTTCTCCAGAATGGTCCTATAGGAAGCACTCTGGAAAACTGATATCCTACTATAGAGCCAGGGTTTTAAGCCCTGCTCAAATCTACGCGCCATTCTTTCCTCTGTATCCACCTGATGTGGAGCAAATCTCGCCAATTCGTTAAACTTGGCGGCATACTGGGGAACTGTCATATCCCCCTGCTTAAGTTCTATGAACTTAATTTCCATCCTACCCTGCATGCTAGTAGGGAAATAATTCTCGAAGAAAACCTTCTTAAACTGTTCCCACGTAATGCCTACATCCTAGCCCCACCACCGGTGAACTTCCCACCAGTAGTTGGCTTCCCCCTTCATCATGTAAGTCGCAAAAGAAGTCTTTTGCGCCTCACCTACATTTGTTATCACAAACGCCTTTTCAATCTCTCTAACCCATGTCTGGGCTTCTAGTGGATCCATCGTTCCTCGAAACTCGGGAGGACCCACACTTTTAAAGTCCTTAAAGGTAGTTGTTCTTGCTACCCCAGGAGCTACAGGAATCCCACCCCCCACTTGGTTAAAAGCAGTCGTTAATAAATTAACGAACTCTTGCATAGGATTGTTAGGACCCCCCTAATTTTCATTATGAGACTCGGCCTCTTGGTTCCGTTATCTCCTTCTCGGCGGCATAATTCTGATTAAATAATTAAAGCTTCATTATTATCTATTTAACTACTCAGTTATCATTTTAAATCAACAACAACCATTTATACCACAACAAGCATGTTAAATAAATACTTCATTATATAAATATGCTTTCATAGTCAAAACTATTTACATCATGTTCCCTTAGCCAAAAGCTATTACATACTATCCCGCGATTGCCTTCTACAAAAATTGGGATTTACAAAAAGACTACCCTTAGTTATACAAAAGAGGGTTTTACGTCACTAGCTATATACAAAAAGATCTAATGATCTACTAACACTGTCGAACGGCATTCTCATGTTTCTGATTTGCCAGAATCGACACTATATCTCGACTTATGGTATGTCGAGTCTGCCCGGACTCAATAGAATAACAAGCAATTTTTAGCTTGAAATCCTCATGAGCGCATTCATGGATGTATGACATCCTAGTTATTTTCTGGTCTTTCTCAACCAGTTTCTTTTGTAGCTCAAGGACCTCATCCTTATAATTACGAGCCTTATCAGTCATAAGCACTTTCTCGTCGTGCTCTGACTCAAAGTCTGCCTCTGCAGATTCTTTCGCCTCATATAAGGCAGTTATTTCCTCAATCTGTGCCTCTACCATAGTACTCAAATGCATATTCCTATCCAACACTGCCAGATACAATGCTCTAGTTGCATCCGGAGATGTTGGCTCCTGAGTAGGTAACACCGTGTTAATCGATATCACCTCCATCTCCTCCTCCACATCTAGCATCTCGTTAAGGTATGATGCTAATCCCATGGTCTCCTCAGAGTATTCCTCCTCAGAGATGTACTCCTCAATGTCTGAGTCGTCTAGTACAACTATCGGTACCTCCGCCACTGGCATTGGTACAACCTCAACTAGGTTAACTGAGTCCTCACTTATCATTTACACGTTTCTAAACATCAAGCTATCAGTTGACATCTACAAACACATAACACGTTGATTAGTACATAATACACAATAGTATAAGCACAAATCACATTTAATATCTTTAAGATTAATTTTCATCTTTTAATTCTTTCAATACTGAGTTATCTCAATATCTTTTTAATTCAATGGACTTGAATTTCATTCCTCGGACTTTACCTTCCTTACGAGGTTATTAGCCTAAAGTTTCCCCCCTTAAGTTGTATAATCTAAGGCTTTGATACCAACCTATGACGCCCCCAAATTCGGGTATCTTCCAACCCGACAGATGGTGCTCCACTATACTAACATCCATACAATCATTCCATCAAAATACAACAAAATGAAGGTAATTACTATCTTCTTATTACAATCAAAGTATAATCCTTCCCAGGTTCATAAACCGGTTACATCGTTCATTGTTCATAATGTATAATACATACAAATTTACTAAACTATTACACAATGCCTAAGCATCCATCTTAGCTTTGCCCTTATCTCTCTTGGCATTCATAGTACGTTCATCTTTAACTGCAGTTATATAATTCAAGCAAGAAGTGAGCAAGACATCTCAGCAAGTTTAATCAAGGATAACAGGAATACCACATTCATGAATTATATAACAATTCCAACATAACTGAACAATAGTTATGAAGTATTATGAATCAATAATACTCTAATAGTTCATAACATCAATTCCCAAAGTATAGAATAGATTAAGAGTTCTGAACCGGTCAATAGACCATGAACAGTAAATTTTAGTTTTCATACTTGAAAAGGAGTCCACGGCACTAAGGCCGTTCATCCGTATAACTTACAAGCACTTCTAGGTGATCAGCCTATAGTACTCTATGTTGATCAACACTCATTCATTAAACGTATTTACGTTTAATATTTTTGGCAAACTCGCGTGCTCATCGAATAATCGATGAAAAATACTTTTGTTTGTTCATAAACAAACCTTACTTTCACGTCCGTACCAATTACTTGGCATGGGATAGCGTTAACATTTCTATATAGAATGATGTGTATAATAATCAATCTATATATTACGAATGGTCTAGCCGAGTTAAAATCTGGCATCGACCCTTTCTTTAAAACAAGTCTTGCCATTCAGTTCAACGAATCACATAAAACTTGGCTAACATGGAAGTTAGACAAGCGTTAAGAAAAACTTGCTTCGATTCAAATGACTTCAAATAACTTACTCATTGACCACGACCTTTTTACAGAATCTACATGATATATTCACATAGTACACTGTAATTAGCTATCAAACAACCATTCACATTGTTCCTACAAGCTTCTTTCTCTTCTATGTCTTTGTTAACTTAATATCTTTATTAAAGTCAACATGACTTATTACCCTTTGTCCCGGTTTATCACTCAACTGACGTTTATTAACCGGACTCAAACATCGTTGATAAGGTATCAACTTTGGTCATTGTACATATCTTGTTAACATACATTACATTCCTAAGTTTAATACCATATACCTTAGTATAGGTAATATAGGATTAGTATTAGTACATTTATTGAGTATATAACTCAACTCAGGTAGGTCTCGAAACAACTGAAGTTTAAAACCTAACTTGGTCAACTTTTTTCCACTGTTGGCGCTGCGGCGCAGCATCCTTTGTATTTTAGTGGCGTTGCGGTGCGAGTTAGCAGGGTACTCGACCGAGTCTGGCGCTGTGGCACCACCACTTTGTCTTTGGTTTTTTGGCGTGTGGCCGAAAGTCACATGCACCGAGTTAGCAAACCAGGTTTTGGTTTCCTAACGAAACTCCGGCTTCCTAATTTGTTCGTTTTACATCCGAATTGACCCATTCGAATTCCTACAAGTCAGGAATTACATCCTTTACGTGTTTATAAAAGAATTCAACACTTTCGAATCCGTTAACTCAGAATTCACTATTAAGTTCATTTTATAGACATTCGTAAATGTTAATGAGCGTTCAATGCTCGTTTTCTTCGTTTTAAGGCGGAATCCGACGATTCTCGAACCCACAACTCTTAATCACCCTATCTCACGTGTTGACATTGAAAACCAACGTTTTCAAGTCTCACAGCAACTTTCGACTACTATTCCAGAATTTCTACGTTTTCGATGTTTAACGTCTATTTCCGTAAAATTCGCCATAACTTCGTTACTAAGGTTCTCTAAACCAAATCACATGGAATACTCCATGAATTTCATATCTACATCCTAACCAAACAAGATGCATATACTAACGCATTGATGGAGCTCAATTATTTATCAACAATCGATCTCAACTATCAATGTTTTCATGGTTCAAAACTATATTAAACCTTATGATTCTTATAATCTCATAACTTATAGAGATTGAATCTATGGTAAGTCATCTTTAAATCCTCACACAAGACATATTCCACCCATTCTATGATTCTCTAAGATGAAAGAAAATCTAAAAGAGATGGAGATGAAAGGTAAGGATTATACCTTAAGAACTCTTGGTTTTCTTTCTTGGAAAACTCTAAGATCAAGCTTCCAAACTGTATGTTTTGCAAGTATAGCTCTCTTTCTCTCTCAATAATCTAAGGTTGAGTCTTGGAAAAACTCTCAAATGAATCAACCTAGCTTTCTATTTATAGAAAACTAGAATGGATGGTATAATTGACAAAGAACCAACACCTCCTTACTATTCATGTGTGGTCACCAAGTAAAACACTTGGTGACCAAGCCTTATGCTTGGCTTCCACACCAAGGTGGCCGGCCCACCACCCTGTGTGACATCCTATGGGTTGCCCCATGGGTTTTACCCATTCGGCGACCCACCGATTCGACCCACGGTTCAGTTTTAATGAATTGGGCTTAACTAAATTAACATTGGGCCTTGATCATTCAAATGATTGGATTAATTAATAATCCAACTCAAATGAATTAGTCATTAAGTCTTAACTTAATTCTATAATACTAATCGTGCCACATACGTACAATTCACGTATTATCTCTGTATACTACTCGTATAATAATTGTATTGTACTTCGTATTTACTCAACGTATTATACATAGATACTAAATAGTATCACCTAATGTACAACACTCGCATTAACCCTAACGCCATTCCTTCTACGCATATTATTTCCTTCTCGGAAATCAATATACTCAACCCTTAGGTTTTAAGTCCGCAGGCGAAAACTGTGTTTGCCATAAATGAAATATTATCAGATATTCCATCTTATCACGATATTCTATCAGTACGCGTTTCTCAGAATTTTAAAATAATTCCCCGAACAGAAATGGATGAATAGTGTTTTTACGGAAATCTCTTGGAAAACAATTATTTTCGTCTTGGAAATTCCAAACAATTATTTCTAACACGTAGCCAGAATACTAACCACGTTAGCACATTCTAGGTCATAGAAAGACCTTTACATAGCTTTTTCACAAAGAAATCAATTAAATTCATTTAATTCACATAATCAAATAAAAATTTAATTGTCATAAAAATCAAATTTTCTCGGGCGTTACACTGTTCTTGTGAAGGGTGGGGATAAGTTAGACGAGGTAAGTAATATAACTATTATCAAAAGTTGTAGACCGAGGGGGTTAAGATTGAGAGAGGTTATAAAGGAAAATAAGTTGTTAAATACTTGTTACGATGATGTAGCGTGGCTTGTAATCTGCTACCTATTATTAATAGGGGAAGCCCTGCAGACCATTAACATGAATCAGGTGAGTAACATCTTTCTACTTTATTAGAAAAGGCTTTATCAAGTGACTAACTACTTATTTTCAGGATAATTACTTTGAGGAAGCTTTCAAAATGAGAAATATATTGGAGGAATTTCTTAAAGCTCATCATGGGCAGCGAAGACCAACAATTTTGGGATTGAGAGAGCATATTTTCCTTTGGAAGGTTTGCTTGATAGGTGCTCTTCATGGTCCTTCACATACCAAAGTTGGATGGGTAAACTTTTTGAACATACAAAAAAACAAAATTTCATCTACATGACTAGGCATAACTAGCTAGGCATTTGCTTTCTTTTTTCTTGAAGGTACAAATAAATATTAGAAGGACATGTGCCACATTTTTGCTAGTACTTGTGGATTATAAATGCATAGTCCTATGAAATAGACTTGCTGTCAAATAAATTATGTGGTTTTACCTAAACTCACACTAACCATCTTCTTTTGTCTAGCAGTTCAATGATTTCCTAAATACCATCTTCTTATTATCCCCAACTGTTGCCTTGATGGTTGCTATGTTCCTTGAGAATACACTTGAATTCAAAGACAGTGCTAGAAATAGGGGAATGCCACGGTGGTTTTCAGTGTAAATGTAAATGGGAAATAATTACATGATGTAGTGAAACTAATGTTAGGTTTGTAATATTCATGAAGCAATCAAATTGCATAAAAATACGGAAGCGTGTAAAAATCAGAGTTTAAAAATTTACAAACCATATACCCGAATCATCCTTTATGCACAATTATTAATTAAACGAAAAGATAAGGAATAAAATCATACCCTTGAAGATCGAGCTTCCTCAGGTACAAGTTCACCTCCAATCCTTTTCGCGTTCAACTTGAATCCACCGGGTTTGGTTCCTTCCTTTGATCGGCGTTAGCCACCCATGTGTTTGGCCTCAGAGGTGATCCACCGAGGAAGAATAAAATTCAAGAAGATGGGTGTTATGGCTAACCCTAGTTTTCTATCTCTATAGAAAAGGCATACTCCCAATAACTTGGAATTATTACGTACTTTGTTAAAGTCAACAACCCATACCACCCATAATAAGACTCCTCTTATTTATAGATGTGGGCAACCCACCTTAACAATTAAGGAATTGGGTTTTAATTAATTAATTAAATTCTTTTAATTAATTAAGCTCCCCTAATCTTATTAGGGATAATTAATTAAACTCTTTTAACTAATTTTCCTTCCTAATCCAATTAGGAATAAATGAGAGTACTTATATTAAATTAATTTCTAAACTCTTTTAGAAATTAAAATAATAATAATTGTAATAATATTAATAAGACTCCTCTTATTAATTTATATTTAATATTTCTAAAATATTAAATAATAAATATTAAGCTATTTAATCTATTCTATCACCATAGATTAAATTAAATATACTTAACATATTATTACGATTATGCTATTAACTTCTTAAATAATTATTCTTCCTTTTATGGTGTGACCCTTTAGGTTCTCGTATTAAACCAGGTTGTGAATAAATCAATTAGAAACAATTCTAATCTTATTTAAATAAATAAATTAAACAATTAATTTATTTAAATAATATTTATTCTACAATAGGGATAAGCCTCCCTAGCGATCAACGACTTTCCAGATAATATAGATTTCAACATTAATCATTAAAGAACCTTTGAGTAAATAGTTACCGTACAATTCAATCCTTCCACCATACAATGTCCCAATTAAATATAAGGCATGGAATTGTCAAGTCTTATTTTATTTAATTATATGTATTTCGACTCTTAAATGCACAACTCAAATAATGCAAATTAGAAACTCCTTTCTAATTTCATTACGCCTTATGGCCAAGGACTCTTTGGGTTGTCATTTATCGAATCACATAGGACATTTCTCTTCTTTTATTAGAAGTGGTAGATTCTTTATTGATCATACATTATCTCCATGTATAACTTATTATACCCAAGCATACCCTTTGATATACCCTAAGGGTCTTAAGAAATAAGTCAAAGTATAACTCATCATACACAAGATACTATGATGATCTCAAGTCCAAGGATCACTTGTACTACTATCACTACAGAATTCCTATCGACAGCAAATAAAACTCCATTAGGTATTCCTTAGCGAGCCACGTTCGATGAACTTATTCTCTAATAAGCACCTACATACTTGCTTTAGTGTCTCCACACAAATGATCATGAGATCAATCATCCTCATCCAATGAGCAAGCAACGTATGTACCAATCTATCCGGATTCACTAATCCCCAATTTAGTAATCCAATGATTGAGAACTATTTTAGTTTTAAGCTTTCAAAGAATTTAGATCTCATTAGAATGATCATCATCATTATTCTAAAAGCATTGCTTAAAACTATGGGTTTATCACATATTATAAAACAAAGATCATGTAGATAATTAAAAAGCCTTTAATAAATTAATACTTTTTATTAATAAATGAATAAGATTGTTACAAAGTATATGCTTTATCATCAAACATGATTGGCTTGTGTGCATACTACTTTCAACTAAATATTACATCAATGATTAGGGTGGCAGAGATAATATTTTGGCATATACCAAGTAAAGCCTACAAGAAGGTGGCTCCAAGGTTTAGTGTACACAAGCATTGTGTGGGCTCAATATTCAGGGAGACTGTTGATGCTCAAGAAGCTGAAATGGGCATCATGAAAATTCTCGAGGAAAGACTTTCTGTCAAGGTAAGGATAGATTTTCATTTCCTATCTTTGTTTATTGTTTATGTTAGTACAACTTATAATCAAATTTGATACTGAAAAATGTTTGAGATGGCTCAGTGGTAGCTTAATGGCCCAATAACCCATAGGTCTTTATTTTCCTGACTTGCTATTATTTTTAAATATGCGGAAGGCGCTTCTCTACTGACACCCTTACAATATTGGGTATCAAATTTCCGTACTACGTTTACGGAGACAAGGGACGAAATTATGAAGTGTACTCTCTCTATATATGTAGATATATACTTTGATTGAAGAACTGTGGTAGCTTTAGATGGTTAATTGTAAAGATAATGAATGATTATGTAGTGGATGATTTTATTAAGTTAATAATATTTTAGTTTTTTATATTTTTGCCATTATTTGCTATGGGGACATTGAGCTAGCCAGGTACACAAAAAGAATGTCAAATTTTAATTTGGCAATAATATAATTCGTTACCAAAGTATTGAACAAGTTATAAAATAACAACAATTTTTTATACATTTAGCAACAAATTTTCGTTGCTAATGGCATTAAAAATATAATATTTGGCAACGAAAAATTAACTTAATAACAACGAA
Organism: Panax quinquefolius; assembly: GCA_020205615.1. Taxonomy (NCBI): domain Eukaryota; kingdom Viridiplantae; phylum Streptophyta; class Magnoliopsida; order Apiales; family Araliaceae; genus Panax; species Panax quinquefolius. The sequence goes on along the minus strand of CM035160.1, from coordinate 120,730,411 downwards.
GAGGATATTGTTGCTAATACTAAAATAAAAGGCAACATTTTTTATCGTTGCAAATCATATCAACTTTCGTTGCACATATAAAGAAACGACAACATATAATGTCGTTGCTAATCGACAACTTTCGTTGCTAGAGAAAAATAACCAGCAACAAACATTTTTCGTTGCTGATTCAGCATAATGTCGTTGCCAAATAATATAATCAGCAACGAAAGTCGTTGCTAAAAAGTTTACATTCCGTAACAAAAGCAGGTTTAGGCAATAATTTTCATAATTTCTCGCAGAACGAAAAATGTCGTTGCAAAATGGTAATCAATTAAGCGAAAATGCATGGTCGTTGTAAAAAAAGAGTTCATTTCGTTGCCAATTAGCAGGCTTTTGCAACGAAATGGGGTTTTTAGTAACAAAATTTTAATTATTCTGCAACAATACATTTTGTTGCTAAATGATCAATGTATCTGTACGAAAGCCAAATTTCTTTGCAAAATGTATTACTTTTGGCAACGAAAAAAATACGTTTATTGCGAAACAATTAGCAACGCTCATTGCGCAACGAAAGACACAACGACAATAAAGTCGTTGCCAAAAACCTTTAGCAACGAAATTTGGCACCTTTAGCAACGAAAATCGGTTGTTGCTGAAGCCCCATTTTTTTGTAGTGTGGATATTCTCAATCCATCTTTTTCCATAAAATTTTATTATCTCAAATACACTCAATTATTAGGATGATAATTAATATTAATTATTTATCCACTCACCATTTATTTTCTTTTAATACTTCCTATAAATTTTCTCTTTGATTTAACTTCACTAGTTATGCCACACAAGACATAATTATGTTAACTTAGTAATTAATAGCTCACAAGCTTATAATAATATAATCTCACAAAATAATATTATTCTGAAGTTTACATCTTATAATATGGTCATGGAAGTGGTCCATTGCACCATGTTACATTTTATTATCTAACTTGTACATAGTGCTAACATACTAGTATTTATACATATGTATTCAAATACTTCCTATATTATATAGTTACCATTGAAGTGTCCCACTTTATTTCATATCATATAGATGTAGCTACTATATAATATAAAATCATTGCACATACAATTTAATTCCTTCAATTATTCATTCATTGAATTATTTAATGAATGCTTATTCCACCACTTTCCCACACTAGGCATATCTCACAAGCTTACATTAAGCTTATTCTCATTTTCATTACTTATTCATTTCCCACCACATTTCTATTTATAACGTGTTCAATTTACATCGAACTATTATATCACAAGGTTCACATATATAAATATATCGTGAATGGAGATATTTAAATATTCTTTATAACATTCACGGTAATATAATAACTCAAGGTATTTAGTAAATTAAAATAACTTAGTTTTCTTTTATAGCTTTAACCCTCTTGGAAATACATTACTATAATCAAAATTATGTATTTCACCATAACATAACATAAGATAATTTTATCATGTTTTCTCTAAATATAAGAACTAATCATAATAAAACGATTTAATCATTTTCTCAAGATATTATTCTTAATATAATATCTATGTATTATTAAAATACTTAAAATACCCGACACATTATACATACACTATATATAAAAAATAAGTTTACTTCCTATTATGATAAATTGTTTCCATCAACTTATATAACAAATATGTTTTAATATATTTACCATATTACTTAATCACACACATTACCTAATAAAGCTATATAAGGTAATATCAAAATAATATTCCCCTTTTATTAAAATAATCGAATGCTAGAATTTATTTTAATATCCTTTATTAGAAATATACTATAATTATTTCTCTTTCCTTTCTATAGATTGTCTCAATACAATTTCTTTAATCTATACATTTAACCATATCTCAATATTAATCAATAAATCTCTAACCAATATTTATCTAAAGATATATCGATTTTCTTCTCTCGTCAACAATGTACATATATACAAGTCTAAACCTCGCACACATCGAGTCTTTAATAGTATTCAATATAGTACATTGAGTGGTTTCCCACAAACAACCAACAAATTAGTTTTTCATCTCGTCTACATTGTTTTCACAGTGAGTTAGATCGGTCACTAATTCGTATATACCTTCGCTATATGAAGGAATTGTTTAGCCCAACTCCTATACATCCACCATTAAATGTACGGTTCCACTGCCTTAGACTTGCTACTTACTCGTATATATACTCAAGAAATTGGCAATTATCAAAGATATTTAATGTCACCAACTTACTATGAAACAATAATTCTATAAATTATTTAATGTCGATACATAAATCTTATCCATCTTCTTACCAATTCATCTCTACAATGTATAGCAAATATATAATAATGATATATATTTATTAAACACAACATCACTTATTACATAGCTCATATTACCCTATGTAACACAATATTACCACATACCTCGTAACACAGTTATATATTCTTGTTCGAACCCATCTCATGCTTTAAGAATTTTATCTACTAAATTCTTATTTTAATATTTTCTGAAAATTCGGGTTCTTACAGTTATAATGTTGACAATTTCGACATTTTTAAAACTCTAGATAAATTAAAAATCTTTAAAATTTATCCTTGATTTCGTTTGATTGATGCTTATATCATTGTCATCATCCTCATGCTTATATTGTGATGAAAGTCATCTCTGGCCCGTAGTGCATAGATGAACTGTTGATTGGTATGATTAAGACCAGGAATTATGTATCGGTATAATCATGACCTGTAATGTTACAAATGATATAGTAAAAGTACTTATTGGCCTGTAGTGCATTGATGGACAATTGTTGTCATGATCATGACCATTGGTGATAATAACGAATATCCTTGGCCCGTAGTGCATAGAAAATTCGTGGATGTGATACTAACGAATATCCTTCGCCTGTAGTGCATGGATAATTCGATGATGTGGATAATTTATTGAGTTGTGTTACAGCGATAAAATATTGATGATGAACTTTTAAATCATAGAAGATAGTAGATCTTACTTGACTCTTCTAATGGATTGCTTGTTCCGCTATAGTTAAACTTGTTATCTATTATATTCTATCAGTTTTATACTGTTGAAGGCTAACAATAATTTATTATGCATTATCTTAGTCATAATATTCTTTACTGGGCTAGTTGAGCTCACCCTTTGCTTTCATTGTTCTCTCCAGGAAATGAGAACATAGCCGGGACTAGTCGGGGAATGGAGTGACGGTCCGAGATGGTGGCTGTAGTAGTCCTCACTATTTTATAAAATAGTGTGATAATAATTGTAATGAGGACTCCATTTGAGTTTGGATATTGTCTACGAGATAATATTCGTGTTAAAACTATCAACTTATGTTTTGTCGTATTCTGCACGACATTTCACAGTTGTATAAATTAAGTTTTTTTTTGAATTCTGTACCATGTATTTGGTGACTCAGAATGGGTTGTGTATACCTATTTTGGGGGCGTCATAGTTTCATTGATTATTTTTAATCTAGTTATCTCAAGTTGTCCGTTGGCTTGAGCATAATAAGGTGTGGAAAGGATATTCCATATTCCTTCATAAATTTTTCCATCAGACTACTATTGAAGGCAATTCCATGTAGTGGCGAAGCCAAAAATTATTGACAATATGATCAATTATTAGAGTATCAAATAATAAATCAAAATTAATAGTTATAGTAACAAAAAAATAACTTAAATAAAGACTCAAATACATATACACACCAACTACAGAAAACAAAGTAGTGACTACTGAATTTTTTATTTAGATAATCTTTCTCGGGTTTTCATTTCATGGAATATAAAGACTTAAATACATATACACACCAACTACATTTCTTTAAGTAGTTGCAATGCATTTTATTCTTGGTGGCAAATTGTTTCTAAAAACAAACTCTTTCCCAATCAATACTTCAAAAAATTATCAACTATATTATTAAAGTGAATAAAGTTTCATATTTCATTTACTCATATTTTCTCTCCCATCTCCCAATTCCAACCATAAAATTATTGATAATTATTCTTTAAAAAGTATACTACTTATATTTTACTAGTATTATGTATTCAATAAGAATTCTTTTTCTATTTTTGCGCTTTTTAATTCCCCAACTCTTTCCTATTTCCAAGTTCTAACTTATAGATTTGATAACGAAACAAATCAAACAATCACTGTTGTTGGGTAAAATCTAATTACGCACAACACGCAAGTATACGTGGTCAACAAATAATAAAGTGAAAGTAGAGTATCGTTTCCACGAGGAATTATTAAGAATTTAACTCTCACAATTACCAGCTTCCTATTAATCCTAATTTTATTAAACTATTCAATTTCAAGTTGGTAACTAAAAGTATTAATAATATTAAAATTACCAAATAATCAACAAACCCTAAAAACTGAAATTTCAAACAAGTATTGGAGAATTAGGCTTACAACTTCACCCTAAGCATCACTCTGATTATTAACCTTTATTCCAGTTTAATTCATTATCCCAGTTTATTAATCAAGAACACGAGCCACCTCTCGATGCACTAACACCATATTAACTCAAATCCATAATTTAGATATAAATAAGTTAAACACCTTAATTAACTAACTCACTATATCTCTATGTGAATTGCAATCAAAGAAGGTTTAAGATCAAGTTCTCTATTTGATTACATGCGATGTTAAGCATATCTCTACCCTAACATTCATCAAGATTCCATTCATTCACAGAATTCAAGAACGTATGCTAAATTGACTAAGTCTAGACTCGTATTTCATCTCTCGAATTCATACAAGTCCACATAAAATTGGTGATCAAGCAATTCATAAATTCAAGCATAAATCAATATAGATAAACTGAGAAATAGCTTATTAAACTGAAAATCAAAGTTACATAATCATTGTTCCACTCAAAGATCCATTATAAGCCTAATAAAGAATTTAGTTCATAACTAATGAATTAAATACTGAATAAATAAAAGAAATTATCATCCTGATTACACAAATTGAAATTAGAGGAGAATAGTAATACACCACCCTTCTCGCCCTTCAAATCTGTAATCTTCGTGAAATCACTTCCCTTCTTCGTTAGTCCAAGCTCTTTCTTTCAATTATCGCTCTCTAACTGTGTGTTCACAATATCCAACACTTAGCATAAATTAATTCACTTCAGCTCCAACACCACCAATTCTAATCCATCTCCAACTCATCACATAGGAATTCTAATGGAAATAAAACTCCTAATCAAACCCAACATGTCTTTAGTCATAGAATCCCAAATACATGAAATAACCTCCTTGCCAACTCCTAATATAAGCATATTACATAAAGAAGTTGTATCTCCCAACACCACTTAGCTTTGAGCAATTAAAAGTCAACCGACTCGATTTCGACTGCGATGCGCCCCGTGGGTTTAACTCTAAGATAAGCGCGGCCATGCCCGCATTGATTAGTAGATGCTCACGCCACAACGCGCGGCCTTGATCTTCTGAGATGTATAAATTTTTCTAGAATTTTCTTCCAATGCTAGCATCTTGATGTGCTCACTTCATATCCTAAAACAAAAACAAAAACCCATCAAAAGAAACATGAAATATTTAAAAAACTAACAATATAACAAGCTAAATGAAGATAAATCATAGGTTAAAAACCTACTCATCAACAGCCACTACCCAAAACCAAAACTCTATCTAAAACATAAAATCACATCCAACCCAACTGAGAAATAGCAACAAGCAAAATCCATAAAGTGAAATAACTAATCTATTAAATTCCAACAAAAAACAAGATAAAGATTATGAAGTTTTACCAATTTGATTATGGAGTCTACCATCCAACCGTCCAGTCGTCCACAGAGTGCAAGAACTCTAGAAGTTGCACCAGATATCGATTTCAAGACTTTCTCCCCGTTTTCGGTACCTCCACCATTTGTGATTTATGAAGCAAAAAAGTTGATGATCGTGGCTTGTGAAAATCAAGAAGGAGCTTCTTTTGTATGCATTTCAGTGGGGTCAAATTACTAAATTACTCCCACAAAAAATCTATTACATCATATATATATATATATATATATATATATATATAACAATTGACCCCATAATATTACATGTAGCTTTGGCCCTGATTCCATGATCCACTGTTATTTTTTGGGGAATTCCAAACCTATGGATAATATGCTCTACAAACCCGATTACAAGCATGTAACTGAATATGAACCCATCCATTTTGAGAAAGACTTATCCTATGAAGAAATTCTCGTTCAGATTGTTGACCGAAAAGAACAAGTTCTCAGAAATAAAGTAATACCTTATGTTAAAGTAATTTGGAGGAACCACAACGCTGAAGAAGCAACGTGGGAACTCGAAGAGAATATGATGAAGAATTATCCTCAATTATTTACTTAATTTACATGTAAGCGATTCTGGGGACAGAATCTTTGTAAGGGGGGGAGAATGTAATGACACGAATTGATTGAGTCGTGATTCTGAGGACAGAATCCTTTTAAGGAGGGAAAGATGTGACGAACGAGATTTTGTAATTTAATTTTAATATTTATTGAATTAAATAAATATTTTCGATGATTCAATTATTAGATTAAATAATTAATTGATGAAGTTGTGGTAGATTAATTTAATTATATGTGTTATATTTATTAAATTAAGGTGGAGAATTTTATTATTCAAATTATGTAATTATGTGAGCTTATTGAATTAAATGAAATATTTAATAAGCATAATATTATTTTAATAATTAATTAGAGATTTAATAATTTGACTTGATTAATAAATGAGAAATTTAATTTTATAACTATGGGAATTATTGAGAAATTATCATATTTTAATTGAATTAAAGTAAATAAGATATTTGATTTATTTTATAAAGGGGTGTGACACTATTAAACTATAATATAAAAGATCTATTAAATTAAATGGTTATAATTTTTTAAGGTTAGCCAAATAAGGCATTAGGGGAGGTTGAGGGCAGTTAACCCATGATCGGTTAACTAACCACAACTGCGCTTAGTTATTTTATACGTCGTCTTCTTCTTTCATTTGGCTAAGTCTGGAAAAATAGTCAAAGAGAGTTTGAGAATTTGTCAAAGAGAATTTGAAAATTTGAGAAGGAGATTGAGAGTGAGTGATTAAAGAAACATCTGAGCCTACTAATCTACACTCTACGCTTCGGGTAATTTCTTTAACCCAGTTTTTATTTACGTTGTTTAAGTTTTATAAGAAAATGGCTTTCAAGTTCTGTAAAACCTATGTAATTGGAAAAGGGTAGTGATTATGTGTTATATATTTGCTAAGATGTTATTATAACATGTTTTACTGTATATTGTATATTTTCATATCATCAGTTTCATAAAAATTATGTCATACATTATTTCTTCAAAATACAGAGTATGAAAATATGGCTATATGGCCTTACATACCAAATTTAACACGATAGTCATAAGTGGTATAATAAATTTACACTTGTATATAATTATGCATGTTAAAACGAAGAAAACAAACTTCAAATGAACAGATTCGGTGTTATAATGAACCCGTAGTGCTTATTTTCATGTTTTGTATTCAAAACTTTCAAAAACATCAAGAACAGTAAATTATATGTTTTAATTCTGCAAATTACGTGTTATAACATGTTAAAAGCATGCTAGAAGAGTTGAGTAGTAAGTATATGTATATTACAGTGTTTGGGTATATCTAATTTCGTGTAAGAATAAATTAATTGGAGGTGTTGGCCATGTTCTGCAATTTTTGCGAATTGCAAAAGCATTCTTCGGTTCACATGCATACACTGGCCTTGATCCCACGCTTTACGATCTGCAAGCAATACTAATCTGCAAAATGTCCAGAAATAAAATTTTTAAAGTGTTCAAGTCCATGAATGTGATTGTAACCTAATCTAATGTACATAAAAATATGTTAAACGTATAATGAGATGTTAAAATAGATTCTTAACATGTCAATAACACATTTAAGTATGGATTGAATTATTGAACGCATATTTATCTTATTGTTCATGTAGGGTAATATTATGTGACAATAAGTGTGAAAATTTGACTAAGTATAGTCATAACCAAAGTTTAGACAAAAGAATGAACTTGTGATGACTAGTTATATTAGAATTGACTGGTATTGTGAATGAAAATGATATGTAGGATTAATTCAAGGAACGTGTATAAATAACGTGTAATCTACGAACGAGGCAAGTTTCCTAACCCTACTTGTTATCATTATTCAAGTTTATAATTTACATCGAGTAAATTCTCGTTATTATTAATCAAGTTCAATTTGTTATACTAAAGATTATTTATCTTTTCAAAGTATGATTCTGTTATACAATACTTGTTCTATTGTTAGACTAGTGAACCCTTATTGATTCGACTAGTCCATAGTTGATGAACTTCTAAATTTCAGAACCCTTATTGATTTATCCAAACCAAACTTCCTTTGGTGCGGACTCTAATGTCAAACTGAGATGAACAGCCCTGTATAGGGATTTCTTATGTGTTAGCATTAAGATATTGTGCAATGATATGGTACTAAAGGTGATCCCCGAGTACAGTAGAAGAGTCCATAGTCTTATGACTGTTAAAGGTTTCAAGTATAACCCTTGATAACCTAGGACATAGTTCAAGGTCTTATGACCCTCAGAAATCTTTTGAATTCTTATTATTCATTCTTGATTCAAAAGTTGAGTTTTATTCTAAAAGTCTTTGATTCACTCGCATGTTATTATATATTGTTATTTCATTTTTATACTTGTGGGAAATCATGCTCACTCGTGCGTAATAATAACACTGCAGTTAAGAACGAAAGGTCCGACGAGCCTTTTATTAGCAAAGGCAAGGGCAAGATTAACAAGTGATGAAGACTTGTTGTTTTATGTGATGATGTATTTCTGTTTAGACTTATGTTAATGATGTGTAAGATGATTAATTGTTTATGTTTCCGCAATTAAGATTTAAGATTAGTATGACCTAAGATTTATGTAATTATTCAGATGATGTAACTCTTTAAGGAGGGGATTTATTTCTATCTATTTATGTTTTCGCTTATTATGGGTAGATAGACATATGATGTTTGAATTGTGAAAACCAAATCATGTGGGAATTTAAGTACCCGAATTTGGGGGTGTCACAGGTTACTCCCGCAGATTTATAAAGAATGAATACGAAGGTTTATTCACCATGCATGCGGTAATCCGTGTAGATAGGTTATTCCCACATATTAATAAGCAATAGAATGACAACCCTTATGAGTATGAAAAAAAATAACATCCTCTACGAATACGAAAGAAATAATACCTCTTACCATAAGTAGAAGATTGGATACTGCAATAGTGAAGTAGTAGAATACTCTTCTTCTTTTTCTCTTTAGTTTATTTCTCTATAGTTTTAGTGAATTCGTAAGAAAGAGTGAAGTAATGAGCTTCTATTTATAGGAGAATGGACTAAATAGTAACTAATTCACGAACGGTCCAGATTGATTTACTATTAAACGAACGGTCCATATCGATTTACTATTAAAACTTCAACCGACGGTCTATATTGATTTACTATTATAACTTCAACCAGCAGTCCATATTGATTTACTATTATAACTTCAATCAACGGTCCATTTTCATTTTTTATTATAACTTCAACCGACAGTCTGAAAAATTAGCACATCTCCCCATGGAATAATAAGTCAAACTTACAACAAACGCCTCATGACAAATCTCTCTATTTATATCAAAAATTGAATAAATATTTACCACAAATCACTTATCTTCAATCAACACATTTTTAATTTTTCAAAAATTATTCATCATTTAATATTATAACTCACAATATTGATAACTAGATCGTTCCCAGGAAAGAGGGGGCTTTTCGATAAGATTTTTTCCTTACTGGCGCGCAATTAAATAATCAAACCTCTTTCCTCGACAGAACTTTCTAGACATTGTCAATAATGTAATTAATAATATGAATAAATGTGTCGTCTCAATAATTGATTTAATAATATAAAATATTGTGCAGATAATACTGTGACAATAATTGAATCAATAATATGAGATACTATGCAGCAACTACTGTGACAACTATTAAATGAAACTGAGTGAGTTCTTACATAAGCATCAATAATCAGAGATACCATTCAATATCGTGTGCTACTGTGCAACAACGCGTATTACTGTACTTTTATCACCGGGTATTTCAACAGTTTAACGGTAAAAGTTTTGCTGTTATTTTATGAAAGGGTTATTTCTGTCACTTTTTATATCCGAAAGTTATTCCGTTATGTAGTCTACCAATGATTGTGTCATCATATGAATATTCTCCAACAAAAAAATATTCCCCGACCAAACGAATATTTTATGACCACTTGCTTACTTTGCAAAATTTGCGCATATCACCCATAACTATAGCATTATATCAAATCAACATCTTACTATTCAAAAAAATATTTAGAGAAAATTAACTCTTTATTCATAAAAGTCGGGGTCTTATAAGTGCGGCACGCCCAACTGCAAATTCAGTTTTCCCAGTTCGCGATGAGTACCCTATTTTCATCCAAACTTCATATTTTCTTCATTCAAGATCCAAATTGGGTGATTTCATATTCTATAACTTGATAAACACAAAACCAAACATCTATAGAACAATTTAAACATCTCAGAAGCTTTATTAAATCATCTTACTATCCCAAATTTAGTATTTATACTAAATTTTTCACGTTTTGACAAATTTTGCAAAATCCTTCACAACGAATTCATTTTAAATCCATTTTGATTCATTCAAACTTGGTTGTTTTCATATTTAAAAGGAGTATAACATTCAACCATCAATTTAAAACTGTAAACATACAATCACAACCAATTTAACCCATAAAACAAACTAAAAATGTCTAAAATTAAACCAACAGTCTATTTCTTCCCCTTTACACACAAATGTGAATTTGATTACTTCAATTCCAGATATAAATGACACTAAACAAATTATTGATACCCAAAACACATATTCCAACTTTTCATCAATCATACAACCAAAATAAATTTTTAATAGTGAAAAGCCTAAGAAATAGAGACTAAGAGACTTAGAATTGATTTCTTACCTCTTAGATTCTCCTTAGCCTAGTTAAATGATGAAGAATGCTTGATTAATCTCCTCCCTTCTTCTTCCTTGCTCTTCTGAACACCACCTCTCAATTTCTCACTGCAACCCAACCCACTCTCTTACTCTCTGCTTTTCTTTTTGAAGAAAAATGAACGGAAGACTAATTTGATGAGTTATACGAATATAACTAATGAGCATTATTTGAAGAGTGTAAAGTTTAAGCGGTTAGGGAATGGAAAGTCATAAACTTTTGGGAGAGCTCAAAAGTTTTGTTTGCATGCATGTCCTTTCCCTTTCCTTATTGATCCAAGAATTGCAACCTAATTCTAATTGATCGAGACAATTCTAATTGTCTAATGAATTACATTAAGTAATTACACTTCTCCCATAATACACATTTTATCAAATAAAAATATCATAGTGTAAAAATGCTTATTTTCTCTCCATTTATTCACCCATTGGACAAATTTTGATATTACAAATTGTATTTATTCTCAAACTAAACTAAACATTTAACTCCCATATATTCAGAATATTTTTTTCCTTACATTTGGACCCTACCACTATATTAAATTTAATTCTTTTAATTGAATTAATTTATATTTATAACCCATTAGCTTGCTAAAATTACGCATCAAAATGTATAGATAACCAACATGTATTTGGGTAAATATATTACACCCAAATAAATTATTCCAAAAAAATAATTCTTATTTAGATATTTATTTTATAAATTTTTATAATTCTTTCTGCAAAATTACAATCGTTACAAGTTAAGTGGATTCTCAAATACTTGAAAGCTACTTGTTTGTGTTTGGGTTTTGGTGGTATGAGTTTAATCTTGGAGGGTTTTTACAGATGCAGACATGGCAGGTTCTGAAGAGAAGAAGTCTACTTCGAAGTATTTGTTTACTTTTGCAGGGGGCAGTATCATGGCAATCCAAGTTGCAGATGTGATGCCCCCAAAATAGGTATACACAACCCATTCTGAGTCGCCAAATACATGGTACAGAATTTAAATACAAACTTAATTTACACAATTATTAATTGTCATGCAGAATACGACAAAACATAATCTGAGAATTTTAACACGAATATTGTCTCGTAGACAATATACAAACTCAAATGGAGTTCTTATTACAATTATTATCACACTATTTTATAAAATAGTGAGGACTACTATAGCCACCATCTTAGACCATACTCCATTCCCCGAGTAGTCCCATCTATATTCTCATTTTCTGAAGAGAACAATGAAAGAAAAGGGTGAGCTCGATTAGCCCAGTAAAGAATATTATGACTAAGATAATGCAGAATAAATTATCATTAGTCTTCAACAGTGTAAAACTGATAGAATACAATAGACAACAAGTTTAACTGCAGTGGAACAAACAATCCACTAGAAGAGTCAAGTAGAGCATGATATTTACTATCTTCTATGATTTAAAAGTTCATCATAAATATTATATCTTTGTAACACATCTTAATAAATAATCCACATCACCGAATTATCTATGCACTACGGGCCAAGGATATTCATTAGTATCACATCCACAAATTATCCATGCACTACGGGCCAAGGATATTCATTATTATCACCAGTCATCATGTCAAACAATTGTCCATGAATATACTACGGGCCAATGATGACTTTTACCACATCATTTGTAACATTACAAGTCATGATTATACCGATACATAATTCATGGTCATAATCTTACCAATCAACAGTCCATCTATGTACTACGGGCCAAAGATGACTTTCATCACAATATAAGCATGAAGATGATGACAATGATATAAGAATCAATCAAATGAGATCAAGGATAAATATTAAAGATTTTTAATTTATCCAGAGTTTAAGAATGTCCAAATTGTCAACATGATAACTTCTTTGTGGAGTAAAATTCAAAAATAATATTCATGTATCAAAAATAATTTGGACAGAAAAGAAATTAATTTTTTTATCGTGAATAGTATCCCGGGTGAATAGTACCCGAGTGAATAGTACCTCATGAATAGTATTTCATGAATAGTACCCCGTGAATAGTGTCGTATGAATAGTACCATATGTATAAATAGTGTCGTATGTATGAATAGTACCCATGAATAGTACTCCGACATAAAAAGCTTAAAACTTAACAAGAATGTTCAGAAAAATATATTTGTGAAACGATACTAGATGAAGCGCAAATTTTAAGGATATTCTACTAATTTCAAGGAGTATAGAAACAATACTTATCAAAATAAGTGTAAAATTAGGAATATGAAACGAAATAATATTATTTACATACTACAGAGTATGGAAGAAAATATTATTTCTTACGAATAATGAACAAAAATAATATCCCTTACCTTAGTAGGAGAGTAATTCCGACTGGTATAGCAGAGATATTCTTGAAGAAAACTTGTACTATTTTCTACACTTAAAGTTTCCTTAAACTTAAAAGAAATACGCTCAATATTATAGAAGAAGAATTCTCTGATTCTGGTGTGATTTTCATTTCTAAACTGAGCATCATATTTATAGGAGAATGGCAGGATACTATTTAGGGGAAAAAATCACGGACTGTACAGTAAAGAATCACGAACGCCGAATTCTTTGGCGAATTTTTTTTGATTTTACTATGTAGTACTATGCAAACACTATGCAGTATTATACAATAAAATAAAATATATTCTATTCTATTTATAAAAAGTATTCTATTTTATATAAAAAGTTTTCTGTTTTTATTAATTTTATAATAATAATAAAACAAAAACTTAGATAACTTTCTACCGACAATTTTGAAAATTGAGTCCATGTAATAAGTCAAACTTACCACAAATACATCATAAAACACCCCTTTATTTATCACCAATCACTTGACTTCTCTAAACACATTTTAATAACATTAATTCATCATTAATATTATAACTCGCAATATTAACAACCAGATCATTCCCAGGAAAGAAGGGGCTTTTTGATAAGGACTTCTCCTTATTGGCGCGCAATTAGATGACCAAACCCCTTTCCTCGACAGAACTTTCTAGACATTGTCAATAATGCAAATAATAATATGAATAACTGTGTCGTCTCATTTATTAATTTAATAATATAAAATATTGTGCAGATGATATTGTGACAATAATTGAATCAATAATATGAGATACTATGTATCAACTACTTTTGAAATAATTGAATAAAACTAAGTGACTTCTTACGTAAGCATCAATAATCAAAGAAACTGTACAATATCGTGTGCTACTGTGCAATCATGCGTATTACTGTACTTTTATCACCAGGTATTTCAACAGTTAACGGTAAAAATTTTGTCGTTATTTTTATAAAAAGGTTATTTCAGTCGCTTTCTATATCTGACAGTAATTCCTTTATAGGATCCACCAATGATTGTGCCATCGTACGGCTATTTCCCGACAAAAAGAATATTTTATGACAACTTGTTTACTTTGCAAAATTTATAAATATTACCCACAACTATAACATTAAATCAAATCCACACCTTATTATTCAAAATGATATTTAGAGAAAATTAAATCTTTATTCATAAAAGTTGGGGTCTTACAACCTCCCCTTCTATGAAATTTCTTCACCAAAAATTGGTGTATGTACCTAGTATGTCGAAGAGGTGAGAATACCTTGTTTTCATTTTAGATTCTAACTCCCAGGTCATTTCCTCAATATCGTTGTTTCTCCACAAAACTTTAACTTGAGGTATAACCTTTGAGCGTAGAATATGTTCCTTCTTATCCAAAATTTTAACAGATACATCTTCATACATTAAATCTTCCACTATCTCGTCTGGTTCTAATTCAATAATGTGATTCGGGTCTTCCACATATTTATGTAATATAAATATGTGAAAAACGTTATGAACACGACACATACTTGGCGGTAAGGCGAGTCTATAGGCCATAGTTCCTACTTGATCGAGGATTTTAAATGGACCAATGAATTGAGGGTTGAGCTTTTTCTCTTTCCAAATCTCGTAACTCCTTTCCATGGAGCAACACATAACAATACATGATCTCCAACATTGAATTCCACGTCCCTTTGATGAAGATCAGCATAACTCTTTTGTCGATCTTGTGAGGTTTGTATATGTTGCCGAATCATTTGAATCTTTTTCGTTGTTATACATACTAATTATGGTCCCAACAACGTTGCTTCACCCACCGCGTTCTAGCATAGTGGAGAACGACACTTTCGTCCATACAACGCCTCGAATGGAGTCATGCCTATACTTGCTTGATAACTATTGCTGTAGGAGAATTCCACTAATGGCAAGAATTTGTCCCAACTTACTTTGAATTCTTGGACATAGAGTCTTAATAGATCTTCAAGAGTTTGAATAGTCCTCTCCGACTGCCCGTCCGTTTGAGGATGATATGCAGAACTGAATTTGTGCACATAGCTTTCTGCAAACTGACCCAAAACTGTGAAGTGAATCTTGGCTCTCGATCAGAAACTATGGATACTGGCATACCATGCAGTCTTAAAATCTCATTTATGTATATACGAGTAAGACGTTAAAGTGAATAAGTTTCTCGTATAGGTAAGAAATGAGCAGACTTGGTTAATCTATCGACAATGACCCAAATTGATTTTATGCCTTGAAAAACCTTGGGAAGACCAGTAACGAAATCCATGTTAATGTGCTCCCACTTCCATTCAGGAATTTCAAGTGGTTGCAATGGACCTTTTGGCATTTGATGCTGCGCCATGACACGTTGACAAGTTAAACACCTTGAGATAAACTCCGCTATATCTCTCTTCATATTGCTCCACCAAAATGTATGTCGAAGATCACGATACATTTTGGTACTTCCAAGATGGATTGAAAATTGTGTGTTGTGTGCCTCCATCATGATTTTATACTTCAAATCAGAGTCGTTAGGAACACAAAGTCTGGAGTTGACTTGAAGTATTCCTTCTTCATCGATTCTTGCTTCTGGAATAACACCTTCTTGCACTTTCTTCTTTATACGCATCAGCTACGGGTCTATAGCTTGGGCAACTTTAACTTTATCGATTAAAGTTGGTTCTACTCATATATTTGACATCATCACGTGGGTCCCCAAAGTCTTTAACTCTATCTCCATCCTTTGTAAGTCATACAAAATAGGCCTTTTCGTTTACAATATTGCACTCGTACCCGCATATGATCTTCTACTCAATGCGTTAGCTACTACGTTCGCTTTTCCAAGATGGTATTGAATGGTATGATCGTAATCTTTTAACAGTTCGAGCCAACGTCGTTGCAGCATGTTGAGTTCCTTTTGGGTGAAGAAATATTTGAGGCTTTTATGATCTATATAGATCATGAGTAGGATAATTCCTCTTATATTCTTTGAGTTGTCGTGAGGCATAGGCTATGACTTTCCCATGTTGCATGAGAACACATCATAAACCTATGCCTGAAGCATCACTATAGATGATAAATCCTTTTGAACCTGATGGTATTGTCAGAACAGCTGCTGAAATGAGTCTTCTCTTGAGTTCTTGAAAACTCTTCTCACATCCCTCGCTCCCACTGAATTATGTATCTTTTCGAGTCAGCTGAGTTAACGGAGTGGCGATTCGAGAAAACCCTTCCACGAATCTTTGATAATAACCAGCTAAGCCCAGAAAGCTACGTACTTCGGTTACTGACTTATGTTGCTCCCAGCTTTGTATTACTTCAATCTTCGTCGGGTCAACAGATATTCCATGATTTGATATCACGTGCCCAAGGAATGATACTTCCTCAAGCCAGAACTCACATTTCTTCAACTTGGCGTATAGCTTGTTTACACGCAGCTTTTGGAGTATCAGCCTCAAGTGTTGCTCATGATCTTCACGGCTTTTGGAGTAAATGAGGATGTCATCAATAAAGACAACCACAAAATGATCCAAATATTCCTTGAATACTTAGTTCATCATATCCATGAAGGCAGCAAGAGAATTAGTCAATCCAAAAGACATGACTAGGAATTCATAGTGCCTGTACCGAGTTCTGAAAGCAGTTTTTGGAATATCATCAGTTTTAATCTTTAACTGATGTTATCCAGAACGAAGATCGATCTTTGAAAAGAATTTGGCACCTTGCAAGTGATCAAACAGATCATCAATGCGAGGTAACAGGGACCTATTTTTGACAGTGACATAATTCAACTCCCGATAGTCAATGCAAAGTCGCATACTCCCATCTTTCTTCTTTACGAATAGAACATGAGCAACCCAAGGAGACGTACTAGGATGAATGAAACTGATGTATAACAGTTCTTGCAGTTGGGTTTTGATCTCCTGAAGTTCAATAGGAGCCATTCAATTTGAGGTTTTGGAAATGGGTTTTGTACCGGGTTCAAGGTCAATACAAAACTCAATTTCACGCTCTGGGGGAAGGCCAGGAAATTCTTCAGGGAATACGTCAGGAAATTTATTAACAATAGAAATATCATTAAAATCTGACGTATTTTTGTTTAAATCCGTGAAATGGGCTAAAAAAGCTTGACATCTGTTTTTTCAATAAACGAATGGCTTTATGGCTTGATATGACAGTGATTGACTTTAGTGGTTTGGTTGCTTGAATTCGCACAATAGGTTGGTTAGGAATATAAAAGCTAACAACCTTACGAAAACAATCAATTTTAGCATGATGAGTAGTTAACTAATCAATCCTTAAAATCACATCAAATGCAAGTATTTTCAAAGAAATGAGATCAACAGGTAATATGAGGGTGCCAATTTGAATCAAATAAGATTTATAAACAGTGGATGTAATTAAGGTTTCCCCCAACGGAGTTTCAATAGATAAGTCAAAGTCTAATTTCTCTAGAGTCAAATTTAAACGTTGAGCGCAAGTAGGTGAAATAAAAGAATGGGTAGAACCGGTATCAAATAAGGTATAGACTTCGCAAGAGTTTATGATTAGCTTACCTGTGATAACTTCATTCAGTTTCTTTACTTTTTGGGAGGTCACGACAAATGCTCTCCCTTGAACTACTGGCTTTGACTTGTCTGGGACGGCCTTTGGTGTCACCATCCCAGCTGGACTTGACTTCTATACATGATGAAATCGAGCTAGGTGGCCTTCTCTTCTGCAATTGAAACACGCTTTGGGTTGCTATGTACAGTTTGGACTGATGTGTCCCTCCCCTCCGCATCTGTAGCATACGACTGGTGGTCGTTCTCCTTCCTTAAAAATGGGTGTTAGTGTTGCTGTCTTTCCATCATTGTTGAATCTCCTCTTTTTGAAATTTCCACTTCTATTATCTTGGCCAGGATTACCACCGAAGTGGTTACCATTTCTGGCATGATGATTTTTCCTCCGCATCTATAGCGTACGACTGGTGGTCATTCTCCTTCCTTAAAAATGGGTGTTAATGTTGCTGTCTTTCCATCATTGTTGAATCTCCTCTTTTTGAAATTTCCACTTCTATTATCTTGGCCAGGATTACCACCTAAGTGCTTACCATTTCTGGCATGATGATTTTCCCCACGTTTGTTGTCACCGCTTTGATGACTGCTACCACTGGTATTATAGTTTTATCGACTGTTATCTTTTGGTTGGGCTAACTCATTATCGCGCTCCAATAACTGAGCCCTATTCACAACATCTGAATACAAGCAAAGTTTGTGAGAAATGAGATATTAACGTATTTCGGGTTTCGAACCTCGCATAAATATTTGTGTTATACGCTCCTCATTATCTACCAAATGGGATACAAATCGGGATAACTCCACAAATTTAGCCTCGTATTGCGATACGGTCATATTGTTTTGCTCCAGGTTAATGAATTCTACCTCTTTCATGTGACGAATACTTTCAGGAAAGTACTTGTCATTGAACAATTCTTGGAACTTCTCCCAATACATCTTTAGTGCGGAAGGTTGAGTACGTTTTACAGATTCCCACTAATAATCTGCCTCTCCTCGCAACATGAAGGTGGCAAAGGGAATCTTTTGCTCCTCAGAGCATCCCAAGACATCAAATATTTTGGTGATCAACTTAATTCACGTCTCTACCTTAAGTGGCTCTAGCTTTCCCAAAAACTTCGGTGGTCCCAGCTCCTTGAATTGTTTAGCGGTGACCAGCCGTGAGTTGCCATTGATTCCACCTGTATTTTGAACAAGAATCTCTCTCGTTTGGTGTTGCATGAATTATAGAAAGCTTCTAAACATCCCATTGTTCATCATTTTGTCGGTGTTGTTGTTTACATGAGTTGTGATGCCCCCCAAAATAGGCATACACAACCCATTCTGAATCGCCATATACAAGGTACATAATCAAATACAAACTTCTTTTATACAATATGACAAAAGTGTAGTTGAGAGTTTTTACACGAATATCGTCTTCTAGACAGTATTCAAACTCAAATTGAGTCCTCATTACATTTATTGATACACTATTTCATAGAATAGTGATGACTACTATAGCCACCATCTCGGACCATCACTCCGTCCCCCGACTACAAACTTCCTTATACAACTGTCGTGCAAAATACGACAACACATATATTGTGTATACCAACGGTAACTCTCATCCCTTTACTTGGATAACATCTCACAGTGATACCTTACATAAAGGTATAATCAATAACTGTTTTAGAAATTAAAATCTTTGGAAAATGCTCAAGGAAACCTTCGTACATGGGAAGCTATGCATCTAAGTTAAAATAGATATCATATGACTCGAGAATTATCCTTGGTTGACCCAATAGACCCCAAAGAAAAATGAGAAGATTACTATCATGTTCTTTCCAATGGTGAGTCTTCTCTTGCCATATAAATATCTTCATGGTCTTCAATTGAGAATTATATTTCAACCAAACTCTAAGATTATATAGGTAGTGCTCGTAGATATAATCAGCAAGTGGATGTGCACAACCCTGTCTTATGATAACACGAAGTCGTAGGTCATTAGACATCTTGTATGATAGTAGCAAAACACCCTTCCAAAGTTAGGTTCACCTCACCTGTTTTAGGGAAACCTCAACAGTTATCGACCACCATTCAATTCCCCTGTTACCCCCGCTCGACCCAGCTAAACTCTTATTACCTGAAAGGAATTGTGAAACAAAAGGGTGAGCACAACTAGCCCAGTAAAGAATATCACGGCTAAAGATAATTAAATTATTAATAGCCTTCATCAGTAATGAATCAGAGATTTAGAACATATGGTAGATGATAAAACTTTTCAACCATAGTTGCAGCGGAACGAGCAATCCATTAGAAGAGTCAAATAGACCATAAAGTCTATTATCTTCTCCATGTTAAAAGTCCACCAACAATGTTTTAACCCTGTAACATCAATCAACAGTTCATGTCCACAATCATGTGAATAACTCATAATCATAATTATAGTTCTAAATTCCTCTTCTCATCCAGGACGAAGATAATTTTCATCACCTGTCTTTACCTGAAACATTAAAGATCATGGTTATACCAAATCACAGTTCCTGTTCATAATCATACTAATAAACTCATCTTTGCACTACGGGCCAAAGATATTCATTAACTGTGACGCCCCCAAAATAGGTATACATCACCTATTCTGAGTCGCCAGATACATGGTACAGAATTCAAATACAACTTAATAATACAATTATAGTGTACAATACGACAAAACATAAACTGTGAGTTTGAATACAAATATTATCTACTAGAGAGTATAAAAACTCAAAAGGAGTCCTCATTACAATTATTATCACACTATTTCACGAGAATAGTGAGGACTACTAATGCAAACATCTAGGACCATCACTCTGTTTCCCGATTAGTCCCACTATGTTCTCATTTTCTGAAGAAACGATGAAAAAAGAAAAGGTGAGCTCAACTAGCCAAGAAGAAATATTATGACTAAGATAATGCAGAATAATTTATCATTAGCCTTCAGCGAGTGTTAAGCGATAAAATATAATAACTATCAAGTTTAAGCTGCTTGTGGAACAAGTAATCCATTAGAAGAGTCAGTAGGAATAAAATCTACTATCTTTTATGATTTAAAAGGTTTTTCATCACTTTTATCATTTGGGACTTAGCTTAATAAATAATCCATATTATCGAATCACCCCACACTTTTCTGACGAGGATATTCTTTAGTATCACGACCACGAATTATCCATGCACTTCTGACTAAAGATAATCATGTTTTTCATCATCAACGTCACGATCATGCCATAAAACAATTCATCTTTGCACTACTGACGAAAGAATCCATAGCCATAATCATACCAAAAGCGTCCATCAATACACTACGGGCCGATGAGACTTTTTTCCACATCATTTATAACATTACGGTTATGATTATACCGAATAATCCACAGTCATAATCATACCAAGTCCATCCCCATACTACGAATACGAGATGACTTTCAACATAATATAAGCATGAGGATGATGACAATGATATAAGAATTCAATAAAACAAGTTCAAGAATTAATTTATCCGAGGAACTAATAACGTCCACATTGTCAACATGATACTTCTTTGTAAGTAAAATTCAAGAATGCTCGGAAGAAGAATATTTCCATGAAAGATCTTTGGATGAAGCGCAAATATCGAGGATATTCCACTAATTTCATGGAGTATAAAAGTCAAAGTTTTAACGGTGAGTATAATAAAGAATGGAATAACAAAAGAAATCACCGTGCATGCGATGATAAGCGCGCGCAGCGAGTTATTCAATGAGAATAATAAATAACGGAACCGGTCGCGTAAAAAATGCAGACGGGATATTCTAATAGAATAATAAAGAATGGAACCAGTTCGGCGTAAATGCACGAACGAGGATATTACGACGAGAATAATAAATAATGGAACCGGGACCGGTGTAAGCATTGATTGACGAGGATATTAAAACAAAATAATAAATAATGAAATCACGAAGAATTTCACAAAGTATAGGGTAGCCAGCGTATATCTGAGTTATTCAACAGAATAATAAATAATGGAATAATGAAGTTCTCTTCATGAATACAAAAGAAATAATACCCCTTATGAGTACAACAAATAATATTCCTACCTTAAGAAGAAAATCTTTGGATATATGAGTAGTGAAGTAAGAGAATATTTTCTTCTTTCTCTCTATAGTTTATCTCTCTAGAGTTTGGTGAATTAAGTAAGAAATAATGAAGGAATGAGCTTCTATTTATAGAAAAAATAGATTGCATAGTAACTAACTCATGAGCGATCCAGATTGATTTATTTTTAATCGACGGTCCATATTTAAAGCAAAATCTTTTAAATAAAATATAATATATTTTATTTATAATCTAATAAAAACGAATAACTTTATAAAAGATTTTACTATGCAAACACTATATGGAGCACTTATGCAAACACTATGCATAATAAAATATAATATATTCTAATTATTGTCTAATAAAGCAGATACCTTTTATAAAAGTATTATGTTTTATATAAAAAAAATTTACTATTTGCCTAATAAAAAGCGAATAACTTTATAAAAAGTATTATTTTTATAAAGCTTTTCTGTTTTATTACATTAATAATACCAATAAAACAAAAGCTGGTGACTTATCACATAAACATCAATAATCAATACAGGAGTGTCTTCTTATGCGACCACAGCGTATTCTTATACTTTTACTACAAGAGTAGTTCAGCAGTTTTAACGGTAAAACTTTCGTAGTTATTCTCTCATAAAATATTTTTGTCATTTTTTTCATCCGACAATAATTCCGTTGTGGGGTCCACCAATGATTGTAACGTCGTACGGATATTCCCCGACAAAAAGAATATTTCCCGACCAATCGAATATTATATAACAACTTGCGTACTTTGCAAAATTTATAAATACTATCCACAACTATAACATTATATCAAATCCACACCATAATATTCAAAAAAATATTTCGAGAAAATTAAATCTTTATTTATAAAATCTGGGGTCTCACAATCTCCCCTCCTTATGAAATTTCGCCCTCGAAATTTACGTACGTACACAGTATCTTTGAGCGGTGAGGATACCTCGACTTCATTTCAAATTCTAACTCTTGAGGTATAACCTTTGAGTGTTGAATACGATTCTTCTTATCCAAGATTTTAACACGTATCTCCTCAAACGTTAAATCATCCGTTATCTCATCCGGTTCTAAATTAATAATGTGGTTTGGGTCGTCCACATATTTACGTAACATTGATACGTTAAAAACGTTATGAACACGCGACATACTTGACGGTAAAATGAGTCTATAAGCCACAGTTCCTACTCGATCGAGGATTTTAAATGGGCCAATTAAATCGAGGGTTGAGATTTCCTCTCTTCGTCGATTCTTGCTTTTAGAATAATGCCCTCTTGAACCTTCTTCTTCACATTCATCAGCTTTGAGTATGTAGCTTGAGCGACTTTAACTTTATCGATTAAAGTCGATTCTAATCATATATTCGTTATCTTCACGTGGGTTCGTATATTCGCACTTGTAACCGCATACAATCTTCTACTCAATGCGTCAGCTACCACGTTCGCTTTTCCACGATGGTATGGTACGATCATAATCTTTAACAGCTCGAGCCAACGTCTTTGGCGCATGTTACATTCGCTTTAGTTGAATAAATGTTTAAGGGTTTTTTTAGAAATAGGTTTTGTACTGGGGTCAATACAAAATTCGATTTCACGCTCTAGGGGTAGGCTAAGAAGTCTTCAAGAATACGTCAGGAAATTTATTAACAATAGAAATATCATTCAAAACTATTACCCTCATCCAAGACTTGGATAGTACGTCACATTGATACCTATCAACTTGCCATCGTCATTCACGACGTCGCCTACAGAAAGTTTGGCTTCGGTGCATTCCACACAAGGAAGTCAACAACGAAAGGATCAGGCTCTTTACTTGTGGCTTGATATGACAATAATTGACTTTAGTGGTTTGGTTACTTTGAATTCATATAACAGGTTGGTTAGGAGTATGAAAGCTAACAAGCTTACGAAAAGCATGATGAGTAGTTAACCAATCGATTCCTGAAATCGCATCAAAGGCAAGTATTTTCAAAGAGATACGATCGACAGGTAACGTGAAAGTGTTGATTTGAACAAGATTTATAAATAGTGGAGGTAACAAAGGTTTCTCCCAAGCGAGTTTAAATAGATATATCAAAGTCTAACTTCTAGGAGTTAACTTCAAACATTGAACACAACTAGGTGTGATAAAAGAGTGAGTAGAAGCAGGTATCTAACACGGTATAGACTTCGCAAGAGTTTATGACTAACATACCCGTGATAATTTTATTCGGGTTCCTCGTCAAAAAAAAAAATATGCTCTCTCTTAAATTCTCGGCTTTGGCTTATGCGGGACATCCTTTGGTGCCTCCATCCTAATTGAACTTGTCTTGGTGAGCGACAAAATCGGGCTAAGTGACCTTCTCTTCCACAATTATAGCATGCTTTGGATGGCATCGCGTGAGTTTGGTGATGTGTCCCTCCCTCGCATTTGAAGCATATGATAGGTGGTCGTTCTCCTTCCTTAACAATGGGTCTTTGGTCTTGGCGTCTTTCCATCATTGTTGAATCTCCTCTTCTTGAAATGTCCATTCTTATTGTTTTGACCATGATTACCAATTTGAAATGGTTACCATTTACGGCATGTTTTCCCTCCAAGCTTATTGTCACCGCTTTGATGATATTTATTATCCAAATATTATCATTTTGTCATTTGCTCTCTTTTGGTTGCGTTGACTCGTTATCGCGCTCCACTAAGCGAGCCCTATTTACAACATCCGAATACAAACACGGTTTATGAGAAATAAGATATTGGCGTATCTCGACTTCAAACCTCTTAAAAACATTCGCGTCATTCTCTCTTCATTATCAACCAAGTGGGATGCAAATCGGGACAACTCGGCAAACTTGGCTTCGTACTGCGATACGATCATGTTGTTTTGCTCTAACTTGATAAATTCCACCTCCTTCATGTGACGAATGCTTTCGGGAAAGTACTTGTCATTGAACAGCTTTTGGAACTTCTCCCAAGACATCTTGAGTGCGTCAGGCTGGGTACATTTTACAGATTCCCACCAGTGATCTGCCTCTTCACGCAACATAAAGGTGGCAAAGGGAACCTTTTGCTCCTCGGAGCATCCCAAGACATCAAATATCTTGCTGATATGCTTTAACCACGTCTCCGCCTTAAGTGGTTCTGGCTTTCCCAAAAACTCCGGTGGTCCCAGCTCCTTGAATTTTTTAGCGGTGACCAACCGTGGGTTGCCATTGTTTCCTCTGCATTATGAGCAGGGAGCCGTCTTACTTTGATGTTGCATGAATTCTAAAAAGCTCCTAAACGTACCGTCGTTCGTCAATTGATCAGTGTTTTTGTTTACAGGAGGATTATCGCCATCCAATTGCACATTGTCCTGATTATTGATCTGTAGAGAATCAAAAGTCTCATGTGCTCCATTGCTATTCTCAACATTCTCGGATGTCATTTTTAGAATCATCGCCACAAAACAAAGGTTAATTGACATGTAACATATTATCCTATATTACGTGAGCCAATTAAATTCCAAATAAACTTAGGTAGGTCATAATACTAGCGATGAAATTCCCGTCTCTCCCCTCTAGTTCTATTCTCACATCTAGCCGGGGATCGTATCCTAAGCTTTGATACCAATTTGTGGCGCCCTAAAATTGGTATACATCACCTATTACGAAGTCGCCGGATACATAGTGCAAATTCAAATACAACTTAATAATACAACTGTCGTGTACAATACGACAAAACATAAACTGTGAATTTGAATACAAATATTGTCTACTAGAGAGTATGAAAACTCAAAAGGAGTCCTCATTACAATTATTATCACACTATTTAACAGAATAGTGAGGACTACTAATGCAAACATCTAGGACCATCACTCTGTTCCCCGACTAGTCCCAGCTACGTTCTCATTTCACGAGAGAAACGAAGAAAAGAAAAGGTGAGCTCAACTAGCCCAAGAAGAAATATTATGACTAAGATAAAGCGAGAATAATTTATCGTTAGCCTTCAACAGTGTTAAACTGATAAAATATAATAACTATCAAGTTTAACTGCAGCGGAACAAGCAATCCATTAGAAGAGTCAAGTAGGGAATAAAATCTACTATCTTCTATGATTTAAAAGGTTTTTCATCACTTTTATCATTTGGGACTCGACAATAAATAATCCACATCATCGAATCACCCCTACACTCTGACCGAGGATATTCTTTAGTATCACGACCACGAATTATCCATGCACTATGACTAAAGATAATCATGTTTTCATCAGCGGTCTGATCATGCCATAAAATAATTCATCTTTGCACTACTGACCAAAGAGAATCCATAGCCATAATCATACCAAAAAGCGTCCATCAATACACTACAGACGATGAGGACTTTTTCCACATCATTTGTAACATTACGGTTATGATTATCTTTGAATAATCCACAGTCATAATCATACTAAGTCCATACATGCACTCACAGCCACGAGATGACTTTGAACATAATATAAGCATGAAGATGATGACAATGATATAAGAATTCAATAAAACAAGTTCAAGAATTAATTTATCCGAGAACTAATAACGTCCACATTGTCAACATGATACTTCTTTGTAGAATAAAATTCAAGAATGCTCGGAAGAATATTTCCATGAAAGATCTTTGGATGAAGCGCAAATATCGAGGATATTCCACTAATTTCATGGAGTATAGAAGTCAAAGTTTTAACAATTGAGTATAATAAAGAATGGAATAACAAAAGAAATCACCATGCATGTGATAGGCCGCTGACAAAAGTTATTCCAATGAGAATAATAAATAACGGAACCAAAGATATTCAACAACAGGTCATCTTTGCACTACAGGCCAAAGATATTCATATCTCAACGAAATATATAATCATTTCAGAATTTATATAAACAATAATTATAACCATGTTAATCAACTCACCTTTTCACTTAAGCTAAATATGCAATTATAAATTCAATGGTTATGATCATACCAGTCAACAATTCATCTTTGCACTACTGGCCAAAGAGAACACATAATATTAATTATACCAATAATATACCCATCTTTACACTCAAGTGAAAGAGAAATTTCAACACCAGGGTTATAAAAATGTTATATATGATAACAAAAATAATATAGTCAAAACATGGATTTAATTTCAAGAGTAAGATTCATAAATCAACGATAATTTGGTCAGAAAAAGAAACCAATTTCGTCATGAATAGTACCCTGTGAATAGTAACTCGTGAATAGTAACTCATAAATAGTAACTCGTGAATAGTACTTCGTATTCGTAAATAGTACCATATACGTGAATAGTGTCGTATACATGAATAGTAACCCGTGAATAGTACTCAAAAAAGGAAAATACAAAAGAAAACGATATTCCATAACGAGTACAAAAGAAATGATATATCATACTAGTATAATAGAATACACGAAACTGCAAATGGATTTTCGCCCGCCATGTGGTAATCCACGTAGACAGATCATTTCCACAATTTAATAAAGAATAAATACGAAGGGTCATTCACCATGCATGTGGTAATCCGCGTAGACAGGTTACTCCAGCAGATTAATAAAAATTTAATACGAAGGGTCATTCACCATTCATGCGGTAGTCCGCGGAGACAGGTTATTCCCACAGAATAATAAAGAATAGAATACGAAGGGTCATTCACCATGCATGCGTTAATCCGCGTAGACAGGTTACTCCCGCAGATTAATAAGCAATAGAACGACAACCCTTATGAGTATTGAAAGAAAATAACTCTCTTCATGAATACGAAAGAAATAATACCCCTTACCATACGAAAATAAAATCCTTTACAAATACAACAAATAATATCCCTTATGAATACAACATAAATAACACCTCTTACCTTAATAAAAATTTGGAGACTGCACTAGGGTAATAGCAGAATACTCCTCTTCTTTCTATCTATAGTTTCTCTCTCTAGAGTTTCAGTGAATTCGTAAGAAATAATGAAGGAATGAGCTTCTATTTATAGGAAAAAGGACTAAATAGTAACTAATTCATGAACGGCCCAGATTAATTTACTTTTAAACGGACGGTCCATATTGATTTACTATTAAAACTTAAAGCAACGGTCCAAACTGATTTACTATTAAAACTTTAAACCAGCGATCCATATTGAATTATTATTATAACTTTCCACCAGCGGTCCATATTGATTTACTATTATATCTTCAACCAACGATCCATATTGATTTACTAATATAACTTCAACCAACGGTCTAAAAAATTAGCACATCTCCTCATGGAATAATAAGCCAAACTTATAATAAACACCTCATAACAAACTCCTCTATTTATATCAAAAATTGAATAAATATTTACCACAAATCACTTATCTTTAATAAACACATTTTTAATCTATTAACAATTATTCATCATTAATATTATAACTTACAATATTTAACAAACGGATCATTCCTGTGAAAGAGGGGCTTTCAGATAAAGATTTCTCCTATTAGGCGCCGCAATTAGGTGACCAAACCTCTCCTCGACAGAACTTTCTATACATCGTCAATATTGCAAATAATAATATGAATAATTTTGTCATCTCAATTATTGATTAAATAATATAAAATATTATGCAGATGATACTGTGACAATAATTGAATCAAATAATGTGAGATATTATGCAGCAATTACTGTAGCAATAATTGAGTATAACTAAGTGACTTCTCACGTAAACATCAATAATTAATACCGTGTGCTACTATGCAACCACGTGTATTACTGTTCTTTGACCACCGGGTATTTCAACAGTTTAACGATATAACTTTCGCCGTTATTTTATAAAAAGATATTTTTGTTGTTTTCTAACTCTAACAATACTTTCGTTGTGGGGGTCCACCAATGATTGTGTCGTTGTACGAATATTCTCCGACAAAAAGAAATTTCCCGACCAAACGAATATTTCCCGACACAACGAATATTTTATAACAACTTGCTTACTTTACAAAATTTTCAAATATCATCCATAACTTTAAACTTTTATCAATTTAACTATTTACCAAAATAGAAAATTTGATTACTTTTATTTCATAAAATTTGGGGTCTTACATGAGGATTATTGCCTTCCTGATGCACATTATCCTAGTTATTGATCGGTGATAACTCAACGGTCTCATGTGCTCCATTGCTTATATCAACATTTTCAGATGTCATTCTCAAACACTGCCACAAAACAAGAATTAATTGACATGCCACATATTATCCCTATATTCTGACCGACCAATTAAATAGCAAATAAGCTTAGATAGGTCATACTAGCGAAGGATTTACCCGTCTCTCCCCTCCTAGTTCTAGCCTCAAATCTCAATCAGTGATCATATCCCTAAGCTTTGATACCAACTGTGACGCCCCCAAAATAGGTATATACAACACATTCTTAGTCACCAAATATATGGTATATAATTCAAATACAAACTTAATTTACATAATTATTAATTATCGTGCAAAATACAACAAAACATAAGCTGAGAGTTTTTACATGAATATTGTCTCGTAGACAATATCCAAACTCAAATGGAGTCCTCATTACAATTATTATCACACTATTTTATAAAATAGTGAGGACTACTATAGCCACCATCTTGGGCCATCAATCCATTCCCCGACTAGTCTCAGCTATATTCTCATATCCTGAAGAGAACAATGAAAGAAAAGGGTGAGCTCAACTAACCCAGTAAAGAATATTATGAGTAAGATAATGCAGAATAAATTATTATTTTCCTTCAACAGTCTAAAACTAATAGAATACAATAGACAACAAGTTTAACTGCAGCGGAACAAGCAATCCACTAGAAGAGTCAATTAGAGCAGGATATCTACTATCTTCTATGATTTAAAAGTTCATCATCAATATTTTATCTCTGTAACACATCTCAATAAATAATTCATATCACCGAATTATCCATGCACTACGAGCCAAGGATATTCGTTAGTATCACATCCATGAATTATCCATGCACTACGGGCTAAGGATATTCGTTTTTATCACCAGTGGTCATGATCATACCAAACAACTGTCCATTAATGCACTACGGGTCAATGAGAACTTTTACCACATCATTTGTAACATTATAGGTCATGATTATACCGATACATAATTCTTGGTCATAATCATACCAATCAACAGTGCATCTATGCACTACGGGCCAAAGATGACTTTCATCATAATATAAGTATGAGGATAGTGACAATGATATAAGAATCAATCAAATGAGATCAAGGATAAATATTAAAGAATTTTAATTTATCCAGAGTTTAAGAATGTCCAAATTGTCAACATGATAACTACTTTGTGGAGTAAAATTCAAGAAAAATATTCATGTATCAAAAATAATTTGGACATAAAAGAAATCAAATTTTTTTGTCATGAATAGTACCCCGGGTGAATAGTTGGGAGCTGTCGTTTACACTCCTAAATTAACCTCACTTTCACTTTACAAATTTAAACAATTAACACAGTAGTAAGCAAGGATCGATCCCACAGAGAGTGAAGTTGTTTTAGAATTATCCTATGATTTCTAATGAAAAGGGGATTTTGAATTAATTAATTAAATTAACAAAAATAAACTAATAAGAATAAATAATGAATAAAAAGCTTCAGTTCTTCAGTTCAGTATCACCTTTTTACAATAATAGATTAATCAAGTGTAACATTATTTATCCTTCAATGAAACTAATAGCCCTAGGTAACAACAAGCTCTGCTACCCGAAACTCCCCTTAGATTGTCACTCAATGAAACAAGTTCTTCACAAGATTTTAACAATTATATAACCTAGAACAAGCTCTCTAGATTTAATATAATAGCAGCATTAAGAACTAGGGAATTAGACTATTCCAAGCAACAAACACATAAGCTTGGATTGTTTAACTTGTCTTCTGATAATCATAGCAATACTCAAAAGCTTGTCCACAATCAGATATTACTAATTACTACTTGTGATTAGAAACAATATCAATTACACGTAATATTATTCCTTGATCTAGTATATGATATTTGTTAACCAACTCAATCCTGCAGAAATCAAATCAGTTAAGCCAAATAGTATTCAGAAATTAAATCAGATTATCAAGAATGAATTTCATGTGAAAAGGAATAAATAATGAATACTCAATTAACCATTAATTATAAATAAGGCATCCCTTAGAACTGAAGAAAAAGAACTTAGCTCATGTCTTCAATCCTCCAATGTTGTAGATGAGAGAATGTAGTAGATGATTGAATGTCTAAAATCCTGACTAGCATCCTCTATTTATAGTGCTAGACAAAGTCCTAAATCCTATAGGAAGTAGAAATCCAAATCCTAAAAGGAATTATAAATCATAACTAGTTTCCATAAAGAAATATAATTCAATTTGGAAATAAATCTTAGTCTAAAGGAAATCCTAAAGCTAATAGAAATATCAATCAAATTCCATGTAGAAGTCTGCCAAAATTTGCATTTAGAAACTTTCTAAAAATCCAAGATTTTCCAATTTTCCCGCTCAAATTCGCTGGGGCGAATTTTCATTTCCTGCGGCAACGTCCTTTGGTAAAACAAGCATAACTTTTGATCCGAGAAGAGTTACGGGGCCTGCTACCTATCAAAACGAAGATATCAACGAGATCTACAACTTTCATTCTTTGAGAATTGACATTTTCTGGCTGCATCAAGGTCAAAATCAGGCTCCAAGTGACTGTTGTGTAAATTGCAACTTCCAAACTTTGATGTTCAACGTCCGTTTAGTAAAAAGATCATAACTTTTTCATATGAACTCCGATTGGGACGGTTCAAAATGTTCCGGAAAGCTAAAGAAGAGCTTTACAATAAAATTCAAGTCCCAAGCCTAGACCATGCATCCAACTTAATGCTAAAAACCCTGCAATTTTCTCTTTTTCCTCATTTCAGCTACAATTCTTCCTGAAATAATTAAACACCTTAATAAGCTTATATACACATGAAACATGCAATAAAACTAAATATAACGGAATCAAAATAAATGAATAATATGCACTTATCAATAGTACCCGAGTGAATAGTATCCCGTGAATAGTGTTGTATGAATAGTACTATATGTATGAATAGTGTCGTATATATGAATAATACCCATGAATAGTACTCCGGCATGAAAACCTTAAAATTTAACAAGAATGTTCAAAAAAATATTTCTGTGAAACGATACTAGATGAAGCGCAAATTTCAAAGATATTCTACTTATTTCAAAAGTATAGAAGCAATATTTATCAAAATAAGTGTAGAATTAGGAATATGAAACGAAATAATATTACTTACATACTACAAAGTATGGAAGAAAATATTATTTCTTACGAATATTAAACAAAAATAATATCATTTACCTTAGTAGGAGAGTAATTTCGACTGGTATATCGGAAATATTTTTGAAGAAAACTTGTACTGTTTTCTACACTCAAAGCTTCCTTAAACTCAAAAGAAATACACTCAATATTATAGAAGAAGAATTCTCTGATTCTGGTGTGATTTTCTAAACTGAGCATCCTATGTATAGGATAATGACATGATACTATTTAGGAAAAAAAATCACGGACTGTACAGTAAGAAATCACGGACGCCGAATTCTTCGGCGAATTGTTTTTAATTTTACTATGCAATACTATGCAAACACTGTACAGTACTATGAAAACACTATACAGTACTATGCAATAAAATAAAAATCAATATATTCTATTTAAAAAAATATTATGTTTTATATAAAAAGTTTTCTTTTTTATTACTATTATAATAATAATAAAACAAGAACTGAGATAACTTTCTACCGACGATTTTGAAAAAATGAGTAAGTGAGGATCCATGTAATAAGCCAAACTTACAACAAATACTTCATAAAAAAAACCCTCTATTTATCACCAATCACTTGTCTTCTCTAAACACATTTTTAATAACATTTATTCATCATTAATATTATAACTCGCAAAATTAACAACCAGATCATTCCCAAGAAAGAGTGGACTTTTCGATAAGGACTTCTCCTTATTGGCGCACAATTAGATGACCAAACCCCTTTCCTCGACAGAACTTTCTAGACATTGTCAATAATATAAATAATAATATGAATAACTGTTTCGTCTCATTTATTGATTTAATAATATAAAATATTATACAGATGATACTGTGACAATAATTGAATCAATAATATGAGATACTATGCATTAACTACTGTTGAGATAATTGAATAAAACTGAGTGACTTCTTACGTAAGCAACAATAATCAAAGATATCAGTACAATAATCGCAGTGCTATCTTGTGTAAACCACACGTACATCGTACTTTTATCATCGGGTATTTCAACAGTTAACGGTAAAAGTTTTGTCGTTATTTTTATAAAAAGGTTATTTCAGTCGCTTTCTATATCCGACAGTAATTCTGTTGTGGGGTCCATCAATGATTGTGTCATCGTACGGATATTTCTCGACAAAAAGAATATTTTATGACAATTTGCTTACTTTGCAAAATTTGTAAATATTATCAACAACTATAATATTAAATCAAATCCACACCTTATTATTCAAAATGATATTTAGAAAAAATTAAATCTTTATTCATAAAAGTTGGGGTCTTACATCAGAAGTGTATTGCTTTGTCTACAATTGAGTCAGAATATATCGCCGCTATGGAAGCAGACAAGGAGATGTTGTGGTTAAAACGGTTTCTTCAAGAGTTAGGTTTGAAACAAGATGAGTACGTAGTTTATTGTGATAGTTAGAGTGCAACTGACTTGTCAAAAAATACCACTTACCATAATCATACTAAGCACATTGACGTTCATTATCACTGGCTTCGAAAAGTGATGAAAAATGAGTTGATGAAAGTGAATAAAATGCATACAAATGAAAATCCATCGGATGTGATGACGAAGGTCGTGACTCAAGATAAGTTAGAGCTTTGCAAAGAGTTTATCAGAATGAACTGCAATTGACAGAGTCATGGTAAATGCCTCCTCTAATGGGTTCGGAGGAAGAGATTATTAGAAATATCTTCACCCATGAAACTTTTCTCTCTTTTGTTTGGCCAGACTTTTGGTTTCTTAAACCAAAGAATTTTGTTTTTCCAACTTCTTATCCCCCTCTCCTGACCTTGGCTTCTTAAACTAAAGTTTTTTGTCACTCCCACTTTATTGTCTCTCTAGACTTGCACTATAAAAGGAGGAGGATATCACCAGACTAAAACACACCAATTTAAAGAATACTATCAAGTCTCATCCGAGAGTTTAGAAATAGAGAGATAAGGAAGCTTTTATTAAAGCTTAGAAAATCAGAGAGAAAGAAAGGAAAAACAAATAGGTATTTTTTGTTTAAATTCCATCACATGTTTATTATGTTGAAGTAATTTGATTTTGTACTTAAATTAAGATATATTTGTATTCTCTCATATTATTATAGTAAATTTTTCAAAAATCATCCTATAATTTTAACCTCTTAATTTTAGAGGATTTTACACGTAAAATCTTGGTATCTTGTGCTTGATTATTTTTCTACTTATTATTTTGTGTAGTGATTATTATTTTAACAGAAATGCAAATTTAATTTATTTGTTTGACGTACAGTGATATTTTTGTCATTTTATTTATCAAAAACAACATTATCTCCGAAGCGATATTTCCCAACAGGTCCCTCCCTTCTTTGTCCACAACTACCCGCCTACACTTCCCGCTATATAATAACCACTCATAATATCAATCTTCTTCTTCAATCCAAACAAACTCACACTAATTACTAATCAGAAATGAGCTTAGCCGGCAGCATGAGCAATTTCATCTACAAAAACCCAAATGAGCCCATTGAGGAACGAATCAAAGACCTTCTTTCCCGAATGACGCTCAAGGAAAAGATCGGTCAAATGACCCAGATCGAAAGATCTGTTGCTACTCCTTCCGCCATTAAAGACCTCTCCATAGGTGAGTGATGAGTTGATTAATTTTATCTGAACAAATTTCTTGATGGGTTTTCATTAGTTTGTTGTCTAATTCCGCCATTAAAGACCCCTCCATAGGTAAATGATGAGTTATTTAAGCCCTTCTATGCATTTATCTGAACAAATTACTTGATGGGTTTTCAATAATTTTTTGTCTAATCCGCCATTAAAGACCTCTCCATAGATAGTTCATTTAAGCCTTTTTGTCTATTTATCTGAATTACTTGATTGGTTTGGCTAATATGTTGTTTAATTTGCAGGAAGTGTACTTAGTGGTGGTGGCAGCAGGCCATTTGAGAATGCGACATCGTCTGATTGGGCTGATATGGTGGATGGGTTTCAAAAGGCGGCACTGGATTCAAGGCTGGGGATTCCGCTGTTTTATGGGTCTGATGCGGTTCATGGGAACAACAATGTGTATGGTGCCACTGTTTTTCCTCACAACATTGGCCTTGGAGCCACCAGGTTAATTACTCTTTTAAAATCACCTCATTAATTCGTTATATGTTTGTTTACCTATATAATTTTTTTTTTCAGTATATGCTAGTTTATTTATGTGTAATTTAATGAGAGAATTCAATTTGAAATTAAGATTTACCTTTCTATAACAATAAATAAAGATCAAATTGGATTCTAATTTATTAGTGTATTCCAAATTTACAAACTATATATACTCTATACTCTATAAGATTGAGCATGAGCTGAATATGGTATGGTATGCTAATTTTATTCATAATATCAATCAATAACATATATAGATTGGGAAGAATGTGAATTTAAATAGTAACTCTATTTCCTAATTGCTTTCCATGTTAAGGAAGAACTAAGATATATAAGTTAGTAGACAATTTATACCGATATTCTAGCAGCTATGGAGAGAGTCTGTAAGTCGAACTACCATCCTTTTGTTGGGAATTAAGTTGCGCAAAATAAACAACACAATATTTAATGTCCGCAATGACTTAATCCACAACTCTGTGGTACAACTTTTTACACGTAATAAAAGCTGAAA
Source organism: Panax quinquefolius (assembly GCA_020205615.1). Taxonomy (NCBI): domain Eukaryota; kingdom Viridiplantae; phylum Streptophyta; class Magnoliopsida; order Apiales; family Araliaceae; genus Panax; species Panax quinquefolius. The sequence continues at coordinate 120,694,338 of CM035160.1, read as the reverse complement.
AAACCTCCCTCACACAACAACCCAAGATCCAATTACACTCTCTCTCAAGTCCCGATGATGTTACTACCTCTTGGTTGTTTACCTCCCTTTAAACATAAGATTTTATTTATAGAGTACCCATAACTCCCATTTTTCTAATCTAACTAGGACACTCATATAATAAATAAACCCACTACAAATAAGATTACTTTCAAAATAATATTCCTACCAAAAGTAAGATTCTTTCTCATAATAGGATTCGAGGAGTTACCTCCCTCTACTCAAATCCCCAAATAGTTGAATTTCATCTTTAAATGTCACTCTATGGTTGCCCCTTCTTGGTCTTCTTTCCATGCATAGATTGTTCATCTAACATACAAATTAATTTTCCATTCTTCTTACTTTGAAGAATTAATTTGTCTTCCTTGAACACTTTGCATGAATCTCCTTGACCCACATATGTATATCCACGTGAGGATAATTCTCCCAATGAAATTATATTCTTACCACAACCAGGAACATAACATACCTTCTTAATAATCTTCTTAGAACCACCATGAAGTTTAAAACGAACACTTTCAACGCCTTCAATCTTCACTCTCTTTTTATTCACCGCATTAATGTAGCCAAATTCTCCATCTTCCTTCAAAGTCTCAAAGCAATTTCTCTCCTTACATATATTCATAGAAGCCGCATAATTCAATACCCATCCATCTTCATTATAATCACTCTTAGCCATTAAAACAACAATTTCTTTAGCTTCACTAAACAAATTAGCATTTTCAACTTTTTCTTTCTACTTCAATTTTTCTTGAAACTTCTTGAAACTTTTCATGTTCTCCCTTAATGCTCTACATTGATATTGGATGTGACCCTTCTCTCCACAATAGTAACACTTGCTATCACTGTAATCTCTTGGCCTTTATCTGGATATTCCTCTACTATTATCTCTCAATTAACGCCTCCCTCGATTAGAACCCTCTTCAGTTAGTGCTTGATCAACAATGTTATTGCTCTCTTCTCCCATCAACTTTTGACTTTCCCGTAAAGCAGTGTCCACCTCATCTAAAGTCAAGTTGATTTTCCATGTTTGCACCAACGACTTGTAAATAAGAGCAATGACTTCTTCTCATCTTCTAATTTTTCATTCATATTCAACAATTGAGGCACTAACCTGTTAAAAGCATTTGGATGATCATGGAGATTTGTCCTTTCATCCATCTTCAAATAGTATAATTCCATCTTCAAGCACAATCTGTTGGTTAGTGAATTCGAAATATAACTCTTCTCGAGTTTCTTCCATAACTTTTTTGGATCCATCTCTTTCAACACATCATACTTTCTATCAGGTGCTAACGCCGAACGAATTTCTTTTACCGCCTTCTTGCGAATTATCTGCCAATTTGCTTCTCTCACCTCCTCTGGTTTTTTCTCCTCCAAAGCTTGATCAAGTCCTTACAACACCAAAAGATCTTGTACGCTACTCTGCCACAATGTGAAATTTGTTTTCCCATCAAATATTAGAAACTCAAATTTACCCAAATTCGTCACCATTGTGTTACGCGAATTAACTTCCTCCACCTCGGATCCAATCAACCAAGCTCTTGATACCCCTTGTTTGGTATTAAGTCACACAAAATAAACAACACACTTAAGAAAGAAAAACAACATAATATTTAACGTGGTTTAATCTTCAATGACCTAATTCACAAAACCAATTTCAATATATTAATCTCCACGATACAACTTTTTACACGAAATAAAAGCTAAAAAGAACCCTTCGTCAAACAACAACTCAAGACCAAATTACACCCTCTTTCAACTCTCTAGGATGTTACTACCTCTTGGTTGTGTTACCTTTCTTTAAACTTAAGACTCTATTTATAGGGTACCCACAACTCTCCTTTCCTAATCTAATTAGGACACTCTCATATAATAAATAAACCTACTACAAATAGGATTACTTCCAAAATAATATTCCTACCAAAAGTAAGATTCCTTCTCATAATAGGATTCGAGGAGTTAACTAACACGTTTGCCCTTGATTCTACTTTTGACCTTTAAGTAAATGAGAAAATGCCATAACTCATGATTGGCAGCTTGAATGATGGCTTGAAGACATCGTGCTTGAGAAACCAATCCATGGACTGTCAGAGAATTATCATAAACCAACAATATTGTTTAGGACTAGTCTCTCTTATCCTATATATCCCACGTGAAATTAAATGTGGGGATAATAACTAAAAAAAGGGTCTAGATGTACTTTGGTCTAATCTGCTAGATTCATATTGGCCATTTTTTTTCTTTTTCTAAACACCTATTCCAGGTAATCTCTGCACGACCGTATTTCGTTCTGTTCTGATGAAATGAGTTGCCCAGTACACAAAGGAGAGAGCTTGTAAAACATAATGACTTGTATACTTGAGTTGCAAAATATCCCCAATAAGATGATTGTTTTCCAGTCCAAGGCTTAGCTTTGCAGATTATGTAAGTAAATAAGTTACTATAATCACTTGCATAATGCCTTTTCAAATTGATAGGAAATAAGAAATATCTCACAGGAGAGAGCTTGTCAAAAATCGAAACATTGGAGAATTGCTGCTTAGTATCGTTTTTTATGAGAAAAAGGCATATAACTTTAGCTGATATATTCTTAAAGACATAATTGTAATAACAGAACATTGTATTTTTAGTTGTTGAAAGTAGATTTAATACTCTTCAAACTAATCATGTAAACATGTTACAGAGATGCAGATTTAGCACAGAGGATTGGAGTTGCAACAGCTCTTGAAGTTAGGGCAAGTGGTGTTCAATATGCTTTTTCTCCATGTGTTGCTGTAAGTTAAATAAATTAATGACTCAATTTGTCGTAAATTTACGGTGTATGATTTCTAACAGCGCAATATCTTGGTGAACTTACTGTTAATAATATACTAAAATGTAAACCTGAACTGAGCACTCTTAGCTTGACGTATGAAGAAAATATAATCTAAAGAAATTGTAAAATTTGGTGGAGCTTTGGAACCTTTTACAGGTGCAGTCTTCATAACTATCTGTAGCTTTTGTCTTGACTTTTAAATTTAAGTGGCTGTGAAACAGCCGTGACTTTTATAATCCTTTTAGTAGCATAATATTCCAAACTTCAACCTTAAATTAGTGTGTTATAGATGATTATTCGCTAAGCTGACAAAGTTTTGACCCACACCTTGAGCGGTAGAACTTCTGTTCTCTATAAATGAAGAAGAAAAATATGAATATTTTTTTTGAAAGTTTCCTGAAATTCAAAGCATTCCTTTTCCACACCATGGAGTCTCACTCATTGGACCAAATGCAACGAAAATATGTGACCTAGGCAGAGGAAGTGACCGCTAAATCAATCAACCTTAACTGAATTTGTGGGCGTCAGTGCTTTTAAACTCCTATTTGGATCAATAATGATCTGCTAATAGACAAAAAACTAGATGTTTATGACTTTTTATGTTTTGCTGTACACTGTTGTACAAACTTATGCCTCAGTATTTGATTTTATATTCACGTGATGATAGTCTTAGTTTCTCAGAAAGAATGATGGGCCTGAAAACACAACTACTTGTTAAAAGAAACCATAATTCAATATGAATATGTGAAAGCTGAGATTTGGTAGCTTGTGAGTGTGATATAAGCAATGCGAAGTAAAATTCTATTTGGGAGATGAGTTCCTCTGTAATAAATTGGGAATAGGTTACATAATAAACTACATGCATTTGAACATACAATATTCGATATGTTTTTGTTCATTGCCACGTCATCATATGTGCATGCAAAAGAAGACAAAATCATTCGATTCATATATGTTGATGCAATGGCTAATGTTTTTTTTTTCTTTATCAACCATTTGAATAATAAAAATACTCCCTCCGTCCCATAAAAGATGTCTTAAGTATGTTTTTCATACAAATTAAGAAAATTAAAATAAATAGTATAAAATGAATTCCAATTATACCCACAGTGGACCCTACAGAACACATTCTTTTTTTCCCCTTACAACTAATGGATCCACTTAGTGTTTTTCAGGGTAGAGTAGTCTATATATAACATTTTGAATTTGAACTGTTTACTTTAGACATCTTTTTATGGACAAAATTTTCTTGTACTTTAGATGTCTTTTGTGGGACAGGAGCAATAGGTATAGTGTATACAAATTCTTTGTAATGGAGATAATACCATTCAAGTTGGGGATAATAGACTTTTTAGTCACTGTTAGGGCCCGATTTTCATTGTGGTTACCAAAATTTTTTTTGTTACAATCGAATAACTGTACTCTCAAAAATTACAAAATGGTCATTCCGTTCGATTTCCGTCCAAAAATTTGACGGATGTGCTGACTGTGCATATCACATTATTTTGAAATGCTAATGTGTACAGATATGCTTTGCCATGTGTATTAATAATAATAATAATAATTTTTAAATAATAATATTAATTTCAAAATAATAATAATAATAGTAATAATAATAATAATTCTTAAAAAATAATAAATTTTTTTAAATAATAATATAAATTAATTAATTTTATATAAATACATTTGTAAAAATTATTATAATTACAAAATAATAATAATAATTTTTAAATAATAATAATAATTTCAAAATAATAATAATAATTTCAAAATATTAGATAATTTTTATTTTTAATGTGAACTTAAAATATTTAAAAATTAAAAAATAATATAAATTCTTAACTTTATGTTATTATTGAATTTTAAGTTATTAATATAAATTCATTAATTTTATGTTATTAATAATATAAAATTAATGATTTTATAAAATAAATTCACGTATATACAGATACTCCTTTCCCCCATCAAATGGGAAAAAACACATTTTCCCCACTGTGGTTGTAGTGTTTTAAGCAATTAGCCACTGTGCTTTTAAAATAATCAATTAGCCCACTGTACTTTTAAAAAATGTTCAATCAAGCAATTCAGTCCAATTTTGCTCACGGACGTTAAAAAATTGGGGCAATTTTCCTATGTGGCTTTAAAAAATAAAATACAAATGACGCGTTTCTCATTGTTAATTGAATCTCTTGAAAATTAAATATAAATACCCATTTGGTGAAAGTAATTAATTATCAACATTCTCATGGAATATTATTGCCTCGTAATCTATGTGGTTTTATACTTCTATTGTGAGAATATACAATCACCCAATTAAGTAGAAAAGAGACTTATAAGATGAAAGCAGTGGTTTAAATTACGTATTCGAACTCATATTTAACATTGAACCCGGAACCTGAATGTAATTTGGCTTCATTATTATAGTTTTTTCTCTTACTTAATTTGGTGGAACTGCAAACTTCTCTTGGATGAGGTTAAGTATCCCTGAGGGCACATTTGGAAATCTGTATGCTTAGTTTGGGCGACATAATAATAGACTCCTCTCTTAATTTGGTATCAAGTATTGTGTCCAAGTAATTCACCTGGCAAAAGGAATTGATATGAGAAAAAAGAAACTGCAAGATCACAGAAAAATGGGTCCTCTTCTGTCTATACATCCAACTACGTCTTTAGAATCCCCCCACCCCAGGTTATTTTGGTTTAGATGCAGAAAATACTAGATACAAATGACGTCATTGAAAATGGTACCCCCATTGAAAATGAGACACGTCATTTGTATTTTATTTTTTAAAGTCACATAGGAAAATTGGCCCAATTTTTTAACGTCCGTGAGCAAAATTGGACGGAATTGCTTGATTGAACATTTTTAAAAAAGTACAGTGGGCTAAATGAATATTTTAAAAGCACAATGGAGTAAAGGTGTTTTCCCCCCAATTTTTAACGTCCGTGAGCAAAATTTGACCGAATTGCTTGATTGAACATTTTTAAAAATTACAATTGGGCTAATTGATTATTTTAAGAACACGGTGACTAATTGCTTAAAACACTACAACCACGATTGGGGTAAAAGTGCTTTTTCCCCCATCAAATTGATACTTCTGTTGCCAAAGCCATCCTTTTCAGCTCTCTGCTCCACCATTACCACCATCACAAATTCAGATCTGCTACGACCCACTCTCTTTTACCAAACAACTTTCCATTTGTGAGAAATCACCAACCTCGCAGAATTTCTCACAAGAATATCGAGATTGGTTGAGCGACGCTGCTCGGATCGGCGCCGAGGAGCTCTTACTCCTCCTCATCTTCTTGGTTTGTGGATAGGCGTCGTAGCAACTCATCGGAAAGTGTGTAGCAATACCGTTGTGGATAGGCGTTGTAGCAACCCTTCCTCATCGTCTCACCTTGATCTGTTGTCACACATCTCTTGGAACGTTGTGCTGCCGCCTAAACAGTCCTCCGGAGTGTGGAAAGTGCCCAACCAAACTCTAATTTTATTTTGGTCAAGAATGAGATATTTGAGTTTGTTTTGAATTTGGTTAGAATGAAATTTTGGATTTTGGGTTTTGATTTGAATGACTTTCAGATCCCCATTAAATGTTTGGGAATGAACCTTTGGATTTTTTTTAATTTCTTCTAATTAATTGCAGAATTTCTTGTTATATATCGGATATTTGAAATCACTATTTCTATTGCAATTTATGAAAGAAGAATATGGCGGCATAGATCTTGTCTTTGACGATGAAGCTTCCATTGATTTTACTAGATTTCACTTTGTTTGGAAAGAATTTGGTGGTGGAGCTTCCATCTTTAATTGGGGTTGTTTGTTTGGGAATGATTTGTTTATGGCTAATCGATTTAATGATTTTGTTATATAATAATAATTTTAGTTTTTAAAATTTAGAATAATAATTCATTTTCAGAATTATTAGTTATATATTTAAAGTTTGAATTTCTAACTCGGATGGTATTTTCAGAATTGTTAGTCATTTTTTTGAAATTAGTTTATTAAAATTTAATTTTTGTTTTGTATTTTAATAATATATATGTAATATATTTGAAAATTGAAAATTATTTCAGTAAATTATTTTAGTGGAGTAATTTGCCCTTGTATTTCACATGTATTTAAATTATTACTATTATTATTTTGAAAATATTATTATTATTATTAGTTGTTGATATGAGAAAAATTAATTTGATTTTTTGCTGTTGTACATTATGATTTTGAAGGAAGAAATGATTTGGTTAAGTTCATAAGTGATATGGCATTTCTGTGCTCCACGTAAGCAAAAAAAAAGGGCCAATTTGCACAGTCAGCATTCCGTCCGTTTTTTTGGACATAAATTTTAAGTAATGACCATTTTTGTAATTTTTGAGAGTACAGTTATTCAATTGTAACAAAAAAAGTTTCAGTAACCACAATGAAAATCGGACCCTAGTACAGTGACCAAAAAGTGTATTATCTCATTCAAGTTGTGAATGGGTTCATCATAAAAATCTACATGCTGGAGAAACTTTACCTCTTTTTTTTCTTGTTATTCTTTTCTAGAATGTATCTTTTATTATGGACAATTATGTTTTAATTCAATGAATTAAACGGATCCTGGCAGGTATGCAGAGATTGTAGATGGGGAAGAAGCTATGAAAGTTATAGTGAAGACACAGAAACAGTTAGAAAGATGACTTCCATCATAACAGGCTTGCAGGGGGAGCCACCACAAGGACACCAAAAGGGCTATCCTTATTTAGCTGGAAGGTAAAAAGAATAATTATTACGTACCTGTATATTTATTTGCTCTCCCACTAACCCGTTTTCACGGTTTAGGCTGCTTTAATTGAACGCATTTGAATCTTTGATCAATATTTGCAAATTAAGCTTTTCACTTTCATTGTTATTCTAGTTTATTATGACAGAAAATTATAACTAGAAGTTTTTCCCGAGTGAAATCATGATGTTATGTTTCTTTAATCAATATTTAGATATACTAACTTATGCAGATATTTACTTGATAAGACTTGCTACTTCGGTCCACAAAAAGCGTCTGATTTTCAAAAGTTGCAATATTGAGGATGTACTTTTGTTCCACGTTTACCCTTAAAAATAATAAGTTGTTTTAAAAATTCCAAAAAGACTGAATATATTGAATCTATTACAAACTTACAATTTATGAAAAGATTATAAGTGATAAATAAATACGAGTATAGTCCCTTCAAACATTTAACAGATAAAATCAGTAAGATGTGTCAATCGTAGCAAAAAACTACTAAACACCATAATTACTCTTGACATACAGATGTTCAAAATCAATTGCAGATCTGACTAATTATTCAATACGAGAACCCGATAACATGCTGCCAGTAATCATCTCACACCCAAGTCTGAACAGATCTATCTTCACTATTAACTTTTACATGAACAACAACAATTCCACATAATGGACAAAACAAGATTTCAAAAGAGAGGAGAAAGAAACTATCTCATATTGAGAAAGAAATCACTCAACTCAAGGGAAAAAAACAAACTCCCATACAATGGGAAAACACAAATCACATCAAATAAAAAAATGAATGAAAAGAAGAGATCTTGAGGAGGATCTTTCGAAAAGGGAGAGGACCCTTCCCAAATCTAGAAAAAAAATTTGGAGGCTAGAGTTTTTTTGTTAGAGAGAAAAAAGAGAGAAGAGGAAGCTAGATTGATAGTTTGGATTAGGCCGTTAGAGTTACGAATTGTAGAATGCACTACAATAAGTTATTCATTATGTAGTGATGGATTGTCTAATTATGATGGCAAACTTGAGGATATTTTGTATTACTATCATTAAAAAGAGGACTCTTTTGTAATTTTTATTTTATTTTATTTTATTTATTTTGCTTAGAGTTACGAATTGTAGAATGCACTACAATAAGTTGTTTGTTATGTAGTGATGGATTGTCTAATTATGATGGCAAACTTGAGGATATTTTGTATTACTATCATTAAAAAGTGGACTCTTTTGTAATTTTTATTTTGTTTTATTTATTTTGCAAATGGGATTCTTTTTGTGGAACATAGGGCTATTAAATTAGAATCAACTTTACGATTTGGGGTGAGTTTAGGCTGATGAAAGTTAATTGTGTTGCTCCTGCTTCTTAAACATCTTTTGATATTTAAAATTAATATATATTGTGTTTGTTCTTATAAATTTTACTTCTATGCTCACATGCAAATATATATGCATTGATTTATCACTATGATTCCAGAAACAATGTTATTGCATGTGCCAAGCATTTTGTTGGTGATGGTGGTACTGATAAAGGTAAAAATGAGGGGGATACTATAGTATCATATGAAGATTTAGAGAGGGTCCATATGGCGCCATATCTGGACTGTATTGCTCAGGGAGTTTGCACAATAATGGCATCATATTCTAGTTGGAATGGAAGGAAACTGCACTCTGACCATTTTCTGCTAACCCAAGTTTTGAAAGAAAAGCTAGGATTTAAGGTAAACTTAATTGATTCATTCATTTCCCTAAACCCAAACAGGACCAAGTTACTGGAGCTTCCTATATGTTTTGAAGGAATCTACTTCTGCTTGGCATAAATTTTCAATAGCTCTAGTTTCTTGCTGAACATAATTTCTAGATTCAAAAGTGTTTACCTTAAAAAATCTCAAACCACTCGTTACTGCAGGGTATGGTTATTACAGACTGGGAAGCACTCGACCGACTTTCCAATCCTCATGGCTCAAACTACCGACAATCTGTGTTGTCTACTGTCAATGCAGGCGTCGACATGGTAGAGATTAGATTTCAAATCCTAAACAAAGGTTTCCTTCATGTAATTGACATCATTATTGACTAATTGAAGTTCACAGGTGATGGTGCCTTTCAGATATGAATTATTTTTGGAGGATTTATTGCATCTGGTGGAATCAGGGCAGATAACAATGGCCCGGATTGATGACGCCGTTGAGAGAATCCTGAGAGTTAAATTTGTTGCCGGACTTTTTGAATTTCCTCTGAGTGATAGATCTTTGCTAGATATTGTTGGTTGCAAGGTAAATATGAAGAACTATTTATATTACTTGCTGACTTATTTATACCCTTTTTTTGTTCTGTAGCAAAGGAAAAATATTCTAGAGAGTTATTAAATAGATTTTATAATTAGTGTAATTGTTTCAGCCGCATAGAGAGCTAGCACGTGAAGCGGTTCGCAAGTCCTTGGTTCTACTAAAGAATGGAAAGGATCCAAAGAAGCCATTTCTTCCACTAGATAGAAATGCTAAAAGAATTCTTGTGGCTGGAAAACATGCCGATGATCTTGGATATCAGTGCGGAGGGTGGACTGCTACTTGGGAAGGAACCAGTGGCAGAATTACTGTTGGTAAGTACCATATGGCATTATACTTGACATAACATGACTTCAAAAAATGTAGTGACTTTCAATTGGAATAAAAGTAACAACACACGTGATTTTGATTACTGAGAGTTAAATATTTTTCAAAACTAAAAGTTGTTAATTTTGACTACGAGAATTAGTTAGCTATTATGCATGCACATACATTTGTGCTGGCACATTAAAGAGGCTTGCATGATTTTGCATTCATGTGAGTTGATATTTGACAGAAAAATACTACAATTGGGACTCTTTGAAGATCATTTTATAGAGAATTTTATGTTTGCGCGCACACTGTTGCAAGATAGTTCTTGCATATATTTAGTTTCATATTATATTAATTCCTCTGCCTCAACTTACAAAATTGTTATCAAAATCAATATTTACTGTCATTTCTATATCCAATTCCGGTTTTTAGTCAAACTATGATTTGAACTATTGCAAGACTTGCATAAAACTAATGTCATGTATAATAACTTGTTCCTGCTGCACAACGTAAAACAAACAGAAAGAAAAGGTCCATTTCTGTAACTAATTCAGGTTCATGCTCATGGTTTATATTTCTAACGTGTAATTGATGAGAAATTAGAAGAGAAGGTTAAATATTTGCATTGTACGTTGCTTTTAGTAAGTTTTTTACGAGATCATTTACTTTTTAGGCACAACTATTTTGGATGCTATTAAAGAGGCAGTAGGAGGCAAAGCAGAAATTGTATATGAGCAAAATCCAACCGCAGACACTTTCGTTAAACAAGATTTCTCTTTAGCCATAGTAGCTGTGGGTGAAGCTCCATATGTAGAAACCGGTGGCGATGACTTAGAGCTCACCATTCCCTTTAGTGGAACAGAACTGATGAGCTCAGTTGCTGACAAAGTTCCCACATTGGCGATACTAATCTCAGGAAGACCCTTGGTTTTAGAGCCGCAGCTTCTGGAAAAAGTTGATGCTCTAATTGCTGCTTGGTTTCCTGGCAGTGAAGGAGGTGGAATTGCAGATGTTATCTTCGGAGATTACGAATTCCAAGGTCGACTTCCCATCACATGGTTCAAAAGTGTTGAGCAACTGCCATTGCATGCTGAGATGAACTCATATGACCCTTTGTTTCCCTTAGGTTTTGGATTAACAAGCAACAAGAAAGTGCTTTAGAACTGATTGATATTAAAAGAGTATAAAGACAGAACTTCAATCTGTATTCTTTTCAGAATGTATTTGTTCACTTATTCTTCATCGTATAGCTTACCATTACTCTGCCACCTTTTTTCTCTTGTAAGTTCTATCATGAGCATAACTTGGTGGCATAACTCGTTGAAGGTCATAATGTTTTTGCAATGTACATGGGTTCACCCCATTTTTTGATGCTTGAAATAAATTTATATATGTACCTATGGAACATATGGTGCAACTTTAAACTATTAAGAAACAACTTTGGATAAACATCATAATCAGCAACTCAAGTTACATTACAAAGAAAAATACTTTATAGGAAGAATACTTTTATGTCGGGTTAAATATATCTGTCAGGAATAAGCATGTGAATGTTATTCCTATTTACATATGATTTGATTATGATATATACGAATGAATATGCAAGTATGCTTGCATTAAGAAAATCTGTAAAGTCCTTTGATAGATAATAGAAACATGTGTACAAGGACTTAGAATGAATTGATCAAGTATGTTAGGTTGATGCTACATAAGCAAAACAGCTTTGTAAAGTTCTTAAAAAGAAATGATGTACAAGGACTATAAACATAGAAAGATCAAGCATGTTAGGTTGTTCTTATGATGTAATAGATAGGCTTGTCTGATCGTCGATCACTGCACTAGAAATCGTAGTCTGTCAGGAGAGTCAAGGAAAACTCGAGAGCTATCGAGGCAGAATCGTAGTCTGCAAGATAGTAGATCTCGGAGTTCGTAGAGCGCCAGGAGAGACAAGGAAGGATCGTGGCAATGTCGAGGAGAACTTCCTCGGGCCGTAGTCTGCCGAGGAAGTCATGTTCGAGAATCGTGAGAGCGATCACCGCCTCTGAAAGGGACTCAAGTATCTCTTAGAAGCCAAGTCAAGAATCGTAGACTACACTCAGAGTCGTAGAAGTCTCTCGATCATACTAGAGGCGGAGATCGTAGTCGAGCAAGATCGGATGAAGACAACAAGCACAAGGCGTAAATTGTAGAGTGTTAAGATCTCGATCTCAAAGTCGTAGTGTATGCATGTGACAAAGAAATGAAGAGAGTCGTAACTAAGACCTCAACCATTGTGCTCACAATGCCAAGGCAGAATCGTAGAGCAAATATGATTCTCAACAAATGAGCACTCCCAGAATATCCAAAGAAATGAAGCCTCTGGTTGGCACTGCAAAGATACATCTCATCTAAATGAAACCAGAGGGCACTCAACGAATGACATGCAAGCTAACAAAAGATCTAAGCACCAACCCAATCAGCATCTAGATTGAGTTATGAAGTCATTCAGGATGAAGTCTTCCACAAGGAGATTAGAAGAAGACTTCAGTAACTGACTAAGGAAAGTCAGTAAGTGCAGTAGCTGTCAAACAGACAGAAGACAACGATCTTGGAAGCTACCAGGCTCGTAGTGTTTGCCAAACAAAGATAGAACTGATGAAGTGCATACAGAGATACTGGACAACTTCTGAAGAACAAGGCTAAAGTGATTAAGCATTGGGTCAGTCCATTGATGATAAGTGAACGGAAGATCACAAGGAGAAAGCGAGCTGGACACGCCACAAATCTGAAGTGTCTTGCTATTCAGAAGGGGCCAGAACAAAGAAGTAAAGTCATCAAGATCTCGAGAACCGCTGAGGCAAAAAAGTGTTGAAGCCTTTCGCACAAGAGAAAGAAGATGTGTTCTACATTGAAGATTCAATCAACACTCTTCAAGATCGTAGTGTTGTCTCTACCAGTCAACAAGACACTACGATCAGGTCCATGAAGACATGCATCAGAATCGTAGAGTACGAATGACTGAAGATTGAACCATTGGCAACGGTTCAATCTGAAGGTTGATATTTGTACAAAAGCTTATTGAGAACATCGATGCAAAAGGACAACCTCTGATCGATGAATCAGAAGGAGGAAATAAAGTCTTCGACCTGCCCAAGACATTAAAGTGACATCTCTGACGGGGTAGGTGAAACAGTAGACTGTAGTGTCAGAAAAGTAAGACATGTCACATCTGCAGTCTACACCAAATAACTCGAGATCTGCGAAGCATTTCAAAGAGCTTCTAACGGCTACTTCTCTACGGGAAGATTGGGAATGAGTATATAAATAAGCCAGAGCTTCAACGATCAAGAGTTGCTGATGATTGCAATGTTGAAGAATCGTTGAGTTGGTTAAAATGCTAACGTTGACTCTACGAGTTCCACCTGAGCTCAAACAGAACAAGTCTCAGTGATAGTGAGACTACGAAGGTGGAAGTGAAGCAACTTTGAAGATGGACTTGAACAGATCAAAGCTTCACTCAACAAAGATAAGAATGCCCACTGAATTGGCATCTAAGCTGAGAGCCGAGAAGGACAAGAAGATAACATAGGAAGAGGCAAAGCACAAGGTAGATCCCAAGAGCCACTCTCACGATTCACCATGAACCCAAAGTGAGGCAGAAGCAAGTGCGAGAACCATGTGCGCCAACATGTTGAGAAGGGTTCAGAAATGGTGATGGTGCAAGCATAACTGTTGACAATATACAAAGATGAAAGCGAGCGGAAGAAGATAAGTCAGCACTAAAGATGATGTGGTCCGATCTCAAAGCGAGAATGCAAAGAGGACCACACCAAGCTGCTAAGTACAAAAGATGGTCAAGCTTAAAGACATCTTAGCAGCTCAGCACCAACAACAACAACAACAACTACAACAACAAGAAGCGAGGGCCTGAGGGGTCCTTGTCCGAAGGGACTAAATGAAGTTCCAAGCCTGCTGGGCTTGAAGAGTTCCTAGGGAACTAGAGACGTTCCAAGGCTACTGGTCTTGAAGAGTTCTTAGTGAACTGGAGTCCCAAGGCTGCTGGCCTTGAAGGACTCTTAGTGATTCAGGGTGCTGCCCTTCCTTAGTGGAAATCCTGCTAGTTGAAAGCAGAAGAGTGGATTAGGAGCTTGAGTATCTGAACCACTTAAAACACCTTGTGTCTTTTACATTATGTCATTTACATTATGTATATTAACTGCTATAACTACTATGTATGTTTTAACTGCTTACAACTGAATTAACTCTAAGAACAATGTATGTATGATTATGAATATATCAATGAAGGGGATCTTTTACTTATTCCGTTGTGCTTGAAATGATTCTTATGCTAAATCATTAGCTATACAAAATAAGCCAGAAAAGTATTTAAAATAAAAAGGATCTATTCAACCCCCCTTCTAGATATATTGTGTTTCATCGGGAACTAACAATTGGTATCGAAAGGTGTTCTTATGCTATATTCAAAAGTTAATCGCTTTGAGTCTGATCCCAGACACAAACATTGTTCTAAACTTAGTTTAGTAGTAAGTCACTTGTTATATGCAGATGAGCTCATACGTTGGAAATATTGTGTACAGGTAAATGTGTAAATACACCTTAAGCTTCTCAGATTGGTCTATATTCTCGAGTATTATGTCAACAAGACCAATCCTTGCCTGCAGTTAATCTTGTAGTCTGAAGACCAGACGAGATAGCCCAAGAGACATCAACAACACAGAGTTAAGCATCCACCAGCCTAAAAGATGAAAAGGCCATACATGCTAAGAAATGTTTATCCAGAGAAGAAAGAAGTTCTTCTCAAACATGTGTCTAGCCAACCAACAGCTAGATGCAAACTTTGTGAACTGAAGAATGTCAAAGAACTAAAGATGCTGAGATTCTCCTAGCCTGCATCTTCAAGACCACGACTGATTGATTAAAGGCCAACACGAGTAACAAGCTGTCAGGAGCAAATGTGAAGCTATGCACATCAATGCCTAAACTCAGTATATTAAAGATAAATGATTGTTAAGAAACCGACAGTAAAAAGGTACGGTTCCTCACTATTATAAATGTGTACATCATGAATGCACCTCCTTATGAACTATAACAGTATTCTTTCAAGGAGTCATAATCTACCTAAAAAGGTGAAGAGAGAAAGTACCCTGAGGTTGGAAACTCAAATGCTTATAAACTTTCTCTCCATCCAAATTTTAGGTTGAAGATGACATCTTGAAAGAAATCTGAAATGGGTCATAAGAGCATCACAAGTTAAATTAATTTTATGTGAAGTAATCTTTGCTAGTGGGTTGATATGTATGTACAAACCTATGTTCTAAGTGTTTGACAACACACAAA
This sequence comes from Panax quinquefolius, assembly GCA_020205615.1. NCBI lineage: Eukaryota > Viridiplantae > Streptophyta > Magnoliopsida > Apiales > Araliaceae > Panax > Panax quinquefolius. The sequence continues at coordinate 120,678,784 of CM035160.1, read as the reverse complement.
GAATGATCAGTTCTAACAAGAGTATCTTGATGATTGATAGAAACTGATCTCCTCCATGAATCAACCAGATACATCTAAATCGTAGAGTTGATTCTCACTTTGTGAACACTTAAACCTTGTGAACATAACCCTGCAAATGATGAAACCATCAAAAGAAAGAGAGTGTATTTTTAAAATGACTAATCTTACACACACTCACCATCATGCATCTCAAAATGTGTTATCAAAAACTAGTTGCATGCATGAATATGACTGTTGGTGATAAATGTGATGATTATCCAAATATGAGGAACATGGGTTTAGAAAAATAACCTAGCAGGACCCATTTAATTGTGGGTACCAAAAATAGAAATGTATTTAACCTGCAGGTACTTGGTCTATCTGACCACACTAAGGAATGCTGAAGCAGAAGACTTCAGACAAGAAGACTCAACCAGCAGAAGGCTAAGGACTGTTTAGAAATGATTCTGATAAAATTCCTATATGTCCAAGCCTATCCTCGAAGACCCACCGAGCTAACTCGAATGAAGCTCTCATGGTCGCTAATCAGATATATGGAAAAGCCATGCAACCAAAGATGAAAAGGGTCTTATATGCTCAAATCAGGCAAAGCATGCTATATGAGAAGAATCCTCAAAGAAGCTCACATCAGAGGATCATCGAGCATCAGTCAAGAGGAACTCATTATGGGAGCAGAACTTCACACGCACAAGACTGTCAAAGAAGACTACGTCAGAAGTCTTCGCCAAAAGATCGTAGAGTGATCGATCCCGAAAATATCCATGCCATGATACAAGGAGATCTAAGTGATAATTGTGATTCCAGTCAGAAGGAGATATGCGAGGCTGCCTTCAAATGAACCTAAAGTAAAGGGAATCACATCTATCTGGGAAGACAACATCAACCATGGGGAGCAGTGATCTGTTGAGAAACCACAACACTGAGATATACCATGAAGCAATGTACCAGCTACAAAGTCTCACAACTTTGTGGCTGATGAACCAAATGAAGATCCATAGTCAGTAGGAACGTCTCAAAACGTACTACTAATAACCTATCAGCCACCTAACTAAAAATCGTGGAGTGCCTATGATCAAATATCTGATCATAGTGTAGAAGCAGGAGGACACCACGATTACAGCAAATACAATTGTCCAAAGTTGGTAGAGGACCTCCCCAACAGAAAAGGTCAAAAGAGATATCAGTGCAAATAACTCCTAAAGTACTTCATCTGGAAAGCGCTTCAGGGACAAACCTGACCCTTAGCTCACTCTAAGAGGTTGGCCCTTCCTGAGCTACCTTAACCCAGAAGAATTGCTTGATCAAATTCATCTCAAGGACCAAGACAGTCAATGATCGCAGAGTAGAACTCAACGACCGTAATGCAACTTCAACGATCGTAGTGCAACCTCAGCGATCGTAGAAGCAGACTCGACGATCGCAGTCCTACCAGAGTATACTCCAGTTCACGAGGAGCTTGAGAAACGGGACAATTGCTCAACCATTCAGATTATGAGGAGATAAGTTTGGATATATCAGTGGTCAAGCTATGCAGTTTCAGAATGAGGATTAATGTCAAAACCACCCACTGCAATATCTCATAATAGTTGATCGTTGAGTCAACAGAGGAAAACGTAGAGTCCATAACTGCCTTACCATGCTACTCTACGAATCAAAAGGTCAACGGTCAATCCACGTCAATTAAACGTCTACTCTCCTAAAGGAAATATCTAACTAAAAAGTTATGGGGAGTTACAGCTCATTACTGGACTTCGTGCAACCAATGGTTGGTTGACACATCACTGATTATGCAGAGTTAGAAGGAACTGTCATTAAGACAAATTCAAAATCTGCAAACAGTTATCAGAAACCATCGAACCTTTCTCCTTCCCATTTTCAAACCCTAGAATCCTTTCAAAAGCCAAAATCAATTAACCTTCCAGAGTCTTGCCCAAATCACAATCAGCCATCTCTCAAAAACCCCTCTGAATCAAATACCAATATTCCTCGAACTACTCAAATGGAAAATTGGTGAGTAATCACTGGCATTCAGCTCGGAACCAAGTCGTTTGAAAAATCCGAAAAGAAGTTCAGAGACATTCTCGAACTTGTGAAGAAAGCTGGATTCTCAAAATGTCTTGAGGCTAGCACTCGAGTATATACTGAACTGGTCAAGGAATTCTACTCAAATGCATCCATAAATGCCGGAACCCTTTCAACCAAGGTTAAAGGTCAGTCTCTTAAGCTAAAATCATCTGATATAAATCAATGCTTAGGTTTCCCTGACCTAGGACTGAGAAACCTTGATGAGATCAACATTGAGCAAGCTAAGGAGATTATGGGGTACCAAAGAAACCCCAGTCTAAAGGATATGAAGAAAAAGGAGTTCCCTGAGGAATTCGAGTTCCTTGCTGAAATAGTAGGTAAATGCATACTATGAAAGGACACTGCACACGACACGGTGCTTGATCAACAACTAAAGATTATGTCTGCAATAGTTCAGAGAAGACGAATCAACTTTGGGTTTATCTTGCTAGATCAAATTTCAAAATGGCTGGAAAAGGCTGAGATGAAGAAATCTACAGATAAACCCCTGACTAAGGTTTTTCATGGAAGACTACTGAGCATTGTGATGAAGAAGAAGCTAGGAGGAAGAATCAAGAATAACGAGGGAGGACCTCTTAATGTTCACAAAGTAATGTCTCCACAACTATTTGTGAATTGGAAGAAAACCCCAAGGAGAACAGAAGGCTGACAACTGGAAGCAGTAGCAAGGCCTCTACAAAGAAGAGGAAGGCAGAAAAGGTAGAAAGCTCTAAGTCTGATGACTCTATACCAGCAGCAACCACATCAGCCAAAAAGAAATCCAGAGGTGTGGAGAAAACCAAGGCCCCATCAAGAAGTCTCTCAACCAAAGACAAAGATAAAGAAGAAAAAGTCCTGACTGCTGAAATCATAAAGCGAAGAAGCAACATGTTGCTTCAAGAGCCATTACAAAAGAAAGCTAAGGTGGTAAACAAACCAGCCTCAGTTTCCCAAGATAGTACATATGATGGAGAAGAGATTGCAGAGTCAGAAGAAGCAAAGGGAACCAATGATCTCAAGACTGAGTCCCCTCAGACCAAATCCAGCAATGAAGGTGAAGCTGTATTAATGAAAATGCAGCATCTGCTGATAAAGAAGAATGCTCAAGCCCTATGGCTAATCCTCAGAGCAGTCACTCTGCTGATGAAAAAGAGATTCAAGATGACCAAACTCAATCTCCAAATGCAACTGCCCCAATAAGCCCAGATGATAGGTCAAATGATGTTGTTTCTAAAGAAGAAGAACATGCCCTTTCCAATCCTGAAAGCCCCCATGACGGCTCAAGAGGTGATGAGTCCAAAGAAGAAGGGTTTGTTCCTATCAGTGCTGAACCTCAAGGAAGGTCATCTGATGATCCAAAGGCTTCAGAGTCTGAAGAGGAAGAAGAGTCTGACTCTCCCATAGCTGAACCTCCAAGAATAAGGAAGAGCTACAGACTACAAGCAAAATTTGCCTCCAAAAGGAGAAGTGATCACTCCAATGCTGTTATTGACTTAAGTGATGATGAGTTTGTATCACATGAAGTAAGTGCTGAAGATGAATCTAGAAATCAAGAAGATGAATCAGAGGAAGATCATGCTGAAGAAGGATCTGGAAATGAAATGCAGCAAGAAGGATTCACTATTGGAAATGATCAAGATGGTTCAGGCTCCGAAAGAGAAGAAATGGAGAATGATTCCAATTCTGAAAATCAGGAATCAGAGGAACTCGAATTCTATCATGTCCTCTCTCCAGCAAAATTCACCAGGAGAATAGTGGTAGAAGTCTCAAATGAATCACCAGAAATATGGGTGAACTATGGAGATGAACAGCTCAAGGTGGTAAGAATGACTACCTTTGATATGGTTAAAAACTAGAACAACATGGAACTAGACTACACGACCATCCTCTACAATCCTGATGATATGCTTATGAGATGGTTTTTCTAGTGGATGCCTTAGCTAAAAGCACATACTGAAAAAGATGCAAGATACTTCAGCTGGTGCTACTCTCACTTTCCAAGCATGGAGCTGGTAGCACAAAACTTCCCAAGGGTGAAGAAGTTTGCCACCAAAATGATCAAAGACCAGCCCCACTTCAAAGTCTATCGCCATGCTAGAAATCACTATATTCCCTACGATCGTAGAGTGGACTCTCAAGGAAGAAGGATCATAACCAATGAGATGATCGTAGAGTCTGTTCACTCTACTGCTGATGGTGTTCAAGATCAATACAAGAAGTCTCCATTAGCCCAAGCGCTGCTATCTGACACTCCCTCATCCTCAAACAGCAACTGGTACTCAACGATTCTTCAGATTCTCAAAGCCTTCAAAAATCTGTCCAAGGACAAAAATTGTAAAGTCCAATCTGATGCCCAACCAATGGTTGCCCAACCAGATGAACAAATCCCTATGGAGGAGGAACTATTGAAGAATTCTGATAAGCTGATTAAAAAGATATCTCTAATTAATGAAGAGACAAAGATGGTAATGACAGCAGCAAGAGATATTTCAGTTCAAAATAGACTTCAAGCTACTGTGGTTGATGTATCTCTCAAACTCAAAGAGAGAAACAACATCTATCTGAAGGCCATACATGATCAGAAGGCAGAAGCTCTACGAGCACAGAAGGCTAATGAAGAGCAGATCCAAGCCCTCTCTGAAAAGATTGACAACATGCAATAGTCCTTCTCAGTGCAACTTGAGCTGGGCCAACATGAACTCAAGTTTGAAGTTGCTAACTCCTCCTACCTGATGGAGCAGCTTATGTCCAACATGGAGTAGCTCTCCCAAATGATTAATGACAAAAAGGGGGAGAAAAAGAGGCATAGAAAGTGGCAGAGCAAAAGGCATTCAAGGAAGAGCAAGAAGATCAAACAAGAGAAGAAGTCAAAGAAGCAGACAGCAGAAGAAGAGGCAGAGTCATCATCCGAGGGGGAGCCAAAGATTGATGAGCCTATATATGCAGAAGCTGAGGGGGAGCCAGAAGGAAAAGAGAAGCATGCATCTAAGGGGGAGCAAAGCAAAGCAGGGAGTTCATCATCCTAAGAGGAGCAGGAACAAGAAGGTCAAACAGAGGATTAGTTGATCAACAGACATCGTGGAAACATACATGGAGCCAAAGAGGTACATCTCTAACTAGTTAGGTATGTTCTAGATCCAGGATGTAAAATATGAGTGTATTAAATTACACATCATTATAAATGACATTCATGATTATCTGTTTTAGAAATACAGCTGCTCACTGTATATAAGATTCATTCATAATATGCATATGCACTTATTGTTTTTGTCATAATCAAATAGGGGGAGATTGTCAGGAATAAGCATGTGAATGTTATTCCTATTTACATATGATTTGATTATGATATATATGAATGAATATGCAAGTATGCTTGCTTTAAGAAAAGCTGTAAAGTCATTTGATAGATAATAGAAACATGTGTACAAGGACTTAGAATGAATTGATCAAGTATGTTAGGTTGATCCTACATAAGCAAAATAGCTTTGTAAAGTTCTTAAAAGGAAATGATGTACAAGGACTATAAACATAGAAAGATCAAGCATGTTAGGTTGATTTTATGATGTAATAGATATGCTTTGTCGATTGTCGAAAGCATCGCACTGTAAATCGTGATCCGCCAGAGAGTCGAGGAAAACTCGAGAGCTATCGAGGCGTAATCGTAGTAATCGCAAGATAGTAGATCTCGGAGTTCGTAGACTGCCAGGAGAGACGAGGAAGGATCGTAGTGTGTCGAGGAGAACTTCCTCAGGGTCGTAGTCTGGTGAGGAAGTCATGTTCAGAATCGTAGAGACAGCCTGCCTACGAGCCGACCAAGTATCTGCCGAAGCCAAGTCAAGAATCGTAGACTACACTCAGAGTCGTAGAGTCTACTGATCATACTAGAGGCAGAGATCGTAGTCGAGCAAGATCAGATGAAGACAACAAGCAAAAGATAGAAATCGTAGAGTGTCAAGATCTGATCTTAGTGTCGTAGTGTCTGTACAGTCAAAGCTGAATCGTAGAGTGCAGAACTAAGACCTCAACCGTTGTGCTCACAATGCCAAGGCAGAATTGTAGAGCAAATATGATTCTCAACAAATGAGCACTCCCAGAATATCCAAAGAAATGAAGCCTCTGGTTGGCACTGCAAAGATACATCTCATCTGAATGAAACCAGAGAGCACTCAACGAATGGCATGTGTAAGACCCCAACTTTTATGAATAAAGATGAATTTTCTATAAATATTATTTTGAATATTATGGAATAAATTTGATATAATGTTATAGTTGTGGGTAATATTTATAAATTTTGCAAAGTACGCAAGTTATTATATAATATTCGATTGGTCGGGGAATATTCGTTTTAACAGGGAATATTCATACAACGGCACAATCATTGGTGGACCCCACAACAGAATTATTGTCGGATTGAGAAAACGACAAAAATACTTTATGAAAATAATGGCGGAAGTTTTACCGTTAACTTTTGAAACACCCGGTGTTAAAAGTACAAGATGTCTGGCGTGAGTCGCTTAAAGAGTAATACGGCTTTGATTATTGATGCTTATGTGAGAAGTCACTCAGTTTTGTTCAATTATTGCCACAATATTTGTTGTAGAGTTTGGCGTATTATTTGGACCCCTCACTTTCTCATTTTTCAAAATCGTCGGGAGAAAGTAATATCAATTTTTCGTATATATATATATATATATATATATACTGTTAGTGGCATGTGATTATATATATATTGTTAGTGGCATGTGGTGGAGTGTGTGAATATATATATATATATATATATATATAATCTAGTGTTGGTGTGTGTGTGTGTGTGCTGTGAATATGAGTGAGTGGGTGGTAGTGGTGAATAAAGTAGTCACGTTGTGAAAATGGGTGGGGGAGGGAGATTTGATTTTTACGGGAGGGAGTACAATTATTATCATTATATATATATATATATATGTAAAGCTTAGTTGACAAAGGAGGCAGGAAGGAAAATTTGATCACGGATGTGAAAATTCTGGCACATGCTATATATATATATATTTAATATATATATATAATATATATATAATATATTTTATTTAAAGGTTTTCGTTTTATTAGAATATTTTATTAAAACAATATGGACCGTCCGATTAAAGTAAATCAATCTAGACCGTTCATGAATTAGTTACTATGCAGTCCATTCTTCTATAAATAGAAGCTCATTCCTTCATTATTTCTTACGAATTCACTGAAAATCTAGAGAGAGAAATTATAAAGAAACTATAGAAAAGTATTCTGCTACTTCCTTACTCTTATATTCAGTTTCTTTTACGGTAAGGGGTATTATTTCTTTTGTATTCATGAAGAGAACTTCATTATTCCATTCTTTATTATTCTCTTTGGAATAACCAAAGATCTGCCGGACTACCCTATACTTGGTGACATTCTTCTATTATTACTGTTTTATTATTATTCTGTTAGAATATCCCATGCATAATGCGTTTACGTTGGACTGGTTTAAATCTTTATTATTATTATTCATTGGAATATCCTTTACATGCTTTTACGTCGGACTGGTTCCGTCTTTATTATTTTGTTGGAACATCCCGCTTTGGTCTTAATTTTACCGACCTGGTTTCATTATTTATTATTCTATTGGAATAACTCCGTCTATCATAAGCACCGCATGCATGGTGATTTCTTTTGTTATTCCATTCGTTATTATACTCAATTGGTTAAAGTTTTGACTTCTATACTCCATGAAATTAGTGGAATATCCTTGATATTTGCGCTTCATCCAGTATCTTTTCATGGAAATATTCTTCTGAGTATTCTTGAATTTTACTCTACAAAGTAGTATCATGTTGACAATTTGGACGTTATTAGTTCCTAGATAAATTAATTCTTGAACTTGTTTTATTGAATTCTTATATCATTGTCATCATCCTCATGTTTATATTATGTTGAAAGTCATCTGTGGCCTGTAGTGCATAGATGGACTTGGTATGATTATGACCAGGGATTATTCGGTATAATCACGACCGTAATGTTACAAATGATATGGTAAAAGTCCTCATTGGCCCGTAGTGCATTAATGGAAAGTTGTTGGCATGATCATGACCATTGATGAATACACGAATATCCTTGGCTGTGGTGCATGGATAATTTGTGGTTGTGATAGTAATGAATATCCTTGGCCGTAGTGCAGGGATGATGTGGATTATTTATTAAGATGAGTCTCAGTGATAAAAGTCATGAAAAATCTTTTAAATCATAGAAGATAGTAGATTTTATTCTCTACTTGACTATTCTAATGGATTGCTTGTTCCGCTGCAGTTAAACTTGAAGTTTGTTATATTTTATCAGTTTAACACTGTTGAAGGCTAATGATAAATTATTCTGCATTATCTTAGTCATAATATTTCTTCTTTTGGGCTAGTTGAGCTCACCCTTTCTTTTTCACCTTTTTCTCTTCGTGAAATGAGAACGAATGGGACTAATCGGGAAGCGGAGTGACTAGCCTGTCGAGATGATAGCATTAGTAGTCCTCACTATTCTGTTAAATAGTGTGATAATAAATGTAATGAGGACTCCATTGAGTTTGGATATTGTCTAGATGACAATATTTGTATTAAAACTCATAGCATATGCTTAGTCGTATTCTACACGACTGTTGTAAAATTAAGTTTGTATTTGAATTCTGTACCATGTATTTGGCGACTCAAGATGGGTGATGTATACCTATTTTGGGGGCGTCACAGTTGGTATCAAAGCTTAGGGATATGATCCCTGGCTAAGATATGAGAATAGAACTAGGGGGAGAGATGGAGAATTCCTTCGCTAGTATGACCTACCTAAGTTTTTTTTGGTATTTAATTGGTTGGTCAGAATATAGGGATAATATGTTACATATCTGTAGACACTCAAAATTTTGCTTTCCTGTTACTAACTATGCAGGAGGACAAAAACAACTTCTTCACACTCCAGAGATAACCCTGGAGGATCACAACATCAATTCCAACCCCGAAGATAGCCACAAGAGATCCAGTTCTCAACCCCGAAGATAACCCCGGGAAATCAGGTTCCAAACCTCGGAGATAACCTAGGGAAAGTCAGTTTAAACCCCGGAGATAGCCCCGGAGGATCAAGATCAAAGCCTGGAGATAGCCCCAGGAGGTCAAGCCAACCTTAGAGATGATCCTGAGGATAGTTAAAGTCAACAACAAGCCAACCTCAGAGATAACCCTGAGAAAAGACTACTATAAATTGTGCAAAAACCGGAGATAACCTCGGGAGGGGCAAAATGGTCATTTTGCCAACTCAACTTCACTTTAAATCAAATACACTCATGTCAACTCAAAATGATTTAATATAAGTTCCACAAGAACCATATCTTAACTTCCGAGCGCAAACTACATAAAATGGCTCAAACGGACTGCCTGACGGAAACCCGGGAATGCCATTTCGGTCATGGACCCATCTTCCTGGAATAAAAAAAGGTCAAATCATATATCATGGTGTAGCTCTCGGAAAGAGCTTTCCGGAATGGTATGGCACGCTTCCATCGGACTCCCGGATTGAAAGTTATGAGCGACCGAATAACAACGATACGCATTTCTTGACACGGCGGGACCCACACTTCCGGGGCACTGGGCGTGCAAGTACACACACACATACTAGGTGCTGCAGTAGACTGCATGCTCCTCCCTCTATAAATAGAGGGCTTGGGGTGCTGATTTTCTAAGAAAAAAATGCGAGGAAGCCCTGCCCAATTTGCTCTGCACTCACCCCATACAGTGTACTTTCTCCTTTTAAACACCTGTGAGCTCATATATAGCCCTTTTGTACCTACAAAAGTCAGTTTTTACCCACTCTAAAGATATAAAAGCCTTCTTTATTAGTCAGCTATAAGCCTTCTCACACACTTTAGAGTCTTTCTCTTCATCTTTGCACACACCCTTCTGCACGTTGAGAGTCGTGTTGCTTGCTTTTACGGGACTTGATTAGTGGTTTCAATTCGATCTGTATATATATATATATATATATATATATATATATATATATTTACATATATATTGACTAACATTATCGAGTTATGCCTCGATTGAGCCTGAATTTTGATGCAGAAGCGTTTTTCTACTTTTATATATATATATATATACTTATATATATTAACTGTGTGTCGGACTTTGTTCGATGAGCCTAGACTTCAGTCTGGAGCGTTTACTTCTTTAATATATATATATTCATACTTATAAAAATTAACTGTGTGTCGGACTTTGTTCGATGAGCCTAGACTTCGGTCTGGTGCGTTTACTCGCTATATATATATATATATATATTTATATATTTGAATTGTGGTCGGACTCTGTTCGATGAGCCTGGATTTTATATACGGTGTGTTTATTCGCTTTTATATATATATATATATACTTATATATATGAACTGTGGTTGAACTCTGCATTGATGAGCTGGATTTTACATCAGAATGCGTTTATTGCTTATATATATATATATATATATATATATATATATATATATATATTGTCCCACACAGAGTTTACTTCATGGTGGTTGATCGCTTTTGACTTTCTTTACGTTTTGTCTGCTCGAGTTTACTTCGTAGTAGTTGGCCAGTATTTACTGACTTTATTTACATTACGTCCACTTTGGAGTTTCCTTCGTGGCGGTTGATCGTATTTACAACTTTATTTACGTTTCGTCACTTTGGAGTTTCCTCCATGGCGGTTGATAGCTTTTAATGACTTTATTTACATTTCGATCCCCATGGAGGTGCTTCGTGGTTGGTGATCCTGTCGTATATATATATTCTGACTTTTATATATATACTGCTTCTTACTTTCGTGATAAACTGCTGCGATATTTTGTGAGCCTAGGAATCATGTGATCACAGATTCATCCCATTGAATCTAGATTAGGCCCCATGATGGACATCTTCAAATTGTATGGCGACTTGTAAATTAATCTGTGGTGTCTGAATTTCCTCAGATGGTTTCCATACCCATGAGGAAGTCGGCATTATTTTGTACATTATTTTCATACGGATGCCTCACATTCATAAAATAAAATCAACCAAGCCGCACACTTAATAAAATTGGAGTGTAAAAGGTCTCAATTACGATTGAGCATCAGGGTTTGAAAAACCTTTTTATAAAACATCATTGCTATATCTTACTAAAAACTGAATTTTCACATAAATTCAAACCCTGTCTATATAGGTTCGAATGAGGCCTCGCACTACTTCCAAATAACAGCACATTGACCCACACACACACATTCAGATAATAGTTTCATAAAAAGAGGCGGTCACCGTGGTAACATGGATGTCGGGGGGTGCCTAACACCTTCCCCTCGCATAAGCAAGTCCCCGGACCCTAATGAATCTCGGTTTCACCGACCCGTTTAGCAGTGTCACATCACTGGGTCAATGTGCAAACCTTTTCTCGGTTGTGTTGGTACAACCATTTAAAAAAACCAACTGGCGACTCTTAACAGTCCATCGTCGACATTATACATGTCGGACCTTTTCACTTGTTTTTTCAAACAAATCTCACCTAAGATGAGAACACCAAAGAACAAGTAACGGAAAGGGACATCCAAAAATCCCGACGTTGACATGTGGCGACTCTGCTGAGGACTCCAGTAAGAGGACTTAAGCAGCTATTACAATCTTTTCAAAATTGTTATCTGCTTGTGTGTGGATGTTGCATTTACATTTGATGAATGTGTATGAATGCATTTCCTTATTGCACTTAGTGCTTCGCACTATAACTGCTTGTGATATTAGTGCTTTGCACCATATCTGCTTGTGATATTAGTGCTCTGCACCATATCTGCTTGTGATATTAGTGCTTCGCACCATATCTGCTTGTGATATTAGTGCTTCGCACATGTCATCATTTTTCATACGGTAAGATGCGATGTATGTGAATGTATGTTGTGTGGTCCCTCCACCGGGGAGGCTATCCGTCGGTGTTTGATTCTTTGGACTCGTGAGAAGACTAATTCTCAGAGGCTCGGGGAAAGGCACCACCAAATTTGCTCCATTTGAAAGATAGGATTAACTTCCCGTCAAGTAGATTGCGATGATTTGGGAAACCTTCATGCCAAAATGCCGCGAGAGTAACCTAAGATAGGTCAGCCTCTGATAAACCCAAAAATGGAGGAAAGTCTCTTCATGCTCTCATTTTAATTACTTGTAAACACAATTACTTGTAATTTCATTCCATATCTATCTCCATGTAATGAGAAATATGAAGAAATGTGTACACATACATATTTTAATTAACATGCTACAAACAGCTGACATCCGTTTTGTAGGATAAAATTCTTAAAATGGACACATCACATAGCATGTTAATTTACATTCCCTAAGGACTAAACTATGCACGTCTTTCGCAGGGAAGCAATCGGTCCCGTTACCCATTTAAAGTCCAGGAAGGCACTGATCCCACCATTAGGCATGGCTACACCGAGCCAGCCTGATCCTACTCCTGTTTGCCGAGAGGAGTTTGAAGGATTAAGGAATCAGATAATAGAATTGGTTGTCTTTCTAAAAGAACAAAGTAAAAATACACAGGGCCCGATAATGCCTACTCAACCAGAGTCCTTCACACTAGGGGGAAGTCAAGGCATTGGTAAAAAGATGGAAACCCAGATACCTAAACCTCATTCCAATAAAGAAATCATAAATCTCAGGGATGATCGAGAAACTGGGGATATAAGAAAGAAAGTCCAACAAATGGAGGATACCATCCAAATTCGATTAAAGGATGGAAATTATGGGAGTGTCACCTATTCAGGATCTCTCTGTATATTCTCGGGGCTCAATATCCTACCAAATTCAAAGTCCCGAGTTTGAAAAGTACAATAAATGGGCAATCCCTATACACACCTAAAAGTGTACATTGGCGAACTGGGGTCTTATGCTGAAAATGAAAGCCTTAGAATGCAACTTTTTCAAAAGAGTCTCACTAGAGAAGCTAAAGCCTGGTATGCCCGACTTGACAATGCCAAAATCCACAACTAGGAAGAATTGGCCCACGCCTTTCTAAATTAGTATAGTTTTCAGTCACAAATGGCACCAGATAGATATCAAGTGACTAAAGTGAAAAAGGAAAGTACTGAATCTTTCCGAGAATATGCCCAAAGGTGGAGACATCTAGCGTCATGCAAGTCATTCCATCAATGATGAAACCGAGATGGTAATGACATTTATTGATATCAAGAGGCTCCTTACTATGAGAGGATCCTAGCGAGGCATAGGAAAGCCATTTTGCGGAAATGATCAAACACGGAAAAATGGCGAGATGGGGGCTCAAGGCGAAGCGAAGATTAAAGACTTCATTGCCTTGGAAGCGGCCGCCAAACATATACATTGGCAAGTATGCGAATGATCCCAAGGGGGTGCCGATAAAGGCAATGAAGATGTATCCCGTAATGGTGCAGGGCAAGCTAGGAGGCCAAACTACGATCCCCCATTTAGAAAATGCAAGAAAATCGCCATCTCAACAATGATCGCATTCAACCAATACCAGCACGGAAAAGAAAATTTGAAAGAACGAAAAATCGGGTATTCACTCCACTGGGCGATTCCCTTGAACATGTATTGGCGATATTAATGGATCACAAGAAAATTACCGAACTAGCTCCACCTCTGGAACTAGGGAACAAAAGATACAATCCAAGCCAGAGATGTGCTTACCTCTCAGGGTCTCCAGGACACGATACACAGGATTGTTGGTTCTTAAAACATAAGATTCAAAATCTGATCGAAAGTGGCAGTATTGTGGCCGAACAACCTGACCAACAAAATGTCAACACCAACCTTCCGTTGCAACATGATACGGAAGAAGTAAACATGATCGGGTCAGGAAGCGCTGAAATGTATCCAATTTGTAAGTACATACGAAGGATGGAGGAATACCCCCAAAAGCACATAACAAATGTCCTAGAGTGGGAAAACTCGGAGGAGGGTATGCCAGTAATGCAAAAATTGGATGCAATCCAGAATCAAGTAAACCTGCTGGCTAAGCTGATAGTGCGCCAACATCAGGAAACAAGATAATTTTTCACTCAACTATCAGAAAGCCAAGAGAAAAAGGACTCCACGATGAGACAGCTAAATGAAGAAGATCAAAGCAGGCTGAAAATATAAGAAAATGGGGATGATAAAATTGCTAGAAGATCTCGCCAGCGGAAGAATCGATCGAGGGAATGCGAATTCTCAAAGATGAAAGATCAAACAACCTCTAAAAGAGTCCAGAAAATTCACCCCTACGAAAGCAAATCCAATGAAGAAATGCTACATTTTACGATAAGCGAAGGAAGGATTACTAAGTTCACGCCTCCTATAAATCCCAAGATAAAGAGTTATGATTCCACCAAGATATGTCTCTACCATTCTAACTCACTTGGACATCTGATGAAGAATCTTTGGTCTTTGCGACATAAAATCCAGGATCTCATTGAAAATGGAGAGCTGGAGATAGAATTTCCCATGACCAAAAAAGGCGAAAGGGAAATAAAAAGCTTAAGATGTCTATTCGAGACAAACAGTTCAAATGAGGTGAAGGCTATGAGCGACAATTCTGCCAGAACACAAAGTGGACTGATCCTAATGCAAGAAATGACAGAGGAGACAAAGGCATCCCAAAAGAGATTCCCACTTGACATCAAACGTCCTATGGTTCCAAGATATCAACCACGTTCCTGATTTTATCACCTTGGATGATGCAGAGGAAATACTAATCCTTTCCAAGGAAGAAAAAACCAAAAAGGAAAGTTCTTTACAAGAAATGCAACAACAATTTGAGGGAGATTTCATGGTTAAATCCTTGGAAACCCATGAAGAAGGTGAAGGAATAGATGAAGAGAAAGGTGGTGAGATTGTCGGGGAATCCAACCCATTAAAGAATCAGGAGTTCATACCTTTTTGCAATGCGTCCATTTTAAGCGTCCTTGAGGAATGTACTGAATCAGGAAGCGATCAAGTTATGGCCACAATCGAAGACATTCAGAATCAAGGGGTAACCTCTATCACGAGCCCTGAAGGCGACATAACCACTGACAACTGGACTATCAGGCCTCAACTAGCCGAGAAGATGTAGATCCAGGGGATGAAGTTGCGAGTTCCAGAAAATGTTGGAACGGTATCACTTTCTTCGTAGTATGCCTTTTATTTTCCATGCATGTAAATAAATAATAAAAAAAAAATCTCTACACTCTTCTCACCACTTACCCCTTTGAACCTTTTCAAACCAAAGCCTGAACTACGAAAGACCTGATCTCCTCTTCAATAGGAGTACGTAGGCAACCATCAATGGTGCGGTCAAACCAAACAAAAACCCAAACAAACACTTCTCAAATAGATACACCCCAGATGATGATGGCCCAGACGTAATGGTCATTATTCGGGAAAAAGAGGTTGATGATAGCCCCTCCATCACTGCAGTCCACCAAGACTTTGCCCTCGACAATTGGAGCACCACTCCTTGCATTTGTCGACAAGGGTAAAAAGGGAAGAAACTGTAATACCAGCGAATTTTTAATAAATTATAATATTGAAAATAAGGATTTGTTTGCATATTTAATTGAATATAAATATATATTGTATCGACTTATATTGTGATAAGTGGTTTAATTGATTAAGCTAAGTGATAATTAAACAATGAAGCAAAAGTAATGAGAAGCTTAGTTTAAACTTGTAGAGTTATGCCTAGTGTGGCAAGATGATGAATTGAGAGAATGCTAATTTAACTAATGATGGAATTAATTAGTATTACTAATAAGTAAATAAGTTCATAATGAGGTTGATTTATTTGTTATTCGTTAATTATCATGAATAATAGTGTGTGAAGAGAAATCATTTATAATAAGGTTTTTCTTTTAAAATAAAGTGAGGTGTGACATTGTAATGAAAATAATTATTATATAACACTATGTGATAAAAGTAAGCTTGACTTAGGTAATTGACCAAGTTGTATAAAAAGTCTTATGTGACATATTGATGTGTGTGGAAATAATTAAATGGGTATTTTAAACCTAAGAGAGAAAGTAATTTGATTAAATAAATAAATTAATAATAAGTAGCATTGGTACACAATTAAATTATATCCTAGTCTAGAATAATTATTACTTGAAATAAATCAATGTACATGGATTATATGATTTTATGTGTAATATATGAGTGGGTGTATTTGTATGCTCTATTGAGAACAAGTGTAGAAATGACCCTAAGTGTGCAAAAGAAAATGCTAAGTATTAGAGTGTCCCAAAATCATAGTCCCATTCCAAGAAATTGGCTCAGCTGTGTTTTTCATAAAGCCTAGGGCTCTATGCTTGTTGAAAACCAAGAGAGGAATGCTGGCTAGGGGGAAGGGAGGTGATGGAGTTGGTAATGCTTTCCACCCACTTCTTGTTGCACAAAAGATCCTTCAATCTTCCATGGAAACAAACCTTAGGGCAAATTCTCCAATGGATAATCCTCCCTCTATAAATAGAGGTTCCCCTCTCAAATATAAGATTGTTGATTTCTCTGAGAAATTTCAAGTGAGTGAGAGTGTTGTGGAGCTTATACAAATCTGCAAATTGAAGCTAGAGTAGCAATTCAACTTCAGAAAAGGTAACCTTTCCTCTAGATGTTCATACACTCAAGCTTTCCAAAGTTCATGAGTATGAAAACACTTGTTTAAGTTGAAATGGTTATGGTTGAAACATGCTAGAATCTGTAAATTTATGTTAGATATTGTTAATGTGGTCAAAAACGAATTCAATGAAGATTAAATGAAGTAAAACGATCAAGTAATGAGTCCATCGTGAGGAGAATTGCTAAATGTGTTAAACTTTGGAAAAATGGCAAAAATCTTGAATTGATCCTTGAAATTTATTGTTTGTATGTGTGGGAATGTTAGAAGCATGCTAGGAAGGTTATGTAACAAATTTATAACAATTATACATCATTACATTGTTTCTTGAACGAGAATTGGTTGGAAAATTTCACAAAAATCCGAAATAAGGCGAGACAGGGGATACGCTTTCGTGTTTTAGTTAGGGGACTTGCTTACCTACGTGAAGAGTGGTCTTGTAAAAAACTAAAGAAGTTTATTTGCTTATTTGATGCAAGAAGTCTTACACTCCACTTAATTTCAAGAACATACATACTCCCTAAGCATATATCAATGTATTTTACAAGGTGTTAGTAGGTTTGGAATTGAATCCTAACCTTTTTAAATGAAAAGTTAAAAGACGAAAAACATGTTTATAAAACCTTACGCCTTTTTGAATCTAACCCATTGAGCATATGTTTATCGTTTAGTTAGTCTTGTAAATACATATGAAATGTAGACTCAACATACTTTGCATGTATAGATTGTTAGACATGACATCTTAGTGATTGAAAACCAATTAAGATGAGAAACTCTATGATTTATATTGTGAACTTTGGAACAATTAGAATAGGATGCGTATGCCTCTAGAGATATTCTACATGTTCACGCATCTAGTTAGACATTGTTATAAATTATGCAAGCATGTGTATAAAGAAGTTGTTTGGCAATATTATGTGGTATAATGAATACTATGGCTAGTTGATTTATGTAATGCACTCTTTTAACTTTGAAAGAGGGAAATGTATGAGTAACTTTAATAAAGGGTCAAAACTAGCTTAAAGGTTCTTTAATATGTGAAACAACTTAAACATACATAAAGTAAGAGATATTTTGCAAATACAAAAGATAAGCGTATGGTGCAAAAGATTTTAAAGGTAAAATCAATGTGAGTTACGCATCTATGAGTTTGAATGTGTGTAGCCTACATGAATTTAGATATGTGTGATGGAAGTATGTGAAAATGCATATCAAGTATATATAACTAATGAATACGTATACATACATATATAGGATAACGTAGTTCATTGAAGTGATATTACGCTTTAAGTGGTAATCAACGCTAAAGGCAAGTCTCCTAACTCTCACAAATTTGGATTTTGTGCGAGTTCTCTAACTTCCATTGATTCACATATCGGATACAAGTTATCTAAATTCCTACATTATATATTGTATGAATCCGAATTATTGACATACTTATATTGAGCAAATGATTATTACTATTCAAAAATCAATTACTTTGACATTATTGCAAGCATTAGACTTATTGTTCTTAAAGTGCATTATAAAAGTTGTCTAAACCTTTGATTCGGTTAGACTGTTATCATATGTTAGAAAGCTATCCAAACCAATTGACTTTGGTGCGGACTCTTGAAAATCTCTTGAGATGGACAACCCTCTTAAAAGGGGAAATTCTATATTGTCGAGGGCAACCGATTTGCGCATTACAAGTATGATTAAATGTTATGCATAACGTAGGGTACCTTAGGCTGATCACCTGTTGTAATCGTTTATCTTGGATTGCAGTATAATACTGTTAATTCTAGTAAGAGTTCATAGTCTTAACTTATTCGCTTTCGGTGTTCATTCTTATTGAACCTCGAAATAATTACACCTTGAAATATTATTGATATCCTTCAATTTTTAGTGACACTTATCAAACGCTTTTGATATTTCTTGATATCCTTGAACTACCATTTACTGTTATACCCTTGAAGATTCAAATGCTATAACTATTCATTCGCTTTGCTATATTACTTGCTGGGCAAACTTGTTGCTCATTCTTGCTTCCCTAAAAACATTACAGTTAAGGTAGAGCAAGGCGGTACCTCGGGAAAGGACAAGGGGAAGGGCAAGGCTACGGAGTAGCTTAGTTCTTTAAGAGTATTAGTATTATTATTTCTATGCGTATTATGATGTATTAAGGATGATTAATTATGTTTAAGTTTAATCACTGAATTGTTGTAGTAATGGTTACGGAACCTTGGGACGCGAATATTTATATTATATCAATGTAAATTATTCTATTATTTCGTTATTGATGATTTTGGTGTGATGTTAGAATTAGCACGTGGTGAACCAAATTCGAGATACGAGTGTCTGAATTTGGGGGCGTCACAGAAACTCTCTCTACCTTGTAGGTAGCAATAACTGCTTACTTTTTCTGTACAGTATTAGCAGTTACTTTTGTCATTACAGGTTAACACTTTGTGTGATTTAACAGTGTTATATACTAAGTGAAAGCATATTTTATTTCAGGACTCTGAATTTAGATGTGCCTGTACTTGCTGATGAGGTGCCTATTCTCCACAAGGACTGTAACTTTGATGTAAAGTTGAACTCAGACTTGATGGAAATACAAGAGGACTATGAGATACCTCAGGAGATCAAAGAATGGGTCGAAGACAAACCCAAGCAAAATCTTAATCAAACCACCTCTTTTAAACCTCAGAACCTTAGAAAACCCCAAACAAATCCAAATTGGTACAGACCTCACTCAAAACCAAAGGAATGACATGGTTACTCTATTGACCCTATTCCAGGATGTGTTTGCATGGTCTCACGAAGACATGGTCGGTTTATCCACGGACATTGTCATTCATCGCCTTCCCATCAAAGGGGGATTCAAGCCACTCAGGCAGAAGCTCAGGCGATTAAAACCTGAGTGGAAGTTAAAAGTTAAAGAAGAAATTGTGAAACAATTTTAAGCCGGCATCATCATGGTGTTAACATAACCTGAATGACTATCCAACATAGTCCCCGCGCCGAAACCGGGAAGGGAGGTGCGAGTTTGTGTAGATTACAGAGATTTGAATAAAGCTTGCCTCAAAGATAGCTTTCACGTGCCATTCATCCACATACTCATTGACAATACAGCTCGATACGACATGTACTCCTTTGCTAATTGCTCCGTGGGGTACCATCAAATCATGGTTGCCGAAGATGATCATGAGAAAACTTCATTCATCACGCCTTGGGGAGCCCTTTGCTAAAGACGATTGTTATTCGACCTCATCAATGCCGGAGCTACCTATCAGTGAGCCATATGGCTCTTTTCCACGATCTAATAAAAAAAAAAGAAGAAAAAGAAAAAAATAAAAAGAAAAAAGAAAATAAAAAGAGAAAAAAGAAAAAGAAAAAATCTCTTCAATCGGGTTCTCTGATTCTTTGCTTACCATCAATGGAGTTCTATAGATGGCTTTGAGTTTGAAGAAAAATCCTTCCTCCACATTCCTCGGAATAGGAATGATTTTGCGGATGCTCTAGCAACCTGGGCCTCCTTGATCAACATACATGACAAGGAAGACATGCCAACCCTCACATTTGCCCAACAAAAGGCTCCAGCCTATGGGAATTACATTGGAGAAGTATCGGATGAGCTACCTCCCATCCAACACTGTTGATATCAATATATCAATGAACACTCACAAGATAGATCTACACTCATTGAGGCAAGCCTGACTGAGAAAAGGCGGATCCATCGACTTGCTATGAAATTCTACCTACCTGAGCGGAGATGCACTCTACAAAAAAGATGAAGGACTAGGTCTCCTCAGAGGTCTGGACCAAGACCAAGCTCATAGACTCATGGATGAGATCCATGGTGTAGTATGTAAGACCCCAACTTATTATTAATGAAATTTAATTTTCTCTATTTATTATTTTGAAATAGTAAGGGTTGATTTGATTAATGTGGATAGTTATGGGTAAAATACGCAATATTTCAAAATAAGCAAGTGGTTATAAAATATTCATTGTTGTCTGGGAATATTCGTTTGGTCGTGGAATATTCTTCTTTGTCAAAGGGAATATTCGTACAACGGTATGCGATCTTTGTGGGGCCCCATAACGGAAAGCGATTGGATGAAGAAAGCGACAAATATAAGTTGTTTAAAAATAAGCAGCGTAGTTATTCACTGAATTATCTTGTTAAAATACTCGGTGGTTAAAACACGGTAGCATTACGGTATTGCACCAATTATTGATTCTTACGTAAGAAGGCACTACTCAATAATGGTTATAGTAATTCTTTATTGATATTTTATTGATTTAATAATTCTTTGCGTTGATATTTTATATTCTTTGTTGTTTGATAATTGTCATTTACGATTATTTTCATTATCGAAGCAATAATTCATATTATCTGAATAATATTATTAGATAACATTATTGGCAATGTCTAGAAAGTTACATCTAAGGAGAGGTTTGGTCACCTAATTGCGCATGAGAAGGAGAAATTCTTATTGGAAAGCCCCTCTTTCTGAGGCTGCACGGTTGTCGATATTGTGATTACGTAATATTATTTGTGAATAATTAATTATTGATTCATATGATGAAGAAAATATTGATTTTATGTGGATATAGATGGAGAAAATTTTAATGTGACAATTGTTGAAAATTGAAATTTTATCTTTTACGATAAAATAATTCATTTAAATATATTATTATATTTTAATAATATAATAATGGTGATATTTTTACAACGAATGTGGGATATATGAGTATATGAGGAAGAAGAGTATTTTTGTTGCAATAAATATTTAAAACATGTTAAACATGTCGGTGGACCCCATTTATTGACTGAAATTTGATTATAGCATGTAAAATCGTCCGTTTGTGGATTTCGGTCAATTTTTGTTTGGAATTCGGAAAAACTTTCTTCTGCAAAGTTGTAGAGAATTGAATTTCCTATAAAAACTCGCAAGATTCGAATTTTCTGATAAAAGGGCTATTTATTATGAATTATTGAAGTTTCAAAGCTCCGAAATAATTGATTTTTGGAAGTTTAAAATATTTAAAATAGGAAAAACCTTTTTTTACACTTGTGGGCCTCATGAAACATGTGCAAAGTGCTGAAGCTAGAGGATTCAAAGAGGGCGTAAGAAAATTTATTTATATATTAATATTATATTAAATTTTACGCTTTTTTGTGTTCTAAGCAATTTCTATAAATAGGGTGCTTAGGTTAGAATTGAAAATCACACGAGAACTCAGTTTTTCTCTCTATATTATCGAAGCGTATTCTTGTGAGTATTTTGAGTATACTTTGAGTATTTCTATCTTGTGCAAGTTCAAGTCATAGCTTTATATCAGGTGTTTCAAATTTAGAAAGATCTTGATCTTTCGAGGTAAGGGATATTATTATTTTTCGTAATGATATTATTTCTTCAATATCATTATCTTTGAAATATTGATCTGAAGTTTTATCAAATTTGGAACTTTTGGTGTCGGAGTTACTATTCACGTATCTGTGACTATTCACGATATCTGATATTTATTCACGAATCTGGACTATTCATCGAAAAATGAAAATTTTCCTTTTCGTCTAAAATATCTATTGTGGATACTAGCTTTGATTGTATCCATGTTTGATCATTCTTGAATTTTATACCACTATGATTATTTTTGAGGTATTTTTGGACATGGATAAAACAAAGTACGAATCTTTAATCCTTAATCCTTGTCATTTTGTTTCACTGCATTCGTTTCTTTAAAAATATTTTTCATCATCCTCAGTCTTAAATGATGATATTATTGAATATCTTTGGCCTGTAGTGCAAAGATGAATGATTTCTGATGAATATCTTTGGCCCGTAGTGCAAAGATGAACAGGTGTTTAGATGAACATGACCAACTGATGAATATCTTTGGCCTGTAGTGCAAAGATGAATATTTGATTCAAGATGTATATTGATTGATGTTACAGGGATAAAAGATAGGCGATGAACTTTTAAATTCATACATAGAAGATAGTAGTTTGCATTCTCTACTTAACTCTTCTAATGAATTATTATTTCCGCTGCGAATATTGATTTAAAAACTTGTTGTCTATTGTATTCTATTAGATTTTTCCCTGTTGAAGACTAATGATAATTTGTTGTATATTATCTTAGTCATAATATTCTTCTTGGGGCTAGTTGAGCTCACCCTTTTCCTTTTTGTTCCATTTTTCTTCTCGGGAGGCGAGAATATAGCGAGTATTTAGTGGGGTATGGAATGAAGGTTCTAGAGAGTTGTTTAGTAGTCCTCACCATTTTTGTAAAATAATGTATCAATAAATGTGATGAGGATTTATTTGAGTATAGATTTTGTCTAAAAGATAATATTTGTATTCAACCTCACAGTTTTACTGTTGTAATAATAAAGTTGTAGTTGTTTCTGTACCATGTATTGACAACTCAGAATGGGTGATGTATACCTATTTTGGGGGCGTCACATAGTATGTGGCCCAGACATGAGCGGCCCTCTACTTGTAAAGAAGATCCTACAACAGAAAAGTCTGACTACGACAGTTCAAACAACACGACTTGGTTTTGAAAAAGATCATTGACAACCAAGCTCAGACTAAAGGATAATTGTCAAGGAGGTATTGACAGGAGGCGCTTTCAGATTACAGGAAATGGACGATGATGAATTTCCATAACTCATCAATTCAGACACCGTGAAACGGTACTATATCTGAGGTTACCATCAAATAAACATCCTAGTTTTGGATCATCAGATCACCAGTCATTTCAGGTTCTTTGACCCTCACTACATACAGCCTTTCCTTTTTACCCATCTGCCCCTCAGGGAAAAACACACTTTTCAAACCAGCAGCCTGGTTTTACTTCTTTTCCTACAACTTCGGTTATCCCACCAGGGATTAAACCTTTCACACCTTCAATTTATCCTGTACATGGGATTAAAACTTTTCACCTGCAATCTGCCCTATACATGGGGCGAACTATGTTGACCTGATCTCCCCAATACACGGGAGTACGTAGACAGCCATGTTTTATAGTCTGATCCCACCACAGAAAAAATGAAAACAAACACTCATATCCATAACCACATACAAAAACAAGTCCCAAGACACCAAGGATGGTAGGGAATACACACAGATCGACGATCCATTCTGAAAATCCTGAGACATCTCATTGTCCATCCATCAAGGAGGAGTTCAGAATACATCCAAATCACAAAGTCCTGGAGAAATAAGCAAATATCAAGCAAGTAACAAGGCACAACTAAAAGGGAAGTGAATCAATATATATTTGCCTGCGATATATAATGATGTTCGATATATACAATGTGTACTATACATGACAAAATGGCTAAGCTAGTTTGTGCAGGAAAGTACAAGCCCATCTACAAATCAGTGTATATGCAGGCTATCAAGTCCAACATGGATTCCCTCTCAGAAGAAGGAGGTAACGTTGTGATCTCCTGCCCAAGGGTTTCTACACTAGCCAACAGATCCACCGCTAACTACATGCGATATCTCGGGTAGATATAGCGTCATCCCGATCAGCAACAACGATATCCCTATGAGTTAGAACCTCATCTCTCTAACAAAGTGACATCTTTACCAGAAAGAGCTGTCAACATCAAAGCCCACATCCACTACCTGTTCACCAGATGGTACAGAAGTAAAAGCCTCTTGCAATCTCGGCATCTTATCAGCTCATCTGTCAAAGAAACTATCCCAGACAACAAGCGAGGCTGGGGAAATTTCAAAATTGGCGACAATCGGATATTGGATCCCTTACAACAAGATTGGGGGAAATCTCGGAAGAAGCGACAACTCAACACTGGGGCATTTATCAATCATCCTAAAATGAAAAATGCACCAGTTAGCGTCATCAGCATGGTCCATCATCATCTCAATGGCGATTCAGATATTATTAACTCACGACCTCATCAACAAAGAGAGTTTCTCATATGAACCCTCAACATCAACATGCGAAAGGACTGGGGCATTTTTCCAATTCCAAGAAATGGAAGGAGCTTAAGGCGAGATCAAGCTTCTCATCAAAAAGAAAGGGGTGAACTCCTGAAAGAAATCATAGCGACATAAGCATGCCCCTACGAAAGAAGGGGAAAATTCTCAAAAAGTTCTTAACTCAGGAGTAGAAGGCGCATGACGAAAGGTCCAACTAAAGGAAATCTACACCATCAAACATGTTAACCTACGTCAAGTCCTCATCAGATGAGGTCTCTACACCGACGTTCAAATATGGGCAGCGAAAGAATGAATTACACCCTCTAGGGATTTCAGAGACATTCAAGTCATCAGTTCAGCCGGGTTGCGAATCAAACGCTTAAGGAAATGGGGCACAAGCACCCAATAGAGAAAGGAAACTCCAAATCACCTCAAGAAAGGTGAGACATCTGGTGGTTGTCATCAATCTAGTATAACATCAGGCGAAGTCTAGTGATGTAATTCATGGAATATTACTTCAACGAGGGTATTAGAAGATCCGGTGTTCCTAAACCATTGGAATTCAGTGCGACATCAAGATAGTTGAGCGATGAAAGCTTCGTATACCACCGTTCGAGTGGGAATCAAAAACGTTTGGTGATCAGCATGATAAGCACCGTTGCAAACTACCAGCAAATACATCGGGAGGGTCTGGTGATTTCAGAACGTCATCCCCATCAAAGATATGGAAAGCATCTCAACTTATCTTCATCAAACAAGCATCAGCGATTAAATGCCAAACCATTGGAGTCAACACCAGCATCTGCAGCAGCAATGATCGGTAAAAGGTAAAGTGATTTGCGAATACATTTTAACATTCATCATAATATTCATTACATTGCGATTTGCGATTTGCGATATGCGATTTATGATATGCGATTTGCAATGCGATTTGTGAAATGCGATATGCAAAATGCGATGTGCGAGTTGTGAAGTGCGATTTGGCCAAATGCGAAAAGCGATGTGCGATGTGCGAAATGAGATGTGCTATTTACGAACTGCGATTTGCGAAAACATTTTCATATTCATCATAAACATTCACTACATTGCGATTTGCATCATTGAAAATACCTTGTCATGTTTCAAGTGTCTACTAATCTTTATCATGTCCATTCCATTGCATTGCATGAACATGATAAAGAGGGGCATACACTCGAAATTTTGCTTTTCTGTTACTAACTATGCAGGAGGACAAAAATGACTTCTTCACACTCCAAAGATAACCCTAGAGGATCACAACATCAATTCCAACCCCGAAGATTGCCACAAGAGATCCAGTTCTCAACCCCGAA
The DNA here is from genome assembly GCA_020205615.1 of Panax quinquefolius. NCBI lineage: Eukaryota > Viridiplantae > Streptophyta > Magnoliopsida > Apiales > Araliaceae > Panax > Panax quinquefolius. The sequence continues at coordinate 120,652,789 of CM035160.1, read as the reverse complement.
GATAACCCCAGGAAATCAGGTTCCAAACCTCGGAGATAACCCAGGGAAAGTCAGGTTCAACCCTGGAGATAGGCCCGTAGGATCAAGATCAAAGCCTGGAGATAGCCCCAGGAGGTCAAGCCAACCTCAAAGATGACCCTGAGGATAGTCAAAGTCAACAGAAAGCCAACCTCAGAGATAACCCTGAGAAAAGACGGCTGACTCTGGCTATGGAAAAGGAGATAACCGGGAGGGGCAAAATGGTCATTTTGCCAACTCAACTTCACTTCAAATCAAATACACTCATGTCAACTCAAAATGCTTCAATATAAGTCCCACAAGAACCATATCTTAACTTCCGAGCGCAAACTACGTAAAACGGCTCAAATGGACTCCCTGACAGAAACTCGGGAATGCCATTTCGGTCATGGACCCATCTTCCTGAAATAAAAAAGGTCAAATCATATATCGTGGTGTAGCTCTTGGAAAGAGCTTTCCGGAATGGTATGGCATGCTTCCATCAGACTCTCGAATTGAAAGTTATGAGCGATCGAGCGAACAACGCGTCTGTACTTCGACACGGCGGGACCCACACTACCCGGGGCACCCCGGGCAGCCGCAGGTACACCTGCTACTAGGTGCCATAGGTAGACCTGTGGCTCCTCCCTCTATAAATAGTGGGCTTGGGGTGCTGATTTTCTAAGAAAAAAAGGCGAGGAAGCCACGCCTTGATTTGCTCTGACTCACCCCATCTGATGTACTTTCCCGTTTTATACACCTGTGAGCTCATATATAGCTCTTCTGTACCTACAAAAGTCAGTGTTTACCCACTCTAAAGATATAGAATCCTTCTTTATCAGTCAGCTGTAAGCCTTCTCACACACTTTAGAGTCTTTCTCTTCATCTTTGTACACACCCTTCTACACGTTGAGAGTCGTGTTGCTTGCTTTTGCCAGGACTTCGGTCCGTGGTTTCAATTTAGTCTGTATATATATATATATATTATATATTTACATATATATTGACTAACATTATCGAGTTATGCCTCGATTGAGCCTAGACTTTGGTCTGGAGCGTTTACTGCTTTTATATATATATATATATACTTATATATATTAACTGTGTGTCAGACTTTGTTCGATGAGCCTAGACTTCGGTCTGGTGTGTTTACTCGCTTATATATATATATATATATATATTTGTATATATGAATTGTGGTGGGACTACATTCGATGAGCTTGGATTTTATATAGAAGTGCGTTTATTAAACATGTATATATACTTTATATATATGAAGCGTGGTGAACTACATTCGATGAGCACAGATTTTACATCAAATTGTGTTTATTGTTATATATATATATATATATATATATATATATATTTTCGTCCCACTTGGAGTTTACTTACGTGGTGGTTGATCGCTTTTCTGACTTTCTTTACGTTTTAAATCTGCTGGAGTTTACTTCGTGGTAGTTGGCCGTATTCTGACTTTATTTATATTACATCACTTTGGAGTTTCCGTGGCGGTTGGCCATCGTATTCTGACTTTATTTACATTTTCGTCACTTTGGAGTTTCCTCCGTGGCGGTTGATAACTTTAACAACGTTATTTACATTTTGATCCCCATGGAGGTGCTTCGTGGTTGGTGATCCTGTCTCGTATATATATTTCTGACTTTTATATATATACGCCTTCGCTTTTCGTATAAAGCGCAATATTTTGTGAGCCTAGGAATCATGTGATCACAGATTCATCCCATTGAATCTAGATTCGGTTCCCATGATGGACATCTTCAGCTGTAAGCAGCTTGTAAATTATTTTGCGGTGTCTGAATTTCCTCAGATGGTTTCCATACCCACGAGAAAGTTGGCATTATTTTGTACATTATTTTCATACGGATGCCTCGCATTCGTAAAATAAAATCAACCAAGCCGCACACTTAATAAAATGGGAGTGTAAAAGGTCTCAATTACTATTAAGCATCAGGGTTTGACCCACACACACACACATTCAGATAATAGTTTCTTAAAAAGAGGCGGTCACCGTGGTAACACGGATGTCGGGGGGTGCCTAACACCTTCCCCCCGCATAACCAAGTCACCGAACCCTAATGAATCTCGGTTTCACTGACCCGTTTAGCAGTGTCACATCACTGGGTCAATGTACAAACCTTTTCTCGGTTGTGTTGGTACAACCATTTAAAAAAACCAACTAGCGACTCTTAACAGTCTATCATCGACATTATAAATGTCGGACCTTTTTCACTTGTTTTTTCAAACAAATCTCACCTAAAATGAGAACACCAAAGAACAAGTAACGGAAAGGGACATCCAAAAATCCCGACGTCGACAATATTAATTAACCTTTTATTTTGTGGCAGTATCTGAAAATGACATCCGAGAATGTTGAGAATAGCAATGGAGCACAGGCGACCGTTGATTCACCACATATCAATAATCTGGATAATGTGCATCAAGAAGCCGACAATCCTCATGCAAACAACAACACTGACCAAATAATGAATGATGGAATGTTTAGAGGCTTTATGCAATTCATGCAACAGCAGGCGAGAGCGGCTCCTGTCCAAAATGTAGGTGGAACCACTGGAAACTCTCGGATGGTCACCGCTAAACAGTTCAAGGAGCTGGGACCACCGAAGTTTATTGGAGAGCCAAAACCACTTAAGGCGGAAGCATGGATAAAGCAGATCACCAAGATATTTGATGTCTTGGGATGCTTCGAGGAGCAAAAGGTTCCCTTTTCCGCTTTTATGTTGCGAGGAGAGGCAGATTACTGGTGGGAATCGGTAAAGCGTACTCAACCTACCGCATTGAAAATGTCTTGGTAGAAGTTCCAAGAACTATTCAACGACAAGTACTTTCCCGAAAGTATTCGTCACATGAAGGAGGTGGAGTTCATCAAGTTGGAACAAAATAATATGACCGTGTCGCAGTACGAAGAAAAGTTTGTCGAGTTATCCCGGTTTGCATCCCACTTGGTGGATAATGAAGAGAGAATGACGCGGATGTTTTTAAGAGGTTTGAAGCCGGAGATACGTCAACATCTTATTTGTCATAAACTGTGTTTGTATTCGAGATGTTGTAAATAGGGCTCGATTAGTGGAGTAGCGATAACGAGTCAATGCAACCAAAAAGAAGCAGAGCGGCAAAATGATAATACCAGCGAGAGCAGTCATCGAAGTGGTGACAACAAGCGTGGAGGGATTCAATAGGCCAGAAATGGTAACCACTTCGGTGGTAATCAAGGAAAAAATAATAAGAATGGACATTTCAAGAAATGGAGATTCAACAATGATGGAAAGACGTCGGCACCGGTACCCATTTTCTAAGGAAGGAGAAAGACCACCTATCATATGCTTCAAATGCGAGGGAGGACACATCGATCAAGCTGCGCGCGATGTGAGTCAAAGCATGTTATAATTGTGGAAGAGAAGGTCACTTAGCGATTTTGTCGTTCACCAGAAGACAAGTTTGCCGAGGATGGAGGCACCAAAGGCCGTCCCGAAGAAAGTCAAAGCCGGTAGTCTGAGGAGGCGTTTGTTGTGACCTCCCGAAAGCAAAGGAACCCGAATGAGGTCATCACAGTAAACTTATCATAAACTCTAAATAAGTCTATACTTTATTTGATACCGGTTCTACCCATTCTTTTATTTCTCCTACTTGCGCTCAACGATTAAATTTGACTCCGGAGAAATTAGACTTTGACTTATCTGTGGAAACTCCGTTGGGAGAAACTTTCATTACATCCACTGTTTATAAGTCATGTTTTGTTCAAATCGGTACCCTCACATTACCTGTTGATCTTATTTCATTGAAAATACTTGCATTTGACGTGATTCTAGAGATTGATTGGTTAACTACTTATCATGCAAAAATTGATTGTTTTCGTAAGGTTGTTAGCTTTCATATTCCTAATCAACTTATTATACGAATTCAAGTGACCAAACCATTAAAATCAATCACAGTCATCTCAAGCCATAAAGCTATTCGTTTATTGAAAAACGGATGTCAAGCTTTCTTAGCTCATGTCACGGATCCAAACAAAAATACGTCAGTTTTGAACGATATTTCTATTGTTAATAAATTCACTGACGTATTCCACGAAGAACTTTCGGGCTACCCCAGGCGTGAAATTGAATTTTGTATCGACCTTGAACCCGTACAAAACCCATTTCTAAAGCCCCATATCGAATGGCTCTATTGAACTTCGAGGAGTTAAAGACCCAATGAAGGAATTGTTAGACATTGGCTTTATTAAATCTAGTACTTCTCCTTGGAGTGCTCTGTTTCTATTCGTGAAGAAGAAAGATGGGAGTATGCGACTTTGTATTGATTATCGGGAGTTGAATCATGTCACCATCAAAAATAGGTACCCATTGCCACGTATTGATGACCTATTTGACCAGTTGAAAGGAGCTAAATTCTTTTCAAAGATTGATCTTCATTCCGGATATCACCAATTGAAGATTAGAACAGAGGACATTCCAAAGACGGCTTTCAGAACTCGGTACGGGCATTATGAATTCCTAGTTATGTCCTTTGGATTGACTAATGCTCCTGCTGCCTTCATGGATATGATGAACCGAGTATTCAAGGAATATTTGGATCACTTTGTGGTCGTCTTTATTGATGACATCCTTATTTATTCCAAAAGCCGTGAAGATCATGAGCAACACTTGAGGCTGACACTCCAAAAGCTTCGTGAATATAAGTTTTATGCCAAGTTGAAGAAATGTGAGTTCTGGCTTGAGGAAGTAGCATTCCTTGGGCACGTAGTATCAAGTCATGGAATATCTGTTTTGCAAAGACAAAGATTGAAGCAATTCAAAGTGGGAGCAACCTAAATCGATGGCCAAAATCGTAGCTTTCTCGGCCATTTGGTTATTATCGGAGATTCATGGAAGGATTTTCTCGAATAGCTACTCCATTAACTCAAATTTGACTCGGAAAGATACAAAGATTTGATTGGAGCGAAGAATGTGAGAAGAGTTTTCAAGAACTCAAGAGGAGACTCATTTCAGCACCTGTTCTGACAATACCATCTGGCTCGGAGGGATTTGTCATCTATAGTGATGCTTCGGGCAAAGGGTTGGGATGTGTTCTCGTGCAACATGGGAAAGTCATAGCCTATGCCTCAAGACAACTCAAAGAATATGAGAGGAATTATCCTACTCATGACCTAGAGTTAGCAGCTGTTGTCTTCGCACTTAAAATTTGGAGGCATTACTTGTATGGGGAGAAGGTGGAGATCTTTACGGATCATAAAAGCCTCAAATATTTTTTCACTCAAAAGGAACTCAACATGCGACAACGACGTTGGCTTGAAGCATTGAAAGATTATGATCATACCATCAATACCATCTGAAAAAGCGAGCGTGGTAGGTGATGCATTGAGTAGAAGATTATATGCAAGCAATGCGAGTGCGATATTGTCAACACAAAGGCCTATTTTGTGTGACTTGCAAAGGATGGAGATAGAGTTAAAGACTCGAGGACCCATGTGATGATGGCGAATATCTGAGTAAAACCGACTTTAATTGATAAAGTTAAAGGCGCTCAAGCTACTGAGGACTTGGAGGTGATCGTATGAGGAAGAAAGTGCGGGGACGGTCTATATGCGAGGAAGTAAGAATCGATGAAGAAGGAATACTTTGAGTCAACTCCAGACTATGTGTTCCTAACGATTCAAATTTAAAGTATAAAATCATGATGGAGGCGCACAACACACCGTTTGCAATCCATCCTGGGAGTACCAAAATGTATCATGATATTCGTCATACATTTTAGTGGAGCAATATGAAGAGAGAGATAGCGTTGTTTATCTCAAGATGTCTAACTTGCCAATGAGTTAAAGCGGAGCATCAAGTACCAAAAGGTCCATTGCAACCACTTGAAATTCTAGAATGGAAGTGGGAGCACATTACCATGGATTTCGTTACCGGTCTTCCTAAGGTTTCGCAAGGTATAGATGCGATTTGGGTAATTGTTGATAGATTGACCAAGTCTGCTCATTTCTTACCGATACGAGAAACTTATACACTTGAATGTCTTGCTCGTATGTACATAAATGAGATTGTAAGACTGCATGGTATGCCAGTATCCATAGTTTCTGATCGAGACCCAAGATTCACTTCACGATTTTGGGTTAGTTTGCAAAAAGCCATGGGTACAGATTTACGATTTAGCTCGGCATATCATCCTCAGACGGATGGGAAGTCGGAGAGGACTATTCAAACTCTTGAAGATTTATTAAGACTCTGTGTCCTTGACTTCAAGGGAAGTTAGGATAAGTTCGTACCATTGGTAGAGTTTTCCTACAACAACAGTTATCAAGCAAGTATTGGCATGGCTCCATTTGAGGTGTTGTATGGAAGGAAGTGTCGTTCTCCAGTATGCTGGGATGAGGTGGGAGAAGTAACGTTGTTGGGATCGGAGTTGGTACGTATGACTACAGAAAAGATTAAAACGATCCGGCAACGTATAAAAACCTCACAAGATCGACAAAAGAGTTATGCTGATCTTCATCGAAAGGATGTGGAATTCGACATAGGAGATCATGTGTTGTTACGTGTTACTCCATGGAAAGGAGTTACGAGATTTGGAAAGAGAGGAAAACTCAATCCTCGATTCATCGACCCATTTTTAATCCTCGATCGAGTAGGAACTGTGGCCTATAGACTCGCTTTACCGCCAAGTATGTCTCGTGTTCATAACGTTTTTTCACATATCCATGTTACGTAAATATGTGAAAGACCCGAACCACATTATTGAGTTAGAACCGAATGAAATAGCGGAAGATTTGACGTATGAAGAGGTTCCTGTTCAAATTTTGGATAAGAAGGAACATATTCTACGCTCTAAGGTTATACCTCAAGTCAAAGTTTTGTGGAGAAACCACGATGTTGAGGAAATGACTTGGGAGTTAGAATCTGAAATGAAATCAAGGTATCCTTACCTCTTCGACATACCAGGTACGTATCCTAATTTCGAGGGTGAAATTTCATAAGAAGGGGAGATTTTAAGACCCAACTTTTATGAATAAAGATGAATTTTCTATAAATATTATTTTGAATATTATGGAATGAATTTGATATAATGTTATAGTTGTGGGTAATATTTATAAATTTTGCAAAGTACGCAAGTTGTTATATAATATTCGATTGGTCGGGGAATATTCGTTTTAACGAGAATATTCGTATGGCAGCACAATCATTGGTGGACCCTACAATGGAATTATTATGCGATTGAGAAAATGACAAAAATACTTTATGAAAATAACGGCGGAAGTTTTACCAGTTAAGCTGTTGAAACACACGGTGTTAAAAATACGATGTCTGGCGTAGTTGCACAGTGAAAATACGTTTTGATTATTGATGCTTACATGAGAAGTCACTCGGTTTTATTCAATTATTGCCACAGTATTTGTTGTAGAGTTTGGCGTATTATTTAGACCCCTCACTTTCTCATTTTTCAAAATCGTCGGGAGAAATCAATATCAATTTTTCGTATATATATATCTTTATTAGTGGCATGTGATTATATATATATATATATATTGTTAGTGGCATGTGGTGGAGTGTGTGAATATATATATATATATATATATATATATATATATATATATATATATATAATCTAGTGTTGGTGTGTGTGTGTGTGTGCTGTGAATATGAGTGAGTGGGTGGTAGTGGTGAATAAACTGGTCAAGTTGTGATCGTGGGTGGGGGAGGGAGATTTGACTTTTACAAGAGGGAGTACAATTATTATCATTATATATATATATGTAAAGCTTAGTTGACAAAGGAGGCAGGAAGGAAAATTTGATCACGGATGTGAAAATTTTGGCACATGCTATATATATATATTTAATATATATAATATATTTTATTTAAAGGTTTTTATTTTATTAGAATATTTTATTAAATCAATATGGACTGTCCGATTAAAGTAAATCAATCTAGACCGTTCATGAATTAGTTACTATGCAATCCATTCTTCTATAAATAGAAGCTCATTCCTTCATTATTTCTTACGAATTCACTGAAACTCTAGAGAGAGAAATTATAAAGAAACTATAGAAAAGTATTCTGCTACTTCCCTACTCTTATATTCAGTTTCTTTTACGGTAAGGGGTATTATTTCTTTTGTATTCATGAAGAGAACTTCTGTTATTCCATTCTTTATTATTCTGCTGGAATAACCAGTATACGCGGACTACCCTATGCTTGGTGACATTCTTCTATTATTTCATCTTTATTATTATTACTGTTGGAATATCACATGCATGCGTTTTTTCTGGTGGGACTTGGTTCCATCTTTATTATTATTACATTTGGAATATCCTATACATGCGTTTTACGTCGGACTGGTTAAAATCTTTATTATTCTGTTGGAACATCACAGCCGGTGCGAATTTACTTTGACTGGTTAGATTACTTATTATTACATTGGAATAACACATACATCTCACGAAATACCGCATGCATGGTGATTTCTTTTGTTATTCCATTAGTTATTATACTCGGTTGGTTAAAGTTTTGACTTTATACTCCATGAAATTAGTGGAATATCCTTGATATTTGCGCTTCATCCGATATCTTTTCATGGAAATATTCTTACGAGCATTCTTAAATTTTACTCTACAAAGCAGTATCATGTTGACAATTTGGACGTTATTAGTTCCTAGATAAATTAATTCTTGAACTTGTTTTATTGAATTCTTATATCATTGTCATCATCCTCATGTTTATATTATGTTGAAAGTCATCTGTGGCCTGTAGTGCATAGATGGACTTGGTATGATTATGACCAGGGATTATTCGGTATAATCATGGTAGTAATGTTACAAATGATGTGGTAAAAGTCCTCATTGGCCCGTAGTGCATGGATGGAATGTTGTTGGCATGATGATCATGACCATTGATGAATACGAATATCCTTGGGCGTGGTGCATGGATAATTTGTGGTTGTGATACTAATGAATATCCTTGGTTGTAGTGCAGGGATGATGTGGATTATTTATTAAGCTGAGTCTCGGTGATAAAAGTCATGAAAAACCTTTTAAATCATAGAAGATAGTAGATTTTATTCTCTACTTGACTCTTCTAATGGATTGCTTGTTCAGCTATGATTAAACTTGAAGTTTGTTATATTTTATCGGTTTAACCTTCTGTTGAAGGCTAATGATAAATTATTACGCATTATCTTAGTCATAATATTTCTTCTTTGGGGTAGTTGAGATCACCCTTTCTTTCCTTTATTCTCTTTGAAATGAGAAAGTATTTGGGGACTAGTCGGGGAGCGGAGTGGCGGTCGAGATGATAGCATTAGTAGTCCTCACTATTACATTAAATATTGTGACAATAAATGTAATGAGGACTCCATTGAGTTTGTATATTGTCTAGATGACAATATTTGTATTAAAACTCACAGCATATGTTTAGTCGTATTCTACACGACTGTTGTAAAATTAAGTGTGTATTTGAATTCTGTACCATGTATTTGGCGACTCAAGATGGGTGATGTATACCTATTTTGGGGGCGTTACAACATGCAAGCTAATAAAAGATCTAAGCACCAACCCAATCAGCATCCAGATTGAGTTGTGAAGCCATTCAGGATGCAGTCTTCCACAAGGAGATCAGAAGAAGACTTCAGTAACTGACTAAGGAAAGTCAACAAGTGCAGTAGCTGTCAAGCAGACAGAAGAAAACGATCTTGGAAGCTATCAGGATCGTAGTGTTTGCCAAACAAAGAAAGAACTGATGAAGTGCATACAGAGATATTGGACAGCTTCTGAAGAACAAGGTTAAAGTGATTAAGCATTGGGTCAGTCCATTGATGATAAGTGAACGGGAGATCATAAGGAGAAAGCGAGCTGGACACGCCACAAATCTGAAGTGTCTTGCTATTCAGAAGGGGCTAGAACAAAGAAGTCAAGTCATCTCATATAAAGAAGGCTGTTTGAAAAGCGAAATGTTGAAGCACTGCATAAGAGAAGGAAGAGGTGTTCTACATTGAAGATTCAATCAACACTCTTCAAGATCGTAGGGTTGTCTCTACCAGTCAACAAGACACTATGAATAGGTCCATGAAGATATGCATCAGAACCGTAGAGTATGAATGGCTGAAGATTGAAGCATTGGCAACAGTTCAATCTGAAGGTTGATATTTGTACAAAAGCTTATTGAGAGCATTGATGCAAAAGGACAACCTCTGATCAAGGGCCTGAGGGGTCCTTGTCCGAAGGGACTAAATGAAGTTCTAAACCTGTTGGGCTTGAAGAGTTCCTAGGGAACTAGAGACATTCCAAGGCTGCTGGCCTTGAAGAGTTCTTAGTGAACTGGAGTCCCAAGGCTGCTGGCCTTGAAGGAATCTTAGTGATTCAGGGTGCTGCCCTTCCTTAGTGGAAATCCTGCTAGTTGAAAGCAGAAGAGTGGATTAGGAGCTTGTGTAAGACCCCAACTTTTATAAATAAAGATGAATTTTTCTATAAATATTATTTTTGAATATTATGGAATAAATTTGATATAATGTTATAGTTGTGGGTAATATTTATAAATTTTGCAAAGTATGCAAGTTGTTATAAAATATTCGTTTGGTGGGGAATATTCTTTTTAGGGAATATATTAAATACAATGACTCAATCATTGGTGGACCCCCTAATGTAATTATTGTCGGATTGAAAGCGACAAAAATATTTTATAAAAATAACGGCGGAGGTGTTACCGTTAAAAGCTGTTGAACTACCCGGTGGTAAAAATACGATGTCTGGCGTGGTTGCATAGTATACTGCAGTATTGATTATTGATGCTTACGTGAGAAGTCACTCAGCCTATGCTCAATTATTACTACTGATAATTCTTTGCATCATATCTCTTATATTATTGATTCAATTATTGTCACAGTATCATCTGTATAATATGTTATAGTATTAAATCAATAATTGAGACGACAAGTTATAAATGATTAATAATTGTTGAAAGATTAAATATGTGTTATGATTTGTGGTAAGTTTGATTATTTTATGGGGGCTCATATGTCATCATCTAAGAGTCTCTTAAATCGATAGTAATTACCTTTGTGAATAGTAATTACCTTCGTCGATAGTATTTACCTTAAATCGATAGTAATTACCCTTGTGAATAGTATTTACCTTCGTTAATAGTATTTACCTTCGTTAATAGTAATTACCTTTACCAGACGTCGAACCACTTGTCGTTTCACATTACAGGCGTCGAACCACTTGTCGTTTCACATTACAGGCGTCAAACCACTTTTCTTTTCACATCATTAGTCGTCAAGCCACTTGCCTTTTCACACGGCAGGTGCTAAGCTAGAAATCTTCTATAAATAGAGGCCTAGGGCTTCATTATTTTTCACTTAATTCATTCAAGCTATAGAGAGAAAGTATAGAAAGAATAAGAGAGAAAGAAGAAGAGTATTTTGTTACTACTGCCGCTGCGATATTCAATCTCCTACCAAAAGTAAGGGTGTTATTCTTTCTTATTCATGAAGAGAGGCTGTTGTTATTCCATTGCTTATTATTACATTGGAATAACTTTGTATCTGTGGTTTACCCTATACTTGGTGACATTCTTCTATTATACATTTGGAACATCACATGCGTGTATTTTACAGGACACGGGTTCCGTCTTTATTATTATTCTATTGGAACATCACATGCGTGTGTTTTACAGGACTGGTTAAAATCTTTATTATTATTACATTGGAACATCACATGCGTGTGTTTTACACGGGACTGGTTAAAATCTTTATCATTCTATTGGAATATCCTATCGTGTGTTTTACACAGGATCCGGTTCCATCTTTATTATTACTGTTGGAACATCTGTCGGTGTGAATTTCACACGACACAGTTCCGTTATTATTATTACATTGGAATAACTTTGTCTACATCTGCAATCGCATGCATGGTGATTTCTTTTGTTATTCCATTCATTATTATACCCGGTTGGTTAAAACTTTGACTTCTATACTCCATGAAATTAGTAGAATATCCTTGATATTTGCGTTTCATCCGATATCTTTTCATGGAAATATTCTTACGATCATTCTTGAATTTTACTAATTTGGGACGTTAATAATTCTGGATAAAATAATTCTTGAACTTGTTTTATTGAATTCTTATATCATTGTCATCATCCTCATGTTTATATTATGTTGAAAGTCATACGTGGCACATGTAGTGCATAGATGGACTTGGTATGATTATGACGAGAGACTATTCGGTGTAATCATGGTAGTAATGTTACAAATGATGTGATAAAAATCCTCGATGGTAGTAGTGCATTGGTGGGACGATTGTTGGCATGATCATGACCATTAATGAATACACAAATATTCTTGGCGTGTAGTGCATGAATAATTGTGGTCGTGATACTAAAGAATATCCTTGGTAGTAGTGTGAGGGGTGATTCGATGATGTGGAATATTTATTAAAGTGAGTCTCGGCTATAATGATGATGAAAAACCTTTTAAAACCTAAAAGATAGTAGACTTTATTTTCTACTTGACTCTTTTAATGGATTGCATATTCAGCTGCAGATTAAACTGGTTTGTCTCATTGTATTTTATCGGTTTAACATTGTTGAAGACTATTGATAATTTATTACGCATTATCTTAGTCATAATATTTCTTCTTGGGCTAGTTGAGCTCACCCTTTCTTTCACTTTATTCTCTTGAGGAAATGAGAATATAATTTGGACTTAGAGAGGGAAAGCAGTGATGGTCACGAAGATAGCATTAGTAGTCCTCACTATTACGTAAAATAGTGTGATAATAAGCTGTAATGAGGACTTTTTGTTTGAGTTTGTATAATATCTAGTAGACGATATTTGTATTTAAACTCACAGTTTATGTCGTATTGTACACGACAGTTATGTTAATAAGTTGTATTTAAATTCTGTACCATGTAAGTGGCGACCAAAGATGGGTGATGTATACCTAATTTTGGGGGCGTCACAGCTTGAGTCTCTGAACCACTTAAAACCCCTTGTGTCTTTTACATTATGTTATTTACATTATGTCTATTAACTGCTATGTATGTTTTAACTGCTTACAACTGAATTAACTCTAAGAACAATATATGTATGATTATGAATATATCAATAAAGGGGATCTTTTACTTATTCCGCTGTGCTTGAAATGATTCTTATGTTTTGTCATATGCTAAATCATTAGCTATACAAAATAAACCAGAAAAGTATTTAAAATAAAAAGGATCTATTCAACCCCCTTCTAGATCTATATTGTGCCTACTGGGAACTAACAATATCTACTCGACCTTGGTTTATAAATATATCATTGGAATTAATTTTTTTTACGATCAACTCATTGAATCGTCATTTTTTTACAAATATTCGAAAAACCGTTTACTCTTAAAATATTAACGACAAATCTATGTGTCAATACTGACAAGGAGAGAGAAGATAAGTTGAATATTAATTAAATTAAATTATACTCAGTTTTATAATAAATAGTTAAATAAAATATAAATCAAATTAATATACATAAAAATAATTAAATTAAATTAAAATAATTAATAATAAAATATATTAATTAAATTAATTAATAATAAAATATATCGATTAAATTAATTAATAATAAAATATATCATTAAATTAATTAATAATAAAATATATTAATGTATAATTTTTACAAATGTATTTATATAAAATTAATGAATTCATATATATATATATATATATATATATTTAAAATATTTTAGGTTCATTTTAAAAATATAAATTGTCTAATATCTTGAAATGGAGGATATTATTATTATAACTATAATAATAATTATTACAATTATAATTATATTTATAATTATAATTATAATAATTATATAATTATCTAATATTTTTAAATGGAGGAATTTTTTATTTTTTATTTTATTATTATTATTGTAAGACCCCAACTTTTTATGAATAAAGATTTAATTTTCTCTAAATATTATTTTGAATAATAAGGTGTTGATTTGATATAATGATATAGTTATGGGTGATATGTGCAAATTTTGCAAAGTAAGCAAGTTGTCATAAAATATTCGTTTGGCCGGGGAATATTCTTTTTGTCAGGAAATATTCGTACGATGACACAATCATTGGTGGACCCCACAACGGAATGACTGCCGGATATAGAAAGCGACAAACATAATCTTTTCATAAAATAACGACGAGACTTTTACCGTTAAACTGTTGAAATATCTGGTGATAAAAGTACAGTAATACATGTTGTTTCACAGTAGCACACTATATTGCACAGTATCTCTGATTATTGATGCTTACGTAAGAAGTCACTCAGTTTTATTCAATTATTGCAACAGTAGTTACTGCGCAGTATCTTATATTATAGATTCAATTATTGTCACAGTATCATCTACACAATATTTTATATTATTAAATCAATAATTGAGATAACACAGTTATTCATATTATTATTTGTATTATTGACAATGTGACGCCCCCAAAATAGGTATACATCACCCATCTTGAGTCGCCAGATACATGGTACAAAATTTAAATATAACTTAATAATACAATTGTCGTATACAATACGACAAAACATAAACTGTGAGTTTGAATACAAATATTGTCTACTAGAGAGTATACAAACTCAAAAGGAGTCCTCATTACAATTATTATTACACCATTTCATATAATAATGAGGACTACTAATGCTATCATCTGGACCGTCACTCCGTTCTCCGACTAGTCCCTGCTACGTTCTCATTTCCTGAAGAAAACAATGAAAGCAAAAGGGTGAGCTCAACTAGCCCAGTAAGAAATATTATGACTAAGATAATGCGAATAAATTATCATTAGCCTTCAGCAACAGATGTTAAAGCGATAAAATATAACAAACATCAAGTTTAATCAGAAGGCGAACAAGCAATCCATTAGAAGAGTCAAGTAGAGAATAAAATCTACTATCTTCTATGATTTAAAAAGGTTTTCATCACTTTTATCATTTGGGACTCGACAATAAATAATCCACATCATCAAATCACCCCCTTTCTGACCGAGGATATTCGTGTATTCATTAATGGTCATGATCATGCCAACAAGCGGCCCATCAATGCACTACGGGCCAATGAGGACTTTATCACATCATTTATAACATTACGGTCATGATTATACCGAATAATCCCGGTCATAATCATACCAAGTCCATCTATGCACTACAGGCCACAGATGACTTTCAACATAATATAAACATGAGGATGATGACAATGATATAAGAATTCAATAAAACAAGTTCAAGAATTAATTTATCCAGGAACTAATAACGTCCAAATTGTCAACATGATACTGTTTTGTAGAGTAAAATTCAAGAATGCTTAGAAGAATATTTCCATGAAAAGATACTGGATGAAGCGCAAATATCAAAGATATTCCACTAATTTCATGGAGTATAGAAGTTAAAACTTTAACCAACTGAGTATAATAATGAATGGAATAACAAAAGAAATCACCATGCATGCGGTACTTCTCATAGACAGGTTATTCCAACAGAATAATAAGTAACGGAACCGGTCAAAGTAAATTCGCACCAAGCAGGATGTTCAACAGAATAATAAAGATGAAACCAGTCCCACAAAACGACCGATGAGGATATTCCAACAGAATAATAATAAAGACGGAATAATAGAAGAATGCCACCAAGAATAGGGTAGTCCGCGTATACTGGTTATTCCAGCAGAATAATAAAGAATGGAATAATAGAAGTTCTCTTCATTAATACAAAAGAAATAATACCCCTTACCGTAAAAGAAACTGGATATAAGAGTAGGGAAGTAACAAAATACTTTTCTATAGTTTCTCTATAATTTCTCTCTCTAAAGCTTCAGTGAATTCGTAAAAAATAATGAAGGAATGAGCTTCTATTTATAGGAGAATTGAAGGATACTATTGGACTGTACAGTAGGAATTCAGACAAAAACATTTGCTGATTCACAGCTCCACTGATCCATTTTCAAAGAGTTGGCCAATGAAAAATGAACACATGCCCCTTTAAAAGCCTTGACCAATCAAAATGCTCCATAATTTACAAGTTGCTAATCATGTTGCATGATTAAAAACAAATTGGCCAATAACATTCAAGCTTGACAATTCAATCCATAACCTGCCAAATGTTATCTACTAGGACTACCATTACCCACCCATAAGCTATACAATTATATATATATATATATAATATATACATATAGCCACAAATTGATTTGAAAAACACACCACCCGTCTCACATCACTTCCCCACCCATTACAATTCATGCCATATATAATACTAATTCTCATCCCACCATTTCCACTTTTTCACCAAAATTCTACTTTTCCACCATTTTTCACTCACACATAATATTATATATATTCCACTCACCACACACATAATATTATATATATTCCACTCACCACACACATAATATTATATATATAAACTCCCTCAATATTTTTAACAACATTTATCATCATTATTATAATTCACAATATTAATCGACTGTGTCGTTCTCGGAAAGAGGGGCTTTCAATAAGGATTTCTCCTATTGGCGGCGCTTGATTAGGTGACCAAACCTCTCATTGATGTGAACTTCAGACATCGTTAATATTGCAAATAATAATATTAATAACTTTGTTGTCTCAATTATTGATTTAATAATATAAAAATATCGACAATAATTGAATCAAATAACGTGAGATACTATGCAACAATTACTGTAGCAATAATTGAACAAAATTGAGTGACTTCTCACGTAAGCATCAATAATCAATCTGGTGTGCTACTATGCAACCACAGCGTATCACATTTTAACACCGTGTGTTTCAACAATTAACGGTAAAACTTCCGTAGTTATTTTCATAAAGTATTTTGTCATTTTCTCAATCAAACAATAATTCCGTTGTGGGGTCCACCAATGATTGTCGTTGTTACGAATATTCCTGTTAAAACGAATATTCCCAGGCCGATCGAATATTATATAACAACTTGCGTACTTTGCAAAATTTATAAATATTACCCACAACTATAACATTATATCAAATTTACTCCATAATATTCAAAAATGATATTTATAGAAAATTCATCTTTATTTATAAAAGTTGGGGTCTTACAGACAATGTCTAGAAAGTTCTGTCGAGGAAAGAGGTTAGGCTATTTAATTGCACGCCAATAAGGAGAAATCCTTATCGGAAAACCCCCTCTTTCTTGAGAATGATCTGGTTGTCAATATTGTGAGTTATAATATTAATGATGAATAATTGTTGAAAGATTAAAAATGTGTTGATTGAAGATAAGTGATTTATGGTAAATATTTATTCAATTTTTGATATAAATAGAGGGGTTTATTATGAAGTATTTGTTGCAAGTTTGGCTTATTACATAAACTCTCACTTACTCATTTTTCAAAATCGCCGGTAGAAAGTTATCTTAATTTTATTTTATTATTATTAAAATAGTAATAAAACAGAAAACTTTTTATATAAAACATAATGCTTTTTATAATATATATAAAGTTATTTGTTTTATTAGATTATAATTAGAATATATTATATTATATATAAAATTTTTGTTTTATTAGAATATTTTATTGCACAGTGCTGAATTGTAAAAATCAAAAAAATAAGTTGAATTCGTCCATGAAAAACTTTCTGTTCATCCGTGATTATTTTTTTAAATAGTGTCCTGCCATTCTCCTATAAATAGGTTGCTTAGTTAAGAAATAAAAATCACACCAGAATTAGAGTATTCTTCTTCTATAATATTGTACGTATTTCTTTCTAGTATAAGAATACTTTGAGTGTTACTAATAGTGCAATATTTCCTCAAGAATATCTCTGCTATACCAGCCAGATTTAGTCTCCTACTAAGGTAAGAGATATTATTTTCATTCAATATTCGTAAGGAATATTATATTCTTTCATACTCTATAGTATGTAAGTGATATTATTTCATTTTATATTCCTAAATCTACACTTACTTTGATAAGTATTGCTTCTAAAATCCCTGAAATTAGTAGAATATCCTTGAGTTTTGTGCTTCATCTAGTATCGTTTCACTGAAATATTTGTCTGAACCTTTTTGTTAAATTTTAATATTTTCATTCGGGGTATTATCCACGGGATACTATTCATGGAGTACTATTGACTCGTGGTACTATTCACGACAAAATTGGTTTTTGTTCTGTCCAAAATATTTTTGATACATGAATATCATTCTTGAATTTTACTCCACAATTAATTATCATGTTGACAATTTGGACATTCTAGAACTCTGGATAAATTGAATTATAAATCTCTAATATTTATCCTTGATCTCACTTGATTGATTCTTTATATCATTGTCATCATCCTCATGCTTATATTGTGCTGAAAGTAATCTTTGGCCCGTAGTGCAAAGATGAGCTATTTATTGGTGTGATTATGACAAAGAATTATGTATCAGTATAATAATGACCTTTAATGTTACAGATAAATGTTTGTGATGAAAGTCCTCTTTGGGCCGTAGTGCATAGATGGACAGGTGTTTGGTATAATCATGACCACTGGTGATGTTAACGATTATCTTTGGTCTGTAGTGCATAGATGATTCGTTGATTGGAAATAATTGTTGATTGGTGTTACATGGATACAATATTGATGATGGACTTTTAAATAATAGAAGATAGTAGACATCTTGCTCTACTTGACTCTTCTAATGGATTGCTATTTCCGCTGCAGTTGTTGATCTAAACTTATTGTCTATTGTATTTTATCAGATTTTTCCCTGTTGAGGACTAAGGATAATTTGTTCTACATTATCTTAGTCATAATATTCTTTACTGGGCTAGTTAAACTCACCTTTTTCCTTTTGGTTCCATTGTTCTTCTCAAGAGGCGAGAATGTAGTTGGGACTAGTCGGGGAGTGGAGTAATGGTCCAAGATAATTATTATAATAGTCCTCACTATTTTGTTAAATAGTGTGACAATAATTGTAATGATGGCTTATTTTGATTTTGGATATTGTCTACGAGACAATATTTGTATTGAAACTCACAGTTTATGTTTTGTCGTATTTTACACGATAATTAATAGTTGTATAAATGAAGTTATATTTGAATTCTGTACCATGTATTTGGCGACTCAGAATGGGTTGTGTAGACCTATTTTGGGGGCGACACAGTTGGTATCAGAGCTTAGGGATATGATCTCTGGTGGAGATCGGGGATTAGAAGTAGGAGGGGAGAGAAGAGTAAATTCTTCGCTAGTGTGTCCTACATAAGCTTATTTGTTATTTAATTGGTTGGTCAGAGTATAGGGATAATATGTGGCATGTCAATCTCTTTAATTAACCCTTGTTTTAAGACAGCATTTGAGAATGACATCTGAAAATTTTGATATAAGCAATGGAGCACATGTGACCATTGAGTCACCGCCAATCAATAACATGAATAATGTGCATCAACAAGACAATAATCCTTCTGTAAACAACAACATCGACCAAATGATGAACGATGGGATATTTAGGAGCTTTCTACAATTCATACAACACTAAACGACATAGACTCATGTTCAAAATGAAGGTGGAAACAATAGTAACTCGCGGCTTGTCACTGCTGTAGACACTCGAAATTTTGTTTTTTTGTTACTAACTATGCAGGAGGACAAAAGTGTCTTTTTCACACTCCAGAGATAACCCTGGAGGACCACAACATCAATTCCAATCCCGGAGATAGCCAGTGGAGAGCAACCCGGAGATCACCCGGAGATTTCCACATCCGTCATTTTAGAATTTATAAATGAGAATTTTATAAATAAAAGTATTATTTATGAGATATGTTGGGTGTGAGTATGTGTATGTCTTATATTGTAGAATATGTGAATTGATGTGAAGAGAATGTTATATATTAATTTTAATATATATAAATATTTAATTGAATTATTTATTGAGTTAAATAAATAAATTTGGTTTTGATTATAGAGTAATGTAATTAAGTGTAGTAGATTAATTAAATGAATATTTAGTATTTAATTTAATTAATATAATAATTTTATGTTATAGTTCTAATTTAATTGAGATAATTAAATTAGATGAGTTATGTGATGATTATTTACGAAATTATAATTAACAAGTAAATATAATTATGTGACAATTTGATGAGATTGATTGATGTTAAACCATTGATTAATTAAAATAATGAGTATTTGCCAAACATGGTCTTAGACTTTTCAAGTTCAAGTTGGTGTAACCTATGTATTAACTAGTAATTAGTATATATAATAATTACTAGGAGTTACATATATTATATATTACTAGTATTGTATATTATATGTCTATACTACAAGTTAGTATGTTAGTTTTAGAAAATAAACCAAAGAAAGAAGAAGAGAGTTAGAGAGAGTTGTAAGAGAAGAAGAAGAGGAAGAAAAAGAAGAAGAAGGGAAAGCTTTGAGAAGACAAAACAAGCCCCATCATCATTATCTCCATCTCTCTCTTAAATTCATACTAATAAGGTTATAATCTAAATTCCTTGTTTTAATTATATTTTTATGTTCTTCATAATGTAGGAGAAATTGAGAGAGAGAGAGAGAGAGAGAGAGAGAGAAATAGAGGAATTGAGATGAGCTAGAAGAAAAAGAAGAAGAAAAAGCTAGAAGAAGGTAACTTCTATACTCTTATTTAATCTTTGATTTTTTTGGGTAGATTTATGTTCTAGGGTAGTAGATCATGCTTAATCTTGTTTGTATAGGTTTAATCTTGGATTATCAAGAATCAAACAAGAGGATTCAAGAAAGAAAATGAAATGGAAAGAGAATTTGAAGAACAAAATTCGTAGGTTTTGAGTAATTGTGGGCAAACCTTGTAAAATTCATACCTCTTTGGGTATAATGAGTTAGAAAGTGAGCCTTATATCAAATCGAAGATATGGAAGTAAGCTATATTGCGAAAGTGGAATCACGTGAAAATTCTCTTTGTAGATTTCTTGCAATATACTGTTTTAGTAAGGCTGATGCGAAGGAAAATAATATGCCCGAGAAAATCAAAAGCATTACGGTTTCGACTTTGAACAATTCATATAAATTCGTGTGTTTTGAATTTGAAAAAACTTTAAACTGGAAAGTTGTAGATATGGAAGTTTACTAGCCAGACACGTGGGATTGAGCCATTTTATGTACCGGATCATGTCCGAAATAAATTATTTAGTAAGGATGTCCAGAAAATGAAATTTTCTAGACTAGTTGATGAATTCTGAGAATCTGGTTTAGATGGATAAAGGTCTGACTTTAAGGCCTAGATGAGGTTGTAGTACCTTTGAGTAAAGGTTAATTCTATATAAGAAAGAACAAAAAGCGGACATATAACAGAAGGAGTTATGTTAAAAACAAAAACAACGTTTTGTTAAAGAAATTGTGAAGATGAGTTTTATAATTACTATTTGAATTAAGATTTTGGGTGATGGTATATTTTGATGATTAAAAATATGTTTTGACATATGTAATGAGTATAGATATGTGTTATCATATTCTATGCATAATTAACCATTTAAGAACAAGAGTTGAGATAAGTTAATGTGTGCACATGCGTGCTCGATAAAATGCCTAAGAGTAATAGTGTTTCTAAACTTTGGTATACAAAGTGTCTATCTAATGACTAATATTGGATGTTATGTGCATCGAGTATGAAAAGATGATAATACAAGAATAATAATGGAAAGAAATTGAAAAGGCAATTTTGATTTTTGAAGGAAAATTAAACTTGTAAACAATGTGTTGAATATGCATTTTTGAAACCAAAGTGGTATAATAAAATGGTGTGATATCGCACATTAAACTACAAGTGTGATAGTCTAGCATGTGTGGTGATGAAAATGAAAATAAAAGCAGAGTTGCATATAAAATAGTTAGATGTCTATAAAGACATTATAAAGGATAATAAGATAAAGTAAGGTCTTAGAATAAATTTGACCATGAGATTGAGTATTGATTTTATTTATTATCAATCTCACATCTGATGTAGGTTGTGTGAGGATGCGAAGTATTAGCGTGTTGGTAAAAGCTTAGGTAAAAGGCAAATCTTTCAGTTCCTTTTTGCTATGTGAACTTGATGATGATCTGCTTTAAAATTTTAGTGTATGATGTATTATATATGTCAAAAGTATGAAATGTGAAAGTCGATCTATGACTATGATGATTGAACTATGAATGTTGATTGAGTAAGGAACTCGATCTTTATAGTTGTTATGTGAACTATAACATGTATGCTATGTTTGTTTATGATTATTCTTGTATGTTGAGCATGTTATTATGTGCTTACGTGATGCATGAAAAGCTGTTAGATTTTCTTTGAAATTTGTCGAGCTCATTCTTGCAAATAACCATTTTTGCAAATTCTAGAATTGAAGGTAACGTTATGTGCTACTTGATTGTTATGGATCAAAAGTGATATTTGAAGATTTAATATCCTAGCTAAGTTGTTATTCTTGTAAACCATGTCTAATGTTTTGAATAATGTATTAATGTTGAATTGTAATATTGTTTTGCGAATGTAAACTATTGTAGTATTAAAATGATTTTGAGATATTTAGATGTAAAGGTTGAAGGTTTTGGGAACGAGGATAGTTTGTAATAGAAAATTTTAATTATTACGCATGAAATTTCAATGGTTGTATTATCGTTTAATGATGTAAAATTAGAGGTTGAATGTATTATTATTAACGATTTGAAGTCGAGAATTAAATTGTATAAATTTTGGAATTAAATTACGGTTGGTATCAAAGTTGTAGGTTATAAACCTTAGGTAGGAGTACCTTAGGCTATAACCTTAGAGAAGAAAGTGTGAATATAATGAAAGCATAAGCTCAAATAGAGTTTGAACAATAAGAAGTAATTTAAGAAAGCGTATAGAGAATGGATTAAAACATGCGTGAGAGGATTCAAAGAAGAATCTCGCAGAGTTATGGGGTTTCCAACTCGATAATATAGATGTAAGGTGATAATAAATGAGGCGGTGTCTATAAGAAGAGAATGATAAAAGTTAAGAATAAAAGTTATAGTTAAGTATGGTATAGTTGTACTCTTTAGTAGTTGATGTATGGTATACGGGCTAAGCGATTCCTTCATAGAAGCGGAGGTATATCTGAACTAGCAACTCGAAACCTAGTTTGTTGGTTGTTTGCAGGAAACCACTCGGTACCATATTGAAACTATTAGAGACTCGATGTGTACCAAGTTTAGAAAATGGATACGTATGATGAAAATGTGGAACTCGATTGGAATGTTGAACAATGTAAATGAAGTTGGAAATTCTTAAAAGCGAGGAATTGTTATATAAACAAGAAGATTCAAAGAAGAATCTTGAAGAGATATATAGATAAGAAATGGGAGTTACCTAACTCCAATAGCCAAGATAACGAATAATGTCGTAAATGAAAGGAAAGAAAGGGATCGTAAAACAAAAGCGATCACAAGTTAATAAAAAGAATTTTAAGAGAGATGATTATAGAATAAGATCACGGCGTGATCGGTTTAAGTTATAAAAGAAAGATGAGTGCGTAATGTTTGAATAATTATAGCTTAATGCTATGAAGATGGAGTCTTATGAAATAATGCGAGATAACTCACGAGGAGTTATAGATGATGTGATCTGAGGAATTAAGTATCGAGCAAAAAAACAAGTTAAGAGTAAGATAGAGTTAGGTGGGATTTCAATTGAGGACTCATGTGATGTTTGAGTTGTACAAATCTTTGTTTGGGCGAGGGTTTTGTGTTTGCACTCAATTTATCATATTGATAATCATTGGAATGTTGGTGTGTCGCATTATCGATGTATATGTAATGAAAAGGTGATTCTTTTCTCATATGTATGTTTGATAGTTAGAAACTATTAAGATTAGACATATATTATTAGGATTAGGCGCGGTTCTTAAAACTAATGCATATGATAAGTTAAGTGACTCATAATAATAGGTATATGTTTTGACCCCCTCGTGAATGGGCGCCTATTATTGCGACTAGGATAAGTTCTTAAACTCATATTATTGTGGCAAGTCCTGAACTTCCAATATGCGGTAAGTTTAATGAACTGGGGTATAATTAAGTTATGAATGAAGAATTGAGGATTATGGGAATAGATAGAATTATTAAGCAATGGATCAGTATAGAAAGTGAAGACAAAAATTTTTCCAAATCTTTAGCTATCTTTAGACTTCAAATTTTGACATCAAGCTAAATTCGCACTATGTGACTTTTTAAAATGAATTTTTACTCTCAATGCATGGTGACAAATGTGTATGTGTGGACTTGGGACTTGACGACACATCGTTACTGTTGAGATATGATATCACTAAAAGCCGATTTTCAAAGATTTTTGAACTATTTAAAGAATAGTCTATGCTAATTGTTTTTTAATTTGAAGCGAAAATGATTTGAAAATATCAAAATGTATTTTATATCATTAATGCATCATGGAACCTGGTGCAAAGATGATAAAAACGATGGAGTTATCAATGCAGAATTTCTTAGTGTTGGATGTGATCTAAGGATCGTTAGCCCACTATGGTATGATGTAGTATGACAAAGTCACAAAATAACGGAATCCTCAAACGGACTGTAAATACAGTGCGGTATCATGACATCATAAAAAGATTTTTGAGGTTTCTTTAAGATATGAGAATATATATATATATATATGTATATGTATATTTCGATTGATGTACGAATTGTTGTAGAAGTCTACATGTTATTTGATTGACTAGGCGATTATTGAAAGATGTTCATGAAATTCAAGCGTTCATTGAAAAGTTATGCCAAACCAAATTGTTTTGGTGCAGATTCGGATGTTGAAAGGTGAGGTGAACAACCTATGGGGACATATTTTGGGGACAATGGTTCCAAGCGTAGCGCATATAATCTTTACAAAAACACTACGTTGAGGCCCAACATAGTGGTACAATAAAATTTGGCCACCTAAGTATGCGTGAGGAGAGGTGTTTTCGGTCTTTGTGATTGATAAACACTACGGTTTTGCGATGTGAAGGATTGAGTTGAAGCACTAGTAAACCAAGAATAGAGTTCACGGTCTTGTGACCCCTCGGCATGATTTGGAATCTTTTGAATTCACATTATTCATATATAAACTTCCCAATTATTAAGCAATTGTGGAAGATTCTTATTATTCTGAAAGGTGAAAGTGGAAAGGATGAGAAAAATTAAGCAAAACATAATAATTTCCAGAAAGAAGAGAAATGTGAAACTCTTAGAAGAGGATGAGGTGAGGAATATGATGGTCTTAGAAAGATCTTTAGAGAAAGAATTGGGTTGCAAAACCTAATGAATAAATAGATAGTAACATAAAATCTATTTTTGATAAAGGGAATGAATGAAAATTAGTAAGTCAAAAATTTCAAGGACGAAATTCTTAGAAGAAGGGGTGAATGTAATGTCCCGAGAGTTTGATCATATAGTATATGATAATGATCCTTAGAGAAAGATAATGAGCAATTGAAAGAATATGTAATACTCAAATATAATTGAGTCTAAGTAAATGTTATGAAATAAAACTTATAAGAATTTATTATCAAGAATTGTGAGAGTAGAAAATATAAAACCTATATTAAGGTAATGTGTTGAAGTTATTCAATGAATAGATTTGAGGAAAAACTGAGTACGGTAGGGTTTCGGTGATTCCTAGGACGGAATCCTTATAAGGAGGGAAGGATGTGACATCCCAGATTTTTAGAATTTATAAATGAGAATTTTATAAATAAAAGTATTATTTATGAGATATGTTGGGTGTGAGTATGTGTATGTATTATATTGTAGAATATGTGAATTGATGTGAAGAGAATGTTAAATATTAATTTTAATATATATAAATATTAAATTAAATTATTTATTGAGTTAAATAAATAAATTTGGTTTTGATTATAGAGTAATGTAATTAAGTGTAGTAGATTAATTAAATGAATATTTAGTATTTAATTTAATTAATATAATAATTTTATGTTATAGTTCTAATTTAATTGAGATAATTAAATTAGATGAGTTATATGATGATTGTTACACGAAATTATAATTAACAAGTAAATATAATTAT
Organism: Panax quinquefolius; assembly: GCA_020205615.1. Lineage (NCBI taxonomy): Eukaryota > Viridiplantae > Streptophyta > Magnoliopsida > Apiales > Araliaceae > Panax > Panax quinquefolius. Next base: position 120,626,697 of record CM035160.1, on the reverse strand, counting down.
GTGACAATTTGATGAGATTGATTGATGTTAAACCATTGATTAATTAAAATAATGAGTATTTGCCAAACATGGTCTTAGGCTTTTCAAGTTCAAGTTGGTGTAACCTATGTATTAACTAGTAATTAGTATATATAATAATTACTAAGAGTTTATATATTATATATTACTAGTATTGTATATTATATGTATATACTACAAGTTAGTATGTTAGTTTTAGAAAATAAACCAAAGAAAGAAGAAGAGAGTTAAAGAGAGTTGTAGTAGGAGAAGAAGAAAAGGAAGAAAAAAAGAAGAAGAAGGAAAGCTTTGAGAAGACAAAAAACAAGCCCCCATCATCATTATCTCCATCTCTCTCTTAAATTCATACTAATAAGGTTATAATCTAAATTCCTTGTTTTAATTATATTTTTATGTTCTTCATAATGTAGGAGAAATTGAGAGAGATAGAGAGAAATAAAGGAATTGAGATGAGCTAGAAGAAAAAGAAGAAGAAAAAGCTAGAAGAAGATAACTTCTATACTCTTATTTAATCTTTGATTTTTTTGGGTAGATTTATGTTCTAGGGTAGTAGATCATGCTTAATCTTGTTTGTATAGGTTTAATCTTGAATTATCAAGAATCAAATAAGAGGATTCAAGAAAGAAAATGAAATGGAAAGAGAATTTGAAGAACAAAATTCGTAGGTTTTGAGTAATTGTGGACAAATCTTGTAAAATTCATACCTCTTTGGGTATAATGAGTTAGAAAGTGAGCCTTATATCAAATCGAAGATATGGAAGTAAGCTATATTCTGAAAGTGGAATCACATGAAAACTCTTTGTATATTTCTTGCAATGTCTATTTTAGTAAAGCTGGTCCGAAGGGAAAATAATTTGCCCAGAAAATCAAAACTGTTACGGTTTCTGACTTTGAACAATTCATATAAATTCGTGTGTTTTGAATTTGAAAAAACTTTAAACTGCAAAGTTGTAGAAATGAAAGTTTACTAGCCAGACTCATGTGATTGAGCCATTTTATAGACCGGATCGTGTCTGAAATAAATTGTTTAGTAAGGATGTCCAGAAAATGAAATTTTCTAGACTAGTTGATGAATTCTGAGAATCTGGTTTAGATGGATAAGGGTCGACTTTAAGGCCTAGATGAGGTTGTATTACACCTTTGAGTAAGGGTTAATTCTATATAAGAAAGAACAAAAGCGGACATATACTTGAAGGAGTTATGTTAAAAACAAAAACAACGTTTTGTTAAAGAAATTGTGAAGATGAGTTTTATAATTACATTTGAATTACGATTTTGGGTGATGGTATATTTTGATGATTAAAAATATGTTTTGACATATGTAATGAGTATAGATATGTGTTATCATATTCTATGCATAATTAACCATTTAAGATCAAGAGTTGAGATAAGTTAATGTGTGCACATGCGTGCTTTCGATAAAATGCCCTAAGAGTAATAGTGTTTCTAAACTTTGGTATACAAAGTGTCTATCTAATGACTAATATTGGATGTTATGTGCATCTAAGTATGAAAAGATGATAATACAAGAATAATAATGGAAAGAAATTGAAAAGGGCAATTTTTGATTTTTGAAGGAAAATTAAACTTGTAAACAATGTGTTGAATATGTATTTTTGAAACAAAAGTGGTATAATAAAATGGTATGATATACGCACATTAAACTACAAGTGCGATAGTCTAGCATGTGTGGTGATGAAAATGAAAATAAAACCGAGTTGCATATAAAATAGTTAGATGTCTATAAAGACATTATAAAGGATAATAAGATAAAGTAAGGTCTTAGAATAAATTTGACCATGAGATTGAGTATTGATTTTATTTATTATCAATCTCACATACAGTGTAGGTTGTGCAAGGACGCGAAGTATTAGCGTGTTGGTAAAACGCCGGTAAAGGCAAGTCTTTTAGTTCCTTTTTGCTATGTGAACTTGATGATGATCTACTTTAAAATTTTAGTGTATGATGTATTATATATGTCAAAAGTATGAAATGTGAAAGTCAATATATGACTATGATGATTGAATTATGAATGTTGATTGAGTAAGGAACTCAATCTTTATAGTTGTTATGTGAACTATAACATGTATTCTATGTTTGTTTATGATTATTCTTATATGTTGAGCATGTTATTATGTGCTTTCGTGATGCATGAAAGCTGTTAGATTTTCTTTGTTTATCGAGCTTATTCTTTGCAAATAACCATTTTTGCATTCAAGAATTGAAGGTAACGTTATGTCTACTTGATTGTTATGGATCAAAAGTGATATATGAAGATTTAATATCCTAGCTAAGTTGTTATTATTGTAAACCATGTCTAATGTTTTGAATAATGTATAAATGTTGAATTGTAATATTGTTTTGCGAATGTAAACAATTGTAGTATTAAAATGATTCTGAGATATTTAGATGTAAAGGTTGAAGGTTTTGGGAACGAGGATAGTTTGTAATAGAAAATTTTAATTATTCCACAAATTTCAATGATTGTATTATCGTTTAATGATGTAAAATTAGAGGTTGAAGTATTATTAACTATCGAGGTCGAGAATTAAATTGTATAAATTTTGGGGTCGTTACAAGATCAAGTCTAATTCCCGGAGTCAACCCCGGGAGGTCAAGCCAACCTCAGAGATAACCCTGAGGATAGTCAAAGTCAACATCAGGCCAACCTCAGAGATAACCCTAGAAAAAAGCTCAGAAATCATGCTTGGCGGAATAACCCAGAGGGGAAAAATTGTCATTTTTCCAATTAAACTTTAACTTACATCAAATACACTCATTTCAACTCAAATTGCCTCAATACAAGTCCCACAAGAACCACATCTTAACTTCCAAGCACAAACTACGCAAAACAGCTCAACGGACTGCCTAACGGAAACCCGAAAATGTCATTTCGGTTATGGACCCATATTCCTGAAATCAAAAAGGGCAAATCCTATGTCATTGCGTAGCTCTTGGAAAGAGCTTTTCGGAATGGTATGACACGCTTCCATCGGACTCCCGGATTGAAAGTTATAAAGGGTTTAACATCAGCATTGTCTCGACCGCACGCATTGCTTGAGGCGATGGGACCCACATTGCACGGGGCACCCCCGGCGTACCCACAGTAGAACCAGCATGTCGCAGTACACTGCGGCTCCCCCCTCTATAAATAGAGGGCTTGAGGTGGCCATTTTGTAAGAGAAAAAGGTGAGGAAGCCGTGTCTAATTTGCTCTGTACACACTATAAATTGAGTGTTTTCTTATTTCAAACACTTGTGAGCTTATATATTGCTAATTTTTACTGGTGGGAACCGAGTGTTCATCCATTTAAAGCTATTGAAGTCTTCTTTGGCAGTCCACTGTAAGCCTTCTTACATTACTTTAAGCATTTTCTCTACTTCTTGCACACACCATTATTCACGTTGAGAGTCGTGTTGCGTGTGTATGCCCGGACTTCGGTTCACAACTTTTTATTTCTTTTGTATGTATATACTTATTTATATATATTTGTACTAACATCATCGAGTTATGCCTCGATTGAGCCTGGATTTACATCCGGAGCGTTTATTGCTTATATATATATATAAATATATATATATAAAGCATTATCGAACTACATTGGTGAGCTTGATTTTACATCCAGGCGTTTCTGGCTTTTTATATATATATATATATATAAACTTATATATATATATATATATATATATATTATTATCATCAACTACATTTGATTGAGCACTAATTATATATCCTATATATGCGTTTCTGAATATATATATATATATATATATATATATATATATATATATCTACATTACCCCCACTTTGGAGTTTACTTACGTGGCGGTTGATCGTTTCTATATATATATTTACAACTTTTATACATATATATATATATATATATATATTTACATTTAGTCCTCTGCTGGAGTTTACTTAGTGGCGGTTAATAAATCTCTATATATATTTATAGCTTTTATACATTTACTTTTCCGTCCCCACTTGGAGTTTACTTGGCGGTTGATTGATTGTTATATATATATATATATATATATATATATATATATATATATATATATATTTATAACTATATATATATATATATATATATATACCGCTAACATCTTTCATACAAACTGCTACATCATGTGAGCCTAGGAATTATGTGATCACAGATTCAGTCTTCTGAATCTAGATTCGGTTCCCGTGATAGACATTTTCAGCTGTACATGGTTTATAAATTATTCACGGTGTTTGAATTTCCTTAGACGGATCTCATGCCCACAAGGAGTTCGACACTGCTATGTATCTTATTTTCTTGAAGATGCTTCGCATCTCGAGAATAAAAGCAACCAAGCCGAACACACAATAAAATGGAAGTATCAAAAGCCTCAATTACTATTGAGCATAAGGGTTTGAAAAAACCTCTTTTACAAAACATCACTGCTATATCTTGTTAAAACTGAACTTTTATAAAAAATTCAAACCCTTTGTATATAAGTGCAAACAAGGCATATCACTACTTCCAGATAATTGCACATTGACACAGACACAGACACACACACATATTCAGATAACAGTTTAATTGAAAACTGGCGGTCACCGTGGTAACACGGATGTCGGGGGGTGCCTAACAACTTCCCTCTGCATAATCAAGCCCCCGGACCCTAACGAATCTCGGTTTCACAGACCAGTCAAATAGTGTCACATCTCTAGGTCAATGTGCAAATCTTTTCTCGGTTGAGTTGGTGCAACCATTTAAAAATACCAACTGACGACTCTTACATTCCAATCATCGACATATACATGCCGGACCTTTTCACAACTTATTTTTTCAAACAAATATCAGCTAACATGAGAACACCAAAAGACAAGAACAAAAAAGGGACAATTAAAAATCCCGACGTCGACAGGTGGTGACTCTGCTAAGGACATCTAGTAAGAGGGCTTAAGCCGCTATTACAAACTTTTCAAAACTGTTATCTGCTTGTGTGTGGATGTTGCATTTACATTTGAATGAATGTGTACGAATGCATTTACTTATTGCACTTAGTGCTTCACACCATATCTGCTTGTGATATTAGTGCTTCGCACATGTCATCATTTCTATACGGTGAGACACGTTGTATGTGAATGTATGTTGTGTGGTTCCTCCACCAAGAGGCTATCCTGTCGGTGTTTGATTACTGGACTCGTAGGAAGACTAATTCCAATGAGGCTCAGGAAAGGCACCACCCAAATTCGCTCCAGTTGAAAGGCCGGATTAACTTCCCGTGAAGTAAATTGCGATGATTTGGGAACCTTCATGCCAAAAAGCCGCTAGATTAGCCTAAGATAGGTCAGCCTCTGATAAACCAAACGTGAAGGAAAGTCTCTTCATACTTTCCCATTTCAATTACTTGTAATTATAATTACTTGTAATTTAATTTCCATGTCAATCTCAATGTAATGGAAAATATGAATGAATGTGTACATGCATTCCCTTTTATCTGATATGATATCTCGTCATACAAATAATTGACATCCGTTTTGCAGGATAATACTCCTAAAAACGGACACATCACATAGCATATAACATTTACACATTCCCTAAGACTAAACTACGTAAGTCTTTTGGTAGGGAAGCAATTGGTCCCGTTTCCCGTTCAAAGTCCCAAAAAGGCATTAAACCCACAGCCAGACATGGCTACAAGTGCCCCACCTAATCCTACCCCTATCTCTCGAGAGGAGTTCGAAGGATTAAGGAATCAAATAGCAGAATTGGCTGTCTTTATAAAAGAACAAAGTAAAAACACTCAGGCCCAGCCAATGCCTGCTCAATCAGAGTCATTCACTCAAGAGGGCAGTCAGGATATTAACAGAAAGATGGCCCTAAACCTCATTCCAATAAAGGAACCAACAAAACACCTGAAATCACAAAACTCAGGGATGATCGAGAAACTGGGGATATAAGAAAGAAAGTCCAACAAATGGAAGAAATAGTTCGATCAATCAAAGGGACTGGAAACTATGGAAGTGTCACCTATTCAAATCTCTGCATATTCCCAGGGGCTCGATATCCTGACAAATTCAAAATCCCAGAGTTTGAAAAGTACAATGGGGCAGGCGATCCTTATACATACCTAAAAGTGTACATTGGCGAACTGGGGTCTTATGCTGAAGATGAAAACCTCATAATGCTTCTTTTTCAAAAGAGTCTCACTGGAGAGGCTAAAGCCTGGTATGCTCTACTTGACAAAGCCAAAATCCATAACAGGGAACAATTGGCCCATGCCTTTCTAAATCAATACCGTTTTCAGTCACAAATGGCACCAGATTGATACCAAGTGACTAAAGTTAAAAAGCAAAGTACTGAGTCTTTTCGAGAATATGCCCAAAGGTGGAGACGTCTGGCAGCGCAAGTCATTCCATCAATGACAGAAATTGAAATGGTGATGACTTTCATAGACATTCAAGAGGCGCCTTACTATGAGAGAATCCTAGCAGGCATAGGAAAGCCATTATCGGAGATGATCAAACACGGCGAAATGGCACAGATGGGCCTGAAGGCAGGAAAGATTAAAGATTTCGCTGCCTTGCAAGCAGTCGCCGAGCATATTTAGTCTGGAAAGTATGCGAGTGATCCCAAGAGGGTACTCGATAAAGGAAATAAAGATGTATCCCTTGTTTCACAGGGGCAAGCTAGGAGACCAACCTACAGTCCCCCCATTTGGAAAAAGAAAGACAATCTGCCATTTTAATAACAGGCTGCATTCAATCAATGCCAAGACTGGAAGCGAAAATTTGAAAGAACAGAAAATCGGGTGTTCACTCCACAAGGCGATTCCCTTGAAAATGTATTGGCGATATTAATAGATCACAAGAAAATTACCGAACTTTCTCCACCTCTGGAACCAGGGAGCAAAAGATATAATCCGAACCAGAGATGTGCTTACTACTCAGGGTCTCCAAGACACGATACACAAGATTGTTGGTCCTTAAAGCATAAGATTCAAAATCTGATCAAAAGTGGCAGTATTGTGGTCCAACAACCCGATCAACAAAATGTCAACACCAACCTTCTGTTGCAGCAAGAAACGGAGGAAGTAAACATGATCGGGTCAGGAAGCGCTGAAATGTATCCAAATCGTAAGTACATACGAAGGGTGGAGGAATACCGCTAAAGGCACATAACAAATGTCCTAGAGTGGGAAAACTCGTAGGAGGGTATGCCAGTAATGCAAAAATTAGAGACAATCCAGAATCAAGTAAATCTGCTGGCTAAGCTGATAGTGAGCTAACATCAGGAAATGAGGCAGTTTTTCACTCAACTATTAGAAAACCAAGAGAAAAAAAGGAGGTTAACCATAATGTAAGCCCATATCTCTCTACGATGAGCCATCTAAATGAAGAATATCAAAGTAGGTTGAAAGTACAAAAAAAAGGGGATGATAAAATTGCTAGAAGATCTCGCCAGCGAAAAAATGCTACACTTTCTTATAAGCGAATGATCAAACAACCTCCCAAAGAGCTCGAAAATTCACCCCTCTGAGCAAATCAAATGAAGAAATGCTACACTTTCTTATAAGCGAATGAAGGATTACTGAGTTGCTGCCTCCTATAAATTCCAAGACGAAGAGTTATGATTCCACCAAGATATGTCTCTATCATTCTAACTCACTTGGACATACGACTAAGGAATGCTTGTCTTTGCGACATAAAATCCAGGATGTCAATGAAAATGAAGAGCTGGAGATAGAATTCCTCATGACCAGAATAAGCGAGGAGGAAATAAAAAGCTTAAGTTGTTCACTCGAGACAGGCAGTTCAAAGGAGTTGAAGGCTATGAGTACCAATTCTGGCATAACACGTGGACTAATACTAATGCAGGGAATGACAGAGGAGACCAGGGAATCCCCAAAGGAGATTCCTCCGCCAACATCAAGCATCATGTGGTCGAAAGATAGCAACCACATTCCTGATTTTATAACCTTGGATGATGCGGAGGAAATACTAATCCTTTCCAAAGAAGAAAAAGCCAAAAGGAAAGTTCCTTGCGAGAAATGCAACAACAGTTCGAGGGAGATTTCATGGCCGAATCATCTCAAACCCATGAAAAAGGCGAAGGAAAAGATGGTGGGGTTCTCGGGGAAGCCAACCCATTGAAGAATGAAGAGTTCCTACCTTTTTATGATGGGTCCAATTCAAGCGTCCCTGAGGGGTGTGTTGAATCAGGAAGCGATCAAGTTATGGCCATAAGTGAAGATATTTAGAACCAAGAGGTAAACTTTATCGCGAGCCTTGAAGGCAACATAACCACTGACAACTGGACTATCATGCCTCAAGTAGCCAAGAAGATGTAGATCTAGATGATACAGTTATGAATTCCAGGAGATGTTGGGACGATATCACTTTCTTCGCAGTGTGCCTTTTATTTTTCATGCATGTAAATATCCAAAAAAGAAAAACAAAAAAGAAGAAAAAAGAAAAAAACAAAAACAAAAACAAAAACAAAAACAAAAAAAGAAGAAAAAAGGAAAAAAAAATAAAAAACAAAAAACAAAAACAAAAACATCTCTACATCCTTCTCACCACTTACAACTTTGAAACATTTTACGTCAAGTTTGAACTACGAAAGACCTGATCTCCCCTCATCAATGGGAGTACGTAGGCAACCATTTATGGTGCGGTCAAACCAAAGAAAAAACCCAAAAAACCCAAACAAACATTTCTCAAATCATTTATCTTATCAAACTGGGAACTACTGACACGATCTCTCTCGCATATATAGGAGTACGTGGCGACCATCGAGCAGTGCGATCGGACCCTCAAAAGAAATATCCAAACCCAAACATCAATCCTAAGAGAACCAGTAATAGGGATGAAATGACCATCATCATAATATGTAACTCATCAGCAACTCATCGCTCTTGAAGTGCGAGAAGACTTTATATCTATTGACCTCTAGCAATACATGGGCAACCGTCGTGACAAATTATATCTCATACTTGATGACCCGTTCCCCCTGATCAAGACAATGAATCAAACTTTGCAGATCAAATCAAACTTGGTTGAAGTCATCACCAACCAAGCTGAGATCTTTGGGGTCAATGTAATGGATTCTGAAAGCCTCTCGACATCAATTATCAAAGTTGTTACAACAACACAACGATATATCAAGCATGATCAACAGCGAGGACCTTCAAAGAGCCGACACCCTCAATCACAAGTCTTCATCAAATCAAAAGAAAACTATCAAGGATGATTACGCAAACAATTATGGAACAATGATTGAGGGCATCAAAGCCCAAATCCATTACCTATTCACCATATGGTACAGAGTTAAAGCCTCTTACGATCTCGACATCTTATCAACCTATATGTCAAAACAACTATCCCAGACAATAAGAAAGGCTGGGAAAATTTTAAAATTGGCGACAACCCGATATTAGAACCCTTACAATAAGACTACGGCAATCTCTGGAGCATCGACAACTCAACATTGGGGCATTTATCAAACATCCTAAAGAGGAAAATGCACCAGTCAACACCATCAGCATGGTACATCATCATTAGAGCTTTCCTCACATCATCTCACTGGCGATTCAGACTAGGGAATTTTCTGATTTCAGTAAAGGGAAGGAGTTTGAGGTGGGATCAAGCCTCCCATCAATAGAAAAGGGAGAACTGCTGAAAGAAATCATGGCGACATAAGTTTGCCCTTACAAAAGAAGGGGAAAAATTCTTAAGAAAGTCCTTAACTCAAAAGCAGAAGCCCAATGATAAAAGGTCTAGCAAATGAAATCCTCATCATCAAATGTGCCAACCGACTTCGAGTCCTTACAAGTCGAGGCCTCTACAATCAAGTTCAAATGGCGTGAAAGAACGAAATGCACCCTCCGAGATGTCGGTGCATTTAGGTCATCGATTCGATCAAGTTACTGAATCAAACGCTCAAGGAAATGGGAAACAATTACCCAACAACGAAAGAAAACTCCAAATCACCTCAAAAAGGGTGAGCGAAACATCTGGCAGAGTCTGGCGAAGCAAACCTTGGAATATTACTTCAGCGAAGGTATCGAAAGATTCGGTATTCTAAACCATTGGTATCAATTCAAAGTAACATCAAGATAGTTCAGGGATACCACCGTTTGAGTGGGAACCGAAATAGTTTGGCGATGTCAGCGTAGTAAACTACCATCAAGGTAGGCGCCGTTGTAAGCTACCATCGTATGCATCGGGAAGGTCCGGTGATTTTAGAAAGTTATCCCCAATAGAGATGTAGAAAACATCTCAACTTATCTTCATCAAACAAGCATCGGCAACACCGACAAAAAGCTAAACCGTTGGAGTCAACACCAGCATAGACATCAGCAATGATCGGTAAAGTCAAAGTAATTTGCGAAAACATTTCAACATTCATCATAACATTCATTACATTGCGATTTGCGAAATGCAATGTGCGATTTGCGAATTGCGATTTGCGAAAACATTTTAACATTCATCATAACATTCATTACATTGCAATTTGCATCATAAGAAATACCTTATCATATTTCAAGTGTCTAGTGATCTTTATCATGTCCATTCCATTGCATTGCATGAATATGATAAAGAAGGACATCTATAGACACTCAAAATTTTGTTTTCTTGTTACTAACCATGCATAATGACAAAAATGTCTTTTTCACACTCCAGAGATAACCCTAGAGGACCACAACATCATTCCAAACCCGGAGATAGCCTCGGGAGATCCAGTTTCCAACCCCGGAGATTACCCCAGGAAATCAGTTTCTAACACCAGAGATAACCCTGGGAAAGTCGGTTCCAACCCCGGAGATAACCCTGTGAGATCAAGTCTAATCCCCAGAGTCAACCCCGGGAGGTTAAGCTAACCTCAGAGATAACCCTGAGGATAGTCAAATTCAATATCAGGTCAACCTCATAGATGACTCTGAGAATAGACTGCTGCAACTGCACAAAAACCAGAGATAACCCTAGGAGGGGCAAAATGGTCATTTTTCTAAATAAACTTCAACTCACATCAAATACACTCATTTCAACTCAAATTGATTCAATACAAGTCCCACAAGAACCATATCTTAACTTCCAAGCGCAAACTACGCAAAATAGCTCAACAGACTGCCTGACGGAAACCCAGAAATGCCATTTCGGTCATGGACCCATCTTCCCGGAATCAAAAAGGGCAAATCATATGTCATTGTGTAGCTCTCAGAAAGAGATTTCTGGAATTGTATGGCACGCTTCCATCGGACTCTCGGATTGAAAGTTATGAAGGTTCGAGCGAATAACACGTTGTCTGAGTGCACATACTTCGAGACGACGAGACCCATATTGCCCGAGGCACCCCGGGTAGCCACAGGTAGACTCGCGACTGCTGCGGTACACCTGCAATTCTGTCCCTCTATAAATAGAGGGCTTGGGGTGGCCATTTTGTAAGAGAAAAAGGTGAGGAAGCCCTGTCCAATTTGCTCTGTACACACTATAAATTGAGTGCTTTCTTATTTCAAACACTTGTGAGCTTATATATTGCTACTTTTTACTGGTGGGAACTGAGTGTTCATCCATTTAAAGCTATTGAAGTCTTCTTTGGCAGTCCACTGTAAGCCTTCTTACATTACCTTAAGCCTTTTCTCTATTTCTTGCACACACAGTTATTCACGTTGAGAGTCGTGTTGCGTGTGTATGCCCGGACTTCGGTCCGCAGCTTTTTATTTCTTTATATATATATATACATATATACTTATATATATATATATGTACTAACATCATCGAGTTATGCCTCGATTGAGCCTGGATTTACATCCGGAGCATTTATTGCTTTATATATATATATATATATATATATATATATATATATATATATATATATATATATAAAGCGTTATATCGAACTCATTAGGTGAGCTTTGGATTTTACATCAGGAGTGTTTCTTGCTTTTATATATATATATATATATATATATATATATATATATATATTTACATTTACATCGAGCTTGGAGTTTACTTACATTGGCCATTTATGCTTTTATACTTATATACATATATTTACATTACATCGCCTAGAGTTTACTTCTGTATGGCGGTTGATCGTTTCTATATATATATTTACAACTTTTATATATATATATATATATATATATATATTTACTTATTTTTATTTACATTTAGTCCTTACTGAGTTTACTTAGTGGCGGTTGATAATCTCTCTCTCTCTCTCTCTCTCTCTCTCTATATATATATATATATATATATATATATATATATATATATATATATATACATTTATACATTTACTTTTAGTCACACAGAGTTTACTCAAGTGGCGGTTGATCGTTCTATATATATATATATATATATATATATATATATATATATATATATATATATATAGCTTATATATATATACATGCTTACAGCTTTCATACAAACTGCTACATCATGTGAGCCTAGGAATCATGTGATCACAGATTCAGTCTTCTGAATCTAGATTCGGTTCCCGAGATGGACATTTTTAGCTGTACATAGCTTGTAAATTATTCACGGTGTTTGAATTTCCTTAGACGACTCTCATGCCCATAAGGAGTTCGTCACTGCTACGTATCTTATTTTCTCGAGGATGCTTCGCATCTCGAGAATAAAAGCAACCAAGCCGAACACACAATAAAATAGAAGTATCAAAGGCCTAAATTACTATTGAGCATAAGGGTTTGAAAAAACCTCTTTTACAAAACATCACTACTATATCTTGTTAAAACTGAACTTTTATACAAAATTCAAACCCTTTGTATATAGGTGCAAACGAGGTATATCACTACTTCCAGATAATTGCACATTGACACACACACACACACATATTCAGATAGCAGTTTAATTGAAAAGTGGCAGTCACCCTGGTAACACTGATGTTAGGGGGTGCCTAAAACCTTCCCTTCGCATAATCAAGCCCCCGGACCCTAACGAATCTTGGTTTCACAAACTAGTCAAATAGTGTTACATCACTAGGTCAATGTGCAAACCTTTTCTCGATTGAGTTGGTGCAACCATTTAAAAATACCAACTGGCGACTCTTACAGTTCAATCGTCGACATATACATGTAGGACCTTTTCACAACTTATTTTTTCAAACAAATCTCACCTAACATGAGAACACCAAAAGACAAGAACAAAAAAGGGAAAAAATAAAAATCCCAACGTCGGCAACTGCTAAACAATTCAAGGAGTTGGGACCGCCATAGTTTTTGGGAAAGCCAGAGCCACTTAAGGCAGAAACATGTATTAAGTATATCACCAAGATATTTGATGTCTTAGGATGCACAGAGGAACAAAAGGTTCCCTTCGCCACCTTTATGTTGCGTGGAGAGATAGATTACTGGTGGAAATCTGTAAAACATACTCATCTTTCCGCACTTAAGATGTCTTAGGAGAAGTTCCAGGAATTGTTCAACGACAAGTATTTTGCAGAAAGTATTTGTCATAGGAAGGAGGTGTAATTCATCAAACTGAAACAGAACAATATGACTATATCACAATACGAGGCCAAGTTTACGGAGTTATCTCGGTTTACATCCCATTTGGTGGATAATGAGGAGCGAATGACATGAATGTTTTTGAGAGGTATGAAACCTAAAATTCGTCAATACCTCATTTCTAATAAACTTTGTTTGTATTTAGATGTTGTGAATAGGGCTCAATTATTAGAGCGAGATAATGAGACTTTCTAACCAAAAGACAACGACCAACAACACGATAATAATTGTATCGGTGGCAACGGCCATCGGAACAATGATAACCATCGTGGGAGAAATTATCATGCTAGAAATGGTAATCACTTCGGTGGTAATCATGACCAAGATATTAGGAGAGGTGAACTAAGTGGGAACAAACTTAAGAAGAGAAGATTCAACCATGACAACGGAAAGACATCGGCAGCAGCACTATCACCAATTTCTAAGGAAGGAGAACGACCACCGGTCGTATGCTAGAAATGCGGACAAGAGGGACACATTAGTCCAAACAGTACGCATCAACCCAAAATGTGTTATAATTGCGGAAAGGAAGGTCACTTAGCTCAATTTTGTCATGCAAAAAAGTCAAGTTCAGCTGGGATGGTGACACCAAAGGCTATCCCAGACAAGTCAAAGTCAGTGGTTCAAGGGAAAGCATTTGTCATGACTTCTCAAAAAGCGAGGAACCCGAACGAAGTTATCACAGGTAAGCTAATCATAAACTCTTGCGAAGTCTATACCTTATTAGATTCTACCCATTCTTTTATTTCACCTGCTTATGCTCAACGTTTGAACTTGACCCCTGAGAAATTAGACTTTGACTTATCTGTTGAAACTCCGTTAGGAGAAACCTTCATTACATCCACTATTTATAAATCTTGTTTGATTTAAATTGACACCCTCACATTACCTGTTGATCTCATCTCTATGAAAATACTTGCCTTTGATGTGATTTTAGGGATTGATTGGTTAACTACTCATCATGATAAAATTAATTATTTTTGTAAGGTCGTTAGTTTTCATATTCCTAACCAACTTGTTATACGAATTTAAGCAACCAAACCACTAAAGTCAATCATTGTCATATCAAGCCATAAAGCCATTCGTTTATTGAAGAACAGATGTCAAGCTTTCTTAGCCTATGTCGTGGCTTTAAACAAAAATACATCAGATTTAAATGATATTTCTGTTGTTAATAAGTTTCTTGATGTATTTCCCGAAGAACTTTATGGCCTACCCCAAGAGCGTGAAATCAAATTTTGTATTCACCTTGAACTCAATACAAAATCTATTTCCAAAACCCCATATTGAATGGCTCCTATTGAACTTCAGGAGTCAAAAAATAACTTAACTACATGAGTTGTTAGACATTAGTTTCATTCGTCCTAGTACATCTCCTTGGGGTGCTCCTGTTTTATTCTTAAAGAAGAAAGATGGGAGTATGCCACTTTGCATTGACTGTCGGGAGTAGAACCATGTCACCACCAAAAATAGGTACCCATTACCTCGCATTGATGACCTTTTTGAACAGTTGCAAGGTACTAAATTCTTTTCAAAGATCGATCTTTGTTCTCAATTTTAGAGTACAAGTCCGCACCAAAGAAAGTTTGGTTTGGATAAGCTTCGAGGGTAATTTAGGGTTTAACGATCATCAACTAAGGATTAGTTGAATCAACAAAGTTCAATACCATTTCAAATGATCGATAACAACATAATGTGGAATAATTATAAATCACAAGTGAATCAACACTATATATCGAAGTCATGCTTAGAAATAAACTAGAAAGCATAAGCATTGAGTAATACAATAACCCTTGCTTGAACAATATTAAGCTAATGCTATAATCTTGTCGAATAAGAGAATTGAATTATTGAACATGCATTAATGAATAACAATCTGAGAACAAAACTTGCTCAATATAACAATAAAGGTTAGAAACTTGCGTAAAGTAAATGAGATAGGACAACTCAATTAGAGAGTAGAGTTCAGGAACTTGCATTCATTATAAAGAGAATACGACTAGGAAAACTTGTTTAATTATAAACAAGTTAGGGTAAATCAAACAAAGATTAGAGTTCAGAAACTTGTCTCGTGCGTAAGCTATAAAATTACAACTCATGTTCACCTACACATATTATTAGAATCACAACATCTATTAGATATACTAACATTCATTTTCCAAGTTAAATCTCATTTTAGTTGAACTTGTTATTTTAGTACAAGTTTCAAATCACTAATACCATATACACTTCAGAAATCACAAGTCTTAGAATTACAACACTTACTCACCAACTCTAGATTTTAATAAATCACAACGTAAAGTTTTCACGAATTACTAATTTTTACAACTTTGGAATTATCACATACATGATACAAATCTGTTATAGTATCTTTATTAACATTTTCATTAGACTAGGTTATAATAAGTTTTTTAAGTCTACACAATCAATAGACCTCACGCGCCATATTAAAAGCTGAAAGAATCGCACTGCAGATTTATAACTCTGGAACCGGTAGCAATATCTTGGTTTCTCGCCTTTTACACTAACGCAAGCGACCTTTGGTGCATGAGGCGAAACTACGTGAGCGATTTTCATACTACGGTGGGACCCAAATATCACAAACTTCATCAATTAAGCAACAATTTACACACCCAAATGATATAGTCTTCATATAAACATTATCCATCACATATATACTAATTTTGAATAATTAAACAACAACAACAACCAAATTAAGTCCTTTAAATTCCATATTTTTGCCAAAACTTCATTTTTGATATCTTTAGCAATCGTCATCACTTAAACATCACTACTACACCAAATCAATTCATTCAAACTGTATTCTTTTGTTTTTATTGAATTAACACATTCAAGACTCAATTTACAATTTAGTTCACAAATCAACTATCATTTTTTGGACTCTAACAAGCCATATTCATACACACATTCACTGTAATCAGTTTCTCTTATTTTTGAACGTAATTAATATACCAAATCCTTGTCTAGATGCTAGTTATAACATCATAATTACACATAAACACAATCAATCACTTTATATAAAAAAAAATTCATCAAAATTGCATTATAGAGAATTTGAAAACAATTTTACTTTACAGTAAAACTCAAGAACACAGAAACTTTTCATACATAAGAATTAAAGCTTTTAAAAATTAGAATTATACCTTCACTTGCTTGATTAACCCTTGTAGATGACAAAGAAGTGTTTGGAATTCACTGAACTTTTCTCTTCTCTCAAACTCTCTCTTCTTCTCCGTATTCTCTATTTCTTAGTCTCAGTATAAGCCAAATAACCTTAGCCCCTTATACGTGAAAATAAAAATTGACAACATAATGTGTATGATTAAATTATAACAGTTAAAAAAAATTTAAACATGAGTTATCAATTATAATTTTTAAAATAATTTTGTCAGTTAAATTTCAAAAGCCACAAGGCTCTGTTTGGATAAAACTAATTAAAAATAAAGACTAAATATCTTTAAGCCTTTTTTGGAAAATTGAATTAAAACTCTCTAATTTATTTTAATAAATCATTTATACTATAGTTTATTGTCCCACATTATTTACTTGGATTTCTGTAACGACCCCAAAATTCATACAATTTAATTCTCGACTTTGTTCGTTAATAACACATCTACCTTCTGATTTTACATCATTATTCGATGCTAAACATTATAAAATACGGAATAATTTAAACTTTTATGTTTTCTTACTTTAATTCCTTGAATCAAAACCTTTATCATCTACATGTCTTTGAATCAATCTTATTTTATGATTCGCTTTATCACTGTTATTATATAAAATTTTATATTTCAATCCGATAACCTTTACATATCAGATAACTCTAACTTTAGCTTTACAACTCAACATAAAGCTATACATCATAAAACATTTAGTACATCTCATGAATCTTAATCATGGTATAAAAAAAATAATAACTTTAGTTAAAATATTAATCTTCGTGTATTATTTCTGATCCACGTCATTCAAGTAGCACATAGTGTTACCTTCAATCCTTAACCTGTAAAAATGGTTATTTGCAAGGTTGAGCTCGACAGCCCAGCAAAATCTAACAGTTTTCATGCATCACGTAACACATAATAACATGTTCAACATACATCTCATAAACATTGGACTAACATAACATACATGCTACAGTTCATATAACAAATATAAAGATTGAGTTCCTTACTCAATCAACATGCTTTACTCAATCAACGTAGTCATAAGTTGACTTTAACATTTCATACATTCAACATACATATAACACATCATGCACTTTGCAATAAAAATTTAAAACAGCTAATCACCAAGTTCAATAGCAAATAGGAACTGAAAGACTTGCCTTTACCGTCGTTTTACCAAAACGCTAACTTCTCGTCCTTGCACAACCTATAGTGTATGCGAGATTGATAATAAACAAAATCAATACTCGATCTCATGATCAAATATATTCTAAGAACTTACTTTATCTTATTATCCTTTATAATGTCTTTATAGACATCTAACTATGTTTTATATGCCACTCGGTTTTATTTTCATTTTCATCACCACACATGCTAGACTATCGCACTTGTAGTTTAATGTGCGTACATCACACCATTTTATTATACCACTTCGGTTTCAAAAATGCATATTCAACACATTGTTTACATGTTTAATTTTCCTTCAAAAATCAAAAATCGCCCTTTTCGATTTCTTTCCATTATTATTCTTCTATTATCATTTTTTCATACTTAGATGCACATAACATCCAATATTAGCCATTAATTAGACACTTTGTATACCAAAGTTTAGAAACACTATTATTCTTAGGCATTTTATCGAGCACGTTATGTGCATACATTAACTTATCTCAACTCTTGATCTTAAATGGTTAATTATGCATAGAATGTGATAACACATATCTATACTCATTACATATATCAAAACATATTGTTAATCATCAAAATATACCATCACCCAAAATCTTAATTCAAACAGAATTATAAAACTCATCTTCATAATTTCTTTAATAAAACGCGTTTCTTCGTTACATTTTCATTTTTGTTCCTTCTTATATAAAATTAACCCTTACTCAATGTACTACAACCTCATCTAGGCCTTAAAGTCAGACCTTTATCCATCTAAACCAGATTCTGCAATCCATCAACCAGTCTAGAAAATTTTATTTTCTAGACATCCTTACTAAACAATTTATTTCGGACATGATCTGGTCCATAAAATGGCTCAATCTCACGTGTCTGGCTAGTACACTTCCATATCTACAACTTTTCAGTTTAAAGTTTCTTCAGATTCAAAACACACGAATTTATATAAATTGTTCAAGGTCAGAAACCGTAACAGTTTTGATTTTTTGGGCTAATTATTTTCCTTTTGGACCAGCCTTACTAAAACAGACATTTCAAGAAATCTATCGACGTCAGGATTTTTAGATGTCCCTTTCCGTTACTTGTTCTTTGGTGTTCTCATTTTAGGTGAGATTTGTTTGAAAAAATAAGTGAAAAAGGTCCGAGCATGTATAATGTCGACGATGATGGACTATTAAGAGTCGCCAGTTGGTTTTTAAATGGTTGTACCAACACAATAGAGAAAAGGTTTGCACATTGACCAAGTGATGTGACACTCGCTATCTGAATTGGTGGCTGAGATTCATTAGGGTCCGGGGACTTGGTTATGCGGAGGGAAGGTGTTAGGCACCCCCCGACATCCGTGTTACCACGGTGACCGCCTCTTTTCGGGACACTATTATCTGAATGTGTGTGTGTGTGGGTCAATGTGCTATTATTTGGAAGTAATGTGAGGCCTCGTTCGCACCTATATACACAAGGTTTGAATTTATGTAAAAATTCAGTTTTTAGCACGATATAGCAATGATGTTTTATAAAAAATGTTTTTCAAACCCTGATGCTCAATAGTAATTGAGACCTTTTACATTCCCATTTTATTAAGTGTTCGGCTTGGTTGATTTTATTTGACAGATGCGAGGCATCCGTACGAAAATAATATACAAAATAATGCCGACTTCCTCGTGGGTATGTAAACCATCTGAGGAAATTCAGACACCGTAGAATAATTTACAAGCTGCTTAGAGCTGAAAATGTCCATCACGGGAACCGTATCTAGATTCAATGGGATGAATATGTGATCACATGATTCCTAGGCGCACAGAATATTGCAATTTATATGAAAGCAGTAAGCAGGTATATATATAAAAGCTATAAATATATATATACAGACATGATCACCAACCACGAAGCACCTCCATGGAGGATCAGAAAATGTAAATAAAGCTGTTAAAAGCTATCAACCGCCACGGAGGAAACTCCAGGCGTGACAAAACGTAAAAAAAGCTATAAATACGGTCAACCGCCACGAAGGAACTCGAAATTTGGACAAAATGTAAATAAAGTCGTAAAAGCGATCAATCGCCACGAAGGAAACTCTCAAAGCAGGAATATATATATATATATATATATATATATATATATATATATATATATTCATAAAAGCAATAAACGCACGGATGTAAAAATCGGGCTCATCGAGCGAGTGACAACAATTCATATATATATATATATATATATATATATATATATATATAAAAGCAAGAGTAAACGAGGCAGGATGTAAACTCGGGCTCATCGAATGAGTCCAGACCACAGTTATATATATATATATATATATATATATATATATATATATATATATATATATATATATATAAAAGCGAGTAAGCGACCGGATGTAAAATCCAGGCTCATCGAGCAGTCAGACCACAGTTATATATATATTAATATATATATATATATATATATATATATATATATTAAAGCAAATAAACTCTCAAACCGAAGTCAGGCTCAATCGAGGCATAACTTCGATAATGTTAGTCAATATATATGTAAATATATATATATATATATATATAGACTAAAATGAAACACTGGATGAAGTCAAGGGCGAAAAAGCAAGCAACACGACTCTCAGCGTGTAGAAGGGTGTGTGCTGAGAGATGAAGAGAAAGACTCTAAAGTGTGTGAGAAGGCTTACAGCTGACTGCCAAAGAAGACTTCTATATCTTTAGAGTGGGTAAACACTGACTTTTGTAGATACAAAAGGGCTATATATGAGCTCACAGGTGTTTAAAAGGGAAAGTACTTTGCGTGGGGTGAGTCTGAGCAAAATTAGGCGGGGCTTCCTCGCTTTTTCTCTTGCAAAATGGGCAGCCCAAGCCCTCTATTTATAGGCAATTTAGTAGCAGGTGTATTCTTGGTGGTAGTAGGGTGTGTGCAGAGGCAACCCGGGTGGGCCGGGTTTTTCGAGTCAGTCGTGTTGAAATACGTGTGATCGAGCCTTTGTAATGTCCACTCGAACTTTCGGAAGTGCAATCTGGGCATCCGTTTGAGGTATCTGAGGAACTATTTTAGATGTAGTTGTCGAGAGAGTTGTCACGATGGCATGGGATTAGAGTTTGTCTGAAAGTCATTGAAGATGGGACGATGCCCTCCGATCTTCAAGCTTCAACTTTCATCTGTTACACCGCAATTGTCACTCGGGATTGGTTAGTCTTATGGGACATTGTTGCGTAGAGATGTTAAGACGACGTGACGTGGCATCGTGTTGACGAGATGACGATGTTGCCCCTCACCGGTGTTATCGCCAGATTAGGTTGTCATGAGCGTTACTCGAGACTTATTTGAGATTGGGCTGCTGCAATTATTGATGGTCCTCATTGTCACCTTTGAGGTGTGCCTGTCTTCCCGATGTTATTGTCGGGTTGGTACAATGCATCTCGTTGTGAGAGCCGATATTTAAGCTGGTCGCATTTGAAACAAGCATTTTTGGGGTTATCGCCGAAATTGCATTCCTTGGGGTTATCACCAAGGTTAGTGGCTATTCCCATGGTTGGGACTGAGACTGGATACCTCGGGGTTATCTCCGAGATTAATCGGTCTTCTCCGGTGTGTGTTCCGGTATTGGATCTGCATGCCTCGGGGTTACATCCGAGGTTAGAATCGTTACTCCCAGAATGTGATCCAGGGTTGATGTTGAACTTTCGGTAGTATCCGGTATGGATTTGGATTGTCTTTCAGGGTTTTCTCTTAAAAGACGAATCTATCCTCCTGCAATGTTATGATGGTAATGATGTCTGAGAAAATTTCGAGTGTCTATAGATGCCCCTCTTTATCATACTCATGCATGGCGATGCATGGGTAGGATAAAGAATCCTAGACACTTGAAACGCAACAAGATGAACATGGTACTATGGATAGCAACATGATGCAAATGTATGATGCATGTTTACGGGGTTGTAGCCCAACACGCTGGGGATGATTGCTGGCTCCCTATTGCTTCAACTAGGGATTGGCAATGATGACCAGATTTAATCTGTAATCCGAATCTGTTAGGATGTTGATGTTGGAGTTGTCACCAAATTCCTGTGTCTTTGATTATGACTTGATCCTGAAGATGTACCTCTTATATGTAAGAGATATGTGGGGATAAAGCTTGATCTGTTTGAGGATGTGTATAACATATTCCATCATCTATCCTCTTTGATAACATTGACCTTTCCTAGTTGGTATCGCCAGAATATGTCAAGATCCTGTTGGATTTACTGCCAACAACAAATGTTGTCAGGGGTGCCTGATCTTCGTTGACGTGTACTTCACCGACATGTGAATCAACGGTTGAAAATCCTATGGGATATATTGTCAAGGCTGCTTGACCTTCACTAACGTGCGAATCAATGGCTGAAACTCTATGGGTAGATTGTCAAGGTTGCTTGACGTCCGCTGTCGTGTAGATCAATGGAGCATTGCGTTATTACCCCCGCCGGGGTAACGCTGGGGAAATATGAGCAATCGAGTATCAAATCCTCAAATAGCTCTAGAGCTTTGACAGGTTTAATCGCTATCGGCTGAGATAACATCAAGGCTGCTTGACCTTCGTTGATATGTGTGTCAACGGCTTGAATGTACGTTGTAATCCCCTGCTGGGGACATACGTTATAACCCCCGTCGGGGACTCACGTTGTAACCCCCGTCGGGGATTCACGTAGGGTAACGACTTGGAGTTGGCGGCATCGAACCTGTATAAGGTATTGCCGTATGTGATTTGTGACAACTGAGATCTTGGCTGCAGGTATACCTTGTGTTGGTGACTACTGATGAGTGATGTCTGATTCAAAGTCTCATCCGAGAAGACCGGGATTGTATCTTTGTTTTTGCTCAATCGCGTGGCATTTTTATTCCTGATTTGACCTTTCTAGTCCGCAAGAACTCTTTTGCAACTCGAATTGGACCGAGCCGGAGGGGTGTATAGGTGCTATGTCTTGGTCTGCATTTTTGGCAGATATCAGAGATTAATTTAGCATATTGCCATGCTCGGGCTTTGCTCACCACACAGCTTCATTACTCACGCTCCGGGCATGGACTTCCTCCCTCTGGCTAGCTTGAGGGGCTTGACTACTTATCACCCATGGCGCCGTGATGTCATGATTCGACCGGTTCGAGGATTTTCATCCTTCGAGAGGCGGGCGGTAGTCGCTGACTTCTCGATATCTCTCGTGAAGAGCCCGATCCGTGTGTATGCTTGTTGGGATCAATGTGAGATAGTACGCTTTTTACGTCGATTATCCCGGTTGTTCTGCGAGTATTCCGCATGGATGGAGAGCAGAGATTTTATCATTTGCGTGATGATCTGCGATACACGATATGAAGTCGGATGATGTAGAGCCCATGGAGGACATCGATACCTACATCGAGGAGGAGCCCGCTGCTGGGTTGCCAGCATTTCTTTTGGATTCTCCTAGTACCAGTACTATTGTGATTCAGCACTCAGCACAACACCTAGAGCAGAGTCTTCATCTGAGACCTTTGAGAGAGATCAGGCTCGATCTATGATGTTGATTTCCCTTAATGGGAGAGACGCAGCTCTATTAGAGAGAGACGAGGCATTAGATCGCAGAGATGCCGCTGTTGTTGAGCGGGATGAGGCCAGATCAGCCAGAGACGTATTGATAGTTGAGCGGGATAGTGCCATATCTGCCCGGGATGTAGACGTCACAGATAGTACTGCCGTGAGATCCCTTACCACTGGCATGATTGCAGAGATGAGCGCATATATTGATAATCATATGGACACCATGCAGATGGCTGCAGATCTGTTGGGTCGTGTGGATATTCTCGTACAGGAGACCACAACTTCGCCTCCGTCTTCTGAGATAGACGCCATGTTGGGCTTGTTAGCTCGCATATACCCTAACTTGTAGATGAGCTTGTTCTCACCTGCACAGACTAGCTTAGCCATTTTGCCATGTACAGTTTATATTGTATATATCAAACAGCATTATATATATGACAGGGAAATATATTTTTGGATCACTTCCCTTTTAAATATGCTTTGCTGCTTGCTTGATATTTTTATTTTTCTTTGCTTTAGGGCTTGTGATCTTGATGTATTCGAATTCCTCCTTGGTGGATGGACATTGAGTTGTCTACGGATAGTTCGAGAATGGATCATCGATCGTGTGTATCCTACCATCTTTGGTGTCTTGGGATTTTGGTTTTGGATGGAAATATGGATAGGAGTGTGGCTTTCTCTCTACGAGATTGACCGCCCCACGGATGGTGCATGATACTTCTATTTAGGAGAAGCCTAGTTAATTCCATCTCTTATGGATTGGTGTTGCTCTTCAAGGTATGACCATGACTTAGATGGTCGCCGAATCTCCTATTTGGGAGGAGTTCGGGTAATTCCATCCCTTTGGTCTGAAGCCAAATGAGATGTAGTGGATTAAAGGATGATCCCAGTACCAGTTGACAATGGTTTGTGTTTTGGTAGGGGGTGAGACCGCACCATGAATGGATACATACGTACTCCTATTGAAGAAGAGATCAGGTCTACGTAGTTCGAACCTGGTGTAAGAGGTTCAACGCTGTGTATGACAGAAATGGTGTAAGAATGTTTTTGGTTGTTTTTGTTTTTGTAAAGGTAGAAATGTTTTTTTTGTTTTTTGTTTTATTGTGACCGGGCCATATGACATGGTTGCCTACGTACTCTCTATTGAAGAGGAGATCGGGTTGGCGTAGTTCGCCCCTCGTATGAGAAGAAAAGCGTAATCCCATTTGCGGTCGAAAAGTGGGGAGGAGAAAGTTTAATCCTAGGTTGAGGATAAACTGCAGGTATGAGAAGTTTGATCCCATGTATGGGTAGCCAAACTGCAAGTGCGAGAGGTTCAATCCGCGGTGGGATGACCTAAGTTGTAGGAACGCAAAGGAGAGCCAGGCTGCTGGCTTGAAATGTATGTTTCCCTGAGGGGCAAAGTGTAGGAAAGTTATAGGTGGTAAAGGGTTAAAGAACCGGAATGACTGGTGATCTGATGGTCTGACACCGGGGTGTTTGCGAATTACTTCAGACATAGTACCGTTTCACGGCGTCCGAGTTGATGAGTTGTGGAAATTCATAACCATCCATTTCTTGCAATCTGAGAGCGCCTCCTGTCAATACTTTCTTGACAATAAACGGGCCTTCCCAGTTAGGAGAGAATTTTCCTTTAGCCTGATCTTGGTTATCAAGAATCTTCTTCAAAACCAAGTCATGTTGTTTAAACTGCCGTAGCCGGACCTTTTTGTTGTAGGATTGGGCGATCCTTTGCTGATATAACTGACCATGGAAGATAGCCGCGGTTCGCCTTTCGTCTATTAAAGACAATTGGTGATATCTGTCTTGTACCCATTGGTCTTCATCCAGCTGAGCGTCTATCAAGACTCTGAGGGATTCCATTTCAACTTCTATGGGGGAGTACTGCTTTCATCCCATAGGTTAAAGCGTAGGGGGTTGCCCTAGTGGAAGTACGAATTGAGGTTCTATAGGCTAACAAAGTCAGAGGCAATAGGTCAGGCCAATCTTTGTGGTTGGCGGACATCTTTTGCATAATCTTCTTGATGTTTTTGTTAGCCGCTTCAACCGTACCATTCATCTTTGGACGATAGATGTGAGTTGAGATGTTTGATGTGGAATTTCTTGCATAATTCCTCCATCATTTTGTTGTTGAGTTTTGGCATTTGTCGACACAATCACCTACGGTTGTCCGTGTCGACAAACGACATTGTTTATGATGAAAGCAATGATGACTTCTTTAGTAACCGTGGGGAAGGAGGCTGCTTCTACCCACTTGGTGAAGTAGTCGATCATGGTGAAGATAAATCGATGACCATTACTGGCTTTAGGCTCGATGGGCCCGATAACGTCCATTCGCCACATTGAGAAGGGCCAAGGTGAACTCATATTGTGGAGTTCCTATGGAGGGGCGTGTATAGCATTCCCATCAATCGCGCGATAGCATCTCTGGCGTGGTCATTGCAATCGACTTTGAGAGATAGTGATAATGTCGAATCACGAGGACTTTTTTGACAAGGAGGGAGCCACTCATGTGGGGGCCACAGATTCCACCATGGATTTCATCCATAAGCCTTTGGGCTTGATCTTTGTCTAAACATCTTAGGAGACCTAGTCCTGCATCTCTTTTGTAGAGTGTATCTCCACTCAGGTAGAATTTCATAGCAAGTCTATGGATCAGCCTTTTCTCAGTCGGGCTCGCCTCAGCGGGTGTAGATCCATCTCGTAGATATTCCTTGATATGTTGATACCAAGGATGTTGGATGGGAGGTAGCTCATCCGATACTTCTCCAACGTAATTCCATAGGTTGGGGACTTGTGTGAGGGGAAATTGTGGCGCTTCGGCAAGTGTTCCTTGTCGATATCTGCGAATCAAGGAGGCCAAAGTTGCTAATGCGTCCGCAAAGTCATTCCTATTACGAGGAATGTGTAGAAAGGAGATTTCTTCAAACTCCAAAGCCATCTTCAAAACCTGTCGATGGTAAGGCAGCAAATGTAGTTCCTTAGTTTGATAGATTCTGGTGGATTGTCTGATTACCAACTCCGAATCTCCAAAGACAGTTAACCGCCTGATGCCCATTGAACGGGCAAGATTTAGCCCAATGAGATAGCCTTCATACTTAGTCATATTGTTGGTGCCGATAAAGCTGTAATTTGGCTGACAACGGATATCGCTCCTTGTACGAGATACTAGAATCTGCTCTCGGCTCCGGAACCTTCCATATTATGACTCCATCAAAATACATCTTCCATGATTGGCGCGTATCGCACTGATGGTGTTGCTGCACTGTCATTACTCCTTCATTAGGGAAATATGTTTCCAAGGGTTTGAAATCCCCTGAAGGTGCGGCAGCAAGTTGATCCGTGATTCCTTGACCTTTGATGGACTTTTGAGTCACATATACGATGTCAAATTGTTGTAGGATCAACTGCCATCTGGACAGCCGGCAATTTAACATAAGTTTATTGAACACATACTTGAGAGGATCCACGCGGGATATGAGATGGGTTGTGTGACCATGGAGGTAGTGTTGTCACCTCATGGAAGCCCATGCTAAAGCACAACACGGCTTTTCAATCAGAGTGTACTTGTGTTCACTGCAGCTGAACCTTTTGCTGAGGTAATAGATAGCTCGTTCTTGGCCTCTATTATTTTTCTGTCCCAGCATGCAGCCCATGGCATTGTCACTTACAAACAGGTACATGAACAGGAGAACATCATCCCTGGGTGGTACCAAGACGGGAGCTTTGATTAGTTATTTCTTGATTGTGAGGAAGGCATTTTGACACTCATCATTCCATTTCATGGAGGAGTTCTTCCTTAATAGCTTGAAGATTGGCTCATAGGTTGTTGTGAGTTGGGAGATAAACCTGCTAATGAAGTTGATTCTTCCCAAAAATCCTCGTATTTCCTTTTCTGTCTGAGGAATGGGCATTTCAGTGATGGCTTGGATTTTGGCAGGATCCAGCTCAATCCCTTTGTGGCTGACTAGAAATCCTAGCAACTTGCCTGATTTAACGCCAAAGGTGCACTTAGCTGGATTCAACTTCAAGTTGTACTTACGCAATCTGTTGAACAACTTTCTGAGATGGTTTATATGGTCATCCTCCTTCCGGGACTTGACAATGATGTCATCCACGTAGATCTCGATCTCTTTATGCATTAAGTCGTGGAAAAGAGCCATCATAGCTCGTTGATAGGTGGTTCCGGCATTGATGAGGCCAAATGACAACCATCTATAGCAAAAGGTTCCCCAAGGCGTGATGAAAGCATTTTTCTCACGATCTTCCTCAGCAACCATGATCTGATGATACCCCGCAAAGTAATCAGCAAAGGAGTACATGTCGTATTGCGCAGTATTGTCAATGAGAATGTGGATAAATGGCACGGGAAAGCTATCTTTTAAGCAAGCTTTGTTCAAGTCCCGGAAATCCACGCAAACTCGCACCTGCCCTCCAGGTTTAGGCACGGGCACAATGTTGGATATACATTCAGGATATGTAGACACCATTATGATGCCAGCTTGAAATTGTTTCACAATTTCTTCTTTCACCATTAAACTCCATTCAAGTTTCAATCGCCTGAGCTTTTGCTTGACTGGCTTAAATCCCTCTTTAATGGGAAGGCGATGAAAGACAATGTCAGTGGACAAACCCACCATGTCTTTATGAGACCATGCAAACACATCCTGGAATTGGGTTAATAGCGTAACCATGTCATTTCGTTGGTTTGGGGTAAGGTCTGAACCAATCTGGATTAACTTAGGGCTTTCTAAGGTTCCGAGATTGAAAGAAGTGGTTTGATCAAGGTTGGGTTTAGGTTTGTCTTTGACCCATTCTTGAATTTCTGGAGGCACCTCAATGTCATCCGGTATATCCATCAAGGTTGAATTCATCTCTACATCAAAGGTACAATCCTTGTGGAGAAGAGGCAAATGTCGCAAATGCTGAGCAAATCTAAATTGAGTCCTAAAACAAAATATGCTTTCACTTAGTATATATAAAATGTGTTGATCATATACGGTGTTAGCATATCTTGGCAAAATAAAGCGCTAATCTTGTATGAGAAAAGGAGCGGTTATTATATCTACAGAGGCGAAAGAGTTTTACGCCCACTTTACCTGACGATCAATGCAAGGAATGATGTTCCAATTTGGCGAGGAAAAGTCCAATGTGGACCGCATGATGATGGAGGATTGTCATCATCCTCCCTTTCTCGAATGATGGCCATTATGTCTGGGCAATCATCGTCTGGGGTGTATCTATTGGTATGTTCATCATGAACGATGATGCGTATATCGAACATCATCCGTATGACATCTTGCTTGATTATTCGTTCCTCTTCTTCCACTGCGGGATTTAGAACAAAGATTTCTTTTTCTTTCACCAGTACCGGCTTGGGAAATAACATAGCCATTACATTGGCTGGCACCTTTACAGGAGGTTGTGCGGACTCAGAGTTTGAAGGCGAAGATGAACGCCGCATAGTTGAAGCTGAAGGAATTTGCTAATGCTTATGAGGATTCCTGTGACTAGAACTGTCAGAATAGCCTAGCCCAGCTATTCCAATTTTCTTGGTTAATCGAATTGGGTATTTGATACCCTGGCAATCTTTACCCAACCCTTGTCCCGGTTTATAACCCAACAACATCATATCTTGAGTAGCCGACATTACTTCGACAGAAATCTTGGGTTCGGGCAATGGCGCTCCAATAGCATGGTATTGGGTATTTCTTATTTCCAAAGCATGAAAACTGACTGGTTCAACGTCCACATTGGCATTGATGAACGGTATGTCCCCGTGTTGAGGATACTCTAGTTCAGCATTGACCATGACCAGGCTATTGTTGATAATGTATTTCAATTGTTGATGAAGGGTGGAGGGGACTGCCCCAGCCATGTGAATCCATGGTCGTCCCAAGAGCAAGTTGTATCCCGAATCTATCTTGAGCACATGGAAAGATACACAGAATGTATGAGGACCAATTTCGATTGGCAGCTCAATTACTCTGACCAAATTTTGTCGGGCTCCATCAAAAGCTTTGATGATAGTATGGCTACTCCGAATTCGGTTGAGATTGATATTCATCTTCACCAAGGTAGCGTATGGGCAGATATTCAGAGAGGAACCTCCATCTATTAAGACTCCAGCTACCATATATCCGGAGGACAAGACTGCAATGTGCAACGGCTTGCAATAACCGATCCCTTCGGGCGGTATGTCATGATCAGTGAAGGATATCACATTGTTGTTAAAAATGTGATCAACCAGATGTTGAAACTTTTCCGTATCCACTGATGTCGGGAGATAGGCTTCTTCTAAAACCTTTAACAAGACCGTCCGGTGATTCTCGGAAGGTTGGACCAAGTCCAAAATTAATATTTGTTGTGGAGCTTCTTTCAAGCTTATAACCACCGTAGCTTCATTATGACCCACATCGCGGAGGAATTTTTCAATCTTCTCCATGGGTATTTTCCCCTTTGATTTGGTGGTGGGCTTCATCACCCGGTGGGGAAGATACAATGGATTTTCCTTCGACACTGTAGCAGTTGTATGTGAGGTGGATCCTTCACCTTCTCCATAATTCCACAAAACTGTGTGCAAGCTAACAATAGGATATTATGCTCTGCACGACAAGTTGATTGGCTCGGGAGCAGCCACTTTCAAAGGGTTGTTGCCTCCCTTGAGTTGAATTGTTGGCGTTATGAGTAATTTATTAATCCCATCAGTTTCAGTGGATATGACTGCTACCACACTTTTTTACTTAGTAGGGCCTGCATTCTCACTTGCACGTAACATAGTATCGTCGTCCGCTAGGCGCAGGACACCATTGTCGATTAGATTTTGAATAAGGTGGCGGAGTGCCCAGCATTCTTCTGTGCTGTGGCCGCGAGACTGGGAATGATATTGACACACTCCATCAGAGTTGTACAAAATCTAAGCGGTGTTGATTGGAGGTAGAAGGGCGATCCTTCCTTCATTGATTAACATATGAAGGATTTCTTCCATAGGTTGGCCCAGATAGGTGAATTCCCTTTTGTTGGCGAAATCCCGACGGGCTTTGGCATTTGCTCTCTTTGTCACTTTGTCTTCCAGCATTTCATTTTCTGAAAGTGACGAGGGAATATTCATGACAATAGGTAGGAGGCGGCATGCTCTGGTGATTAAGCTGACGAGTCATTTGATCTTGATAAGTCTTGACTCCGCTTGATTGCTTCAATTTTCTTGCAGAGAGCTTTCATCATTCGTTCCATTGTGAACTGGAACTTGGCATAATCCCATCTGTCATCACCGTCTTTGAGGGTCTGGGAAGATTCACAGCTGAAATTGGAACTCTGTCCATTGCTCCAATTAATCATGTTGACCTCTTCTTCTTTGTGTTGAGGAAGAGGGTTGTCTTGAACATGAGGTTGATCTGGTTTGGTGACCACGATCTCTCCGTTGTCCATCAGGTCCTGGATCTTGTGTTTCAAGGCCCAACAATCCTGAGTATCATGTTCAGGTGCCCCGGCATGATAAGCACATTTCCTAGCAGCATTGAAACCCCGTCCATTAGAAATTTGGTGGTGGAAGAAGATCGTAATTTTCTTCTGTATTGTCAGAAGATTTAAAATATTCTCGAGGGTATCCCCTAAGGGTGTAAACACTCGAGGGCGTTTGACTTCTCCACCTTTTGGTATTGGAGGGTTTACAGACTGTGCTTGAAAAGGAGTGTAGTTTCTCCTTTGAATAGGCATGTTCTGATTGCCTTTTTGCCCCTGTAGTATCAGGGAAACATCTTCTTCTTTCTTTTTATGGACCCTCCGGGGGTTGTTCCCATAATTTCTAGATTGGATGTGATCAATGAATGACTTTGAGTGCGGCTTGGTCTTGAATCTTTTAGGACTTCAATCCCATCTCGGCCATCTCCCCATGTTTAACCATTTAGGAAAATGGTTTGTCGATGCCGGCTAAAACTCTCTCATAGAAGGGAGCTTCTTGTATGTCTATGAAAGTCATGACCATTTCTGATTCTGTCATGGAAGGACTAACTTGGGCAGCCAGGCGTCTCCACCTTTGAGCATACTCTCTAAAAGACTCGTTAGACTATTTCTTGATCTTGGTAATTTGATACCGATCAGGAGCCATCTGAGTTTGAAAGCTGTATTGAGTGAGGAAAGCATGTGCTAGCTCTTCCCAGCTATGGATCTTTGAATTGTCTAATCTTGTGTACCACAATAGGGCTTCTCAGTTAGACTTTTACGGAATAATTGCATTCTAAGCTTTTCGTCCTCTGCATAAGATCCAAGTTCTCCAATAAACACCTTTAAATGTGTGTAAGGATCTCCTAACCCATCATATTTTTCAAAGTCAGGAGTTTTAAATTTTTCTAGATAACACTAGGAAAAATACACAGATCAGCATATGAAACACTCCCGTGTGTTCCAATTCCTTTGATAGCGCGAAGGGTCTCTTCCATTTGGAGGACTTTCTTTTTAATGTTACCAGTGTCTGGATCTCCAATGGGATGGGCGGCATCATGATTTTTGTTGGTCGTATCCAACTGTAGTTCAGGTATGGTAATGACCGGGATTCTTCCTTGTGTGGAGGATTCAGCATGTACGGGTATTTTTGGACCCTGATTAGACTGGTGTAATTCTTTGAGTAGAACAACCAAATCTGTAATTTGTTTGCTTAATCCATCGAATTCTTTGCTAGAAACTGGATTAAGTTCAGTCTGGTCGGATGACGACATGATTAACTGTAGGCCTGTTGCCTTTTTGGATTTTGAACGGGTTGTAGGTCTGATTGATTCCCTACGAAAGACTTACATAGTTTAGTCTTTAGGGAATGTGTATAATAACATGTTATGTGATGTGTCTATTTTAGGAATTTTATCTGCCAAAGCGGATGTCAAATTTGCTTTTGTAGCATGTTTTAAAATATGTATGTGTACACATTTCTTCGTATTTCTCATTACATGGAGATAGATATGGAATGTAATTACAAGTAATTTTGTTTACAAGTTATTTGAAATGAGAGCATGAAGAGACTTTCCTCCGTTTTGGGTTTATCAGAGGCTGACCTATCTTAGGTTACTCTCGCAGCTTTTTTGGCATGAAGGTTCCCAAATCATCACAATCTACTCGACGGGAAGTTAATCCGGTCTTTCAACTGGAGCGAATTTGGGTGGTGCCTTTCCTGAGCCTCGGAGAATTAGTCTTCTCACGAGTCCAGAAATCAAACACTGACGGGATAGCCTCCTGGTGGAGGGACCACACAACATACAAACATACATCGCGTCTCACTGTATAAAAATGATGACATGTGCGAAGCACTAATATCACAAGTAGATATGGTGCGAAGCACTAATATCACAAGCAGTTATGGTGCGAAGCACTAAGTGCAATAAGGAAATGCATTCCTACACATTCATCAAATATAAATGCAACATCCACACACAAGCAGATAAAAGTTTTGAAAAGATTGTAATAGCGGCTTAAGTTCTCTTACTGGAGTCCCCAGCAGAGTCGCCACCTGTCGACGTCGGGATTTTTAGATGTCCCTTTCCGTTACTTGTTCTTTGGTGTTCTCATTTTAAGTGAGATTTGTTTGAAAAAATAAGTGCAAAAGGTCCGACATGTATAATGTCGACGATGGGTATTAAGAGTCGCCAGATTGGTTTTTTAAATGGTTGTACCAACACAACAATAGAAAAGGTTTGCACATTGACCCGGTGATGTGACTTTGCTAATAATTAAATTGGTGAAACCGAGATTCATTAGGGTCAGGGGACTTGGTTATGCGGAGGGAAGGTGTTAGGCACCCCGAACATCCGTGTTACCTATGTGATGCCTCTTTTCAAGAAACTATTATCTGAATGTGTGTGTGTGTGTGGGTTAATGTGCTGTTATTTGAAAGTAGTGCAAGGCCTCGTTCGTACCTATATACACAGGGTTTGAATTTATGTAAAAATTCAGTTTTTAGCAAGATATAGCAATGATGTTTTATAAAAAAGGTTTTTCAAACCCTGATGCTCAATAGTAATTGAGACCTTTTACACTCCTATTTTATTATGTGTTCGGCTTGGTTGATTTTATTTGACAGATGCGAGACATCCGTACGAAAATAATGTACAAAATAATGCCAACTTCCTCGTGGGTATGGAAACCATCTGAGGAAATTCAGACACCGCGGAATAATTTACAAGCTGCTTACGGAAATCGAATCTAGATTTAATGGGATGAATCTGTGATCACATGATTCCTAGGCGCATAGAATATTGCAATTTATATGAAAGCAGTAAGCAGGTATATATATAAAAGCTGTAAATAAATATATATACAGACATAATCACCAACCACGAAGCACCTCCATGGGGGATCAAAAAATGTAAATAAAGTTGTTAAAAGCTATCAACCACCATGGAGGAAACTCCAGGCGGGACAAAACGTAAATAAAGCTATAAATACGGTCAACCGCCACAAAGGGAACTCCAGACGGGACAAAATTTAAATAAAGCTATAAAAGCGATCAACTGCCACGAAGGAAACTCCAGGTAGGACGAATATATATATATATATATATATATATATATATATATATATATTCGCAAAAGCAATAAACGCACCGTATGTAAAATCCAGGCTCATCGAATAGAGTTCGACAACAGTTCATGTGAGACCCCAGATTTTATGAATAAAGATTTAATTTTCTCAAAATATTTTTTTAATATTATGGTGTGGATTTGATATAATGTTATAGTTGTGGGTAGTATTTATAAATTTTGCAAAGTACACAAGTTGTTATATAATATTCGATTGGTCGGGGAATATTCGTTTTAACAGGGAATATTCGTACAACGACACAATCATTGGTGGACCCCACAACGGAATTATAGTCGGATTGAGAAAACGACAAAAATACTTTATGAAGATAACGGCGGAAGTTTTACCGTTAACTGTTGAAACACCCGGTGTTAAAAGTACAGTAATACGCGTGGTTGCATAGTAGCACACGGTATTAATTATTAATGCTTACGTGATAAGTCACTCAGTTTTGTTGGTATTATTAATGTAATAATACAGAAAATCTTTTTATATAAAACAGAATACTTTTATAAAGTTATTCTATAAATAGAGTATATTATATTCTATTATGCATAGTGTTGGATAGTGTTTTGCATAGTAAAATCTTTTTATATAAAATAGAATACTTTTATAAAGTTATTTGTTTTTTTAGACAATAATTATAATATATTATATTTTATTATGCATAGTATTTGCATAGTGCCTGCATAGTGTTTGCATAGTAAAATCTTTTATAAAGTTATTCATTTTATTAGATTATAAATAGAATATATTATATTTTATTTAAAAAATTTTGCTTTAAATATGGACCGTCAGATTAAAGTAAATCAATTTGGACCATTCATGAGTTAGTTACTATGCAATCCATTTTTCTATAAATAGAAGCTCATTCCTTCATTATTTTCTTACGAATTCACTGAAACTCTAGAGCGATAAACTATAGAGAGAAAGAAGAAAGTATTCTGCTACTTCACTACTTTTATATCCAGTACTCTTCTTTCTAAGGTAGGGAATATTATTTGTTGTACTCATAAGGGGTATTCTTTCTTTCTTATTCATGAAGAGAACTTCTGTTATTCCATTCTTTATTATTCTGTTGCAATAACCTATATACGCGGGATACCCTATACTTGGTGAAATTCTTCTGTTATTTCATTCTTTATTATTCTATTGGAATATCACATGCAATGCGCTTTCTGTGGGACTGAATTAAAATCTTTATTGGTATTACGTTGGAATAACCTATCTATCACAAGCACCGCATGCATGGTGATTTACATTATTATTCCGTTCTTTATTATTACATTAGAACATCTTGTGCGTGCTTTTACGCGTGACTGGTTTCGTTAATTATTATTACATTGGAATAACACGTATACATCTGAAGTACCACATGCATGGTGATTTCTTTTGTTATTCCATTTTTATTATACTCAGTTGGTTAAAGTTTTGACTTCTATACTCGATGAAATTAGTGGAATATCCTTGATATTTGCGCTTCATCCAGTATCTTTTCATGAAAATATTCTTCTAAGCATTCTTGAATTTTACTCTACAAAGCAGTATTATGTTGACAATTTGGACGTTATTAGTTCCTGAACAAATTAATTCTTGAACTTGTTTTATTGAATTCTTATATCATTGTCATCATCCTCATGTTTAATTTTTTTTTTTGAAAGTCATCAGTGGCCTGTAGTGCATAGATGGACTTGGTATGATTATGACCAGGGATTATTTGGTGTAATCATGACCGTAATGTTACAAATGATGTGGAAAAAGTTCGCATTGGCCCGTAGTGCATTGATGGGACGGTTTTGGTATGATTATGGCTATGGATTCTCTTTGGTAGTAGTGCAAAGATGAATTGTTTTATGGTATGATCGGGGAATAGTTGATGAAAACATGATTATCTTTAGCAGTGGTGCATGGATAATTCGTGGTCGTGATACTAAAGAATATCCTTGGCTTGTAGTGCGAGGATGATTTGATGATGTGGATTATTTATTGTTGAGTCTCGGTGATAAAAGTGATGAAAAACCTTTTAAATCATAGAAGATAGTAGATATTATTCTACGCTTGACTCTTCTAATGGATTGCTTGTTCATTGCTATGATTAAACTTAATGTTTGTTATATTTTATCGGTTTAACTTTGTTTTAAGGCTAATGATAATTTATTCTTCATTATCTTAGTCATAATATTTCTTACTGGGCTAGTTGAGCTCATCCTTTCTTTCACTATTCTCTTCAAGAAATGAGAATATAGCTAGAACGAGTCGGGGAATGGAGTGATGGTCCTAGATGGTGCATTAGTAGTCCTCACTATTCTGTGAAATAGTGTGATAATAATTGTAATGAGGACTCTTTTTGAGTTTGTATACTCTCTAGTAGACAATATTTGTATTCAAACTCACAGTTTATGTTTTGTCGTATTGTACACGACAGTTGTATTATTAAATTGTATTTGTATTCTGTACCATGTATCCGGCGACTCAAGATGGGTGATGTATACCTAATTTTGGGGGCGTCACAATTGGTATCAAAGCTTAGGGATATGATCCCGGGCTAAGATGTGAGACTAGAACTAGGAGGGGAGAGACGAGGAATTCCTTCGCTAGTATGACCTACCTAAGTTTATTTGGTATTTTATTGGTTGGTCAGAGTTTAGAGATAATATGTTACATGTCAACTAACCCTTATTTTGTGGCAGTATCTGAAAATGACATCCGAGAATGTTGAGAATAGCAATGGAGCACAAGAGACCGTTGAGTCTCCACATATCAATAATCAGGATAATGTGCATCAGGAAGGCGACAATACTCATGCAAACAACAACACGGACCAAATGATGAATGGTGGATTGTTCAGAGGCTTTATGCAATTCATGCAACATCAGACGAGAGCGGCTCCTGTCCGAAATGTAGGTAGAAACACTGGAAACTCTCGGACGGTCACCGCTAAACAGTTCAAGGAGCTGGGACCACCAAAGTTTATTGGAGAGCCAAAACCACTTAAGGCGGAAGCATGGATAAAGCAGATCACCAAGATATTTGATGTCTTGGGATGCTCCGAGGAGCAAAAGGTTCCCTTCGCCACCTTCATGTTGCGTGAAGAGGCAGATTACTGGTGGGAATCTGTAAAATGTACCCAGCCTGACGCACTCAAGATGTCTTGGGAGAAGTTCCAAGAGCTATTCAACGATAAGTACTTTCCCGAGAGTATTCGTCACATGAAAGAAGTGGAGTTTATCAAATTGGAACAAAACAATATGGCCAGTGTGTCGTAATGTCTGAGGCTAAATTTGCGGAGTTATCCGGTTTGCATCCCATTTGGTCGATAATGAGGAGCGAATGACGCGAATGTTTTTAAGAGGTTTGAAACAGAAGATACGTCAATATCTTATTTCATAAAGCGTGTTTGTACTCGGATGTTGTAAATAGGGCTCGATTATTGGAGTAGCGATAACGAAGTCAACGTAACCAAGAGAAAGCAAAACCGCAAAGATAAAAATATCTCGTGGTATCACCATCGTAAAGCGGTGACAATAAATGTGGAGGAATCAACATGCGAAATGGTAACCACCGGTGGTTATCATGGCAAAACGATAAAATGAACATTTCAAGAAAAGGAGATTCAACAATTATGGAAGGACGTCAGCACCAGCACCCGTTGTTAAGGAAGGAGAACGACCACCTATCATATGCTTCAAATGCGGAGGGGAGGGACACATCAGTCCAAAATACGCGATGCCGTCCAAAGCATGTTATAATTATGGAAGAGAAGGTCACTTAGCCTGATTTTGTCGTTCACCGAAGACAAGTTCAGCCAGGATGGAGGCACCAAAAGCCGTCCCAGAAAAGTCAAAGCCGGTAATGCAAGGGAGAGTGTTTGTTGTGACCTCCCAGAAAGCAAGGAACCCGAATGAGGTCATCACGGGTAAGCTTATCATAAACTCTAGCGAAGTCTATACCTTATTTGATACCGGTTCTACCCATTCTTTTATTTCTCCTACTTGCGCTCAACGATTAAATTTGACTCCGGAGAAATTAGACTTTGACTTATCTGTAGAAACTCCGTTGGGAGAAACCTTCATTACATCCACTATTTATAAGTCTTGTTTGGTTCAAATCGGTACCCTCACATTACCTGTTGATCTTATTTCATTAAAAATACTTGCATTTGACGTAATTCTAGGGATTGATTGATTAACTACTCATCATGCAAAAATTGATTATTTTCGTAAGGTTGTTAGCTTTCATATTCCTAACCAACCTGTTATGCGAATTCAAGAAACCAAACCACTAAAGTCAATCATTGTCATATCAAGCCATAAGTAAAGAGCCCTGGTCCTTTCGTTGTTGACTTTCTTGTGTAGAATGCACAAAAACCAGACTTTCTGTAGGCGATGTCGTGAATGACGATGGCAAGTTGATAGGTATCAATGCAACGTACTATCCAAGTCTTGGATGAGGGTCACAGTTTTGAATGATATTTCTATTGTTAATAAATTTCCTGACGTATTCTTGAAGACTTCTTAGCCTACCCCTAGAGCGTGAAATCGAATTTTGTATTGACCCCAGTACAAAACCCATTTCTAAAACCCTCAAATATTTTCTTCACCTAAAACGAACGTGTAATGTGCCAAAGACGTTGGCTCGAGCTGTTGAAGATTATGATCGTACCATTCAATATCATCATGGGAAAAATGAACGTGGTAGCTGACGCGTTGAGTAGAAGATCATATGCGTTTACGAGTGTGATGTTGTTAACACAAAGACCCATTTCGTATAACTTACAAATGATGGAGATAGAGTTAAAGACTCTAGGGACCCACGTGAAGATAACGAATATACGATTAGAATAGACTTGAATCGATAAAGTTAAAGTTGTTCAAGCTACATACTAAGAGCTAATGAATGTGAAGAAGAAGGTTCAAGAGGGCGTTATTCTAGAAACAAGAATCGACGAAGAGACGAAATCTCAACCCTCGATTTAATTGGCCCATTTGAAATCCTCGATGAAGTAGGAAATGTGGCCTATAAACTCGTTTTACCGCCAAGTATGTTGCGTGTTCAGAACGTTTTTAACGTATCGATGTTACGTAAATATGTGGATGACCCGAACCACATTATTAATTTAGAACCGGACGAGATAGCGGATGATTTAACGTTTGAGGAGATACGTGTTAAAATCTTGGATAAGAAGGATCATATTCGATGCTCAAAGGTTATACCTCAAGAGTTAGAATTTGAAGTGAAGTCAAGGTATCCTCACCTGTTCGGCATACCAGGTACGTACGTAAATTTCGAGGGCGAATTTTCATAAGGAGGGGAGATTGTGAGACCCCAGATTTTATGAATAAAGATTTAATTTTCTCGAAATATTTTTTTTAATATTATGGTGTGGATTTAACATAATGTTATAGTTGTAGGTAGAATTTATAAATTTTGCAAAGTACGCAAGTTGTTATATAATATTCGATTGGTCGGGGAATATTCATTTTAACAGGTAATATTCGTACAATGACACAATCATTGGTGGACCCCACAACGGAATTATTGTCGGATTGAGAAAACGACAAAAATACTTTATGAAGATAACGGCGGAAATTTTACCGTTAACTGTTGAAACACCCGGTGTTAAAAGTACAGTAATATGCGTGGTTGCATAGTAGCACATGGTATTAATTATTAATGCTTACATGATAAGTCACTCAGTTTTGTTGGTATTATTAATGTAATAATACAGAAAATCTTTTTATATAAAACAGAATACTTTTATAAAGTTATTCTATAAATAGAATATATTATATTCTATTATACATAGTGTTGCATAGTATTTTGCATAGTAAAATCTTTTTATATAAAAGCAGAATACTTTTATAAAGTTATCTATTTTATTAGATAATAATTAGAATATATTATATTTTATTATGCATAGTGTTTGCATAGTGCCTGCATAGTGTTTGCATAGTAAAATCTTTTATAAAGTTATTCATTTTATTAGATTATAAATAAAATATATTATATTTTATTTAAAAGATTTTGCTTTAAATATGGACCGTCAGATTAAAGTAAATCAATCTGGACCGTTCATGAGTTAGTTATTATGCTGATCCATTTTTCTATAAATAGAAGCTCATTCCTTCATTATTTTCTTACGAATTCACTGAAACTCTAGAGCGATAAACTATAGAGAGAAATAAGAAAGTATTCTGCTACTTCACTACTTTTATATCCAGTACTCTTCTTTCTAAGGTAGGGAATATTATTTGTTGTACTCATAAGGGGTATTCTTTCTTTCTTATTCATGAAGAGAACTTCGTTATTCCATTCTTTATTATTACATTGGAATAATCATATCTGTGGATACCCCTATACTTGGTGAAATTCTTATATTATTTCATTCTTTATTATTACATTGGAATATCACATGCAATGCTTTTACATGGGACCTAGTTCCATCTTTATTATTATTCGTTAGAATATCACTGCTCATGCATTTTCTGTGGGACACTGGTTCCGTCTTTATTGGTATTCGTTGGAATAACTTCGCTTATATCTGAAGTACCACATGCATGGTGATTTACATTATTATTTCGTTCTTTATTATTCTTTGGAACATCATGTATGTTCTTTGCGTGATTTTGGTTCCGTTAATTATTATTCTGATGGAATAACCTATCTATCACGAACAATCGCATGCATGGTGATTTCTTTTGTTATTCCATTCTTTATTATACTCAGTTGGTTAAAGTTTTGACTTCTATACTCCATGAAATTAGTGGAATATCCTTGATATTTGCGCTTCATCAAGTATCTTTTCATGGAAATATTCTTCTGAGCATTCTTGAATTTTACTCTATAAAGCAGTATCATGTTGACAATTTGGACGTTATTAGTTCCTAAACAAATTAATTCTTAAACTTGTTTTATTGAATTCTTATATCATTGTCATCATCCTCATGTTTATTTTTATTTTTTGAAAGTCATCTGTGGCCTGTAGTGCATAGATGGACTTGGTATGATTATGACCAGGGATTATTCAGTGTAATCATAACCGTAATGTTATAAATGATGTGGAAAAAGTCCTCATTGGCCCGTAATGCATTGATAGACAGTTTTTGGTATGATTATGGCTATGGATTCTCTTTGGCCGTAGTGCAAAGATGAATTGTTTTATGGCATGATCAGGACCGTTGATGAAAACATGATTATCTTTGGCCCGTGGTGCATGGATAATTCGTGGTCGTGATACTAAAGAATATCCTTGGCCTGTAGTGCAGGGATGATTTGATGATGTGGATTATTTATTAAGCTGAGTCTCAGCGATAAAAGTGATGAAAAACCTTTTAAATCATAGAAGATAGTAGATATTATTCTCTGCTTGACTCTTCTAATGGATTGCTTGTTCCGCTGCAATTAAACTTAATGTTTGTTATATTGTATCAGTTTAACACTGTTTAAGGCTAATGATAATTTATTCTTCATTATCTTAGTCATAATATTTCTTACTGGGCTAGTTGAGCTCACCCTTTCTTTCACTATTCTCTTCAAGAAATGAGAATATAGCTGGAACGAGTCGGGGAACGGAGTGATGGTCCTAGATGGTGCATTAGTAGTCCTCACTATTCTGTGAAATAGTGTGATAATAGTTGTAATGAGGACTCCTTTTGAGTTTGTATACTCTCTAGTAGATGATATTTGTATTCAAACTCACAGTTTATGTTTTGTCGTATTGTACACGACAGTTGTATTATTAAGTTGTATTTGAATTTTGTACCATGTATCTGGCGACTCAAGATGGGTGATGTATACCTAATTTTGGGGGCGTCACAGTTCATATATATAATATATATATATATATATATATACAAAAGCAGAGTAAACGCACCGGGTGTAAAATCCAGGCTCATCGAACAGAGTCCAACCACAGTTCATATATATAAATATATATATATATATACAAAAGCGAGTAAACGCACCGGATGTAAAATCTAGGCTCATCGAACAGAGTTCGACCACAGTTCATATATATAAATAAATAAATATATATATATATATATATATATATATATATATATTTACATATATACAAAAGCGAGTAAACGCTCCAGGCACCGAAGTCTAGGCTCATCGAACAAAGTTCGACACACAGATAATATATATAAATGTATATATATATATATATATATATATATATTAAGCAAATAAACGCTCCAAACCGAAGTCTAGGCTCAATCGAGGCATAACTCGATAATGTTAGTCAATATATATGTAAATATATATATATATATATATATATATATAGACTAAAATGAAACCACGGACCGAAGTCCGGGCAAATGCAAGCAACACGACTCTCAACGTGTAGAAGGGTGTGTGCAGAGATGAAGAGAAAGACTCTAAAGTGTGTGAGAAGGCTTATAGCTGACTGCCAAAGAAAACTTCTATATCTTTAGAGTGGGTAAACACTGACTTTTGTAGATACAAAAGGGCTATATATGAGCTCACAGGTGTATAAAAGGGGAAAGTACACTGCATGGGGTGAGTGCAGAGCAAATTGGGCAGGGCTTCGTCGCCTTTTTCTCTTGCAAAATGGGCAGCCCAAGCCCTCTATTTATAGGCAATTTAGCCGTAGGTGTACCTACGGCTAAGCCGCAGGTGTACCAGAGGCAACTCGGGTGGGCCCAGGTTTTTTGGGTCAGGTCGTCTCGAAGTACGTGCACTCAGGCACTATAATGTCCACTCGAACTTTCAGAAGTGCAATCCGGGCATCCGTTTGAGGTATACAGGACCTATTTCGGACCGCCGTTGTTGAGAGTTGTGCGATGGCATGGGATTAGAGTTTGTACGAAGTCATTGAAGATGCGACGATGCCCTCCGGTCTTCAAGCTT
This sequence comes from Panax quinquefolius, assembly GCA_020205615.1. Classification (NCBI taxonomy): domain Eukaryota; kingdom Viridiplantae; phylum Streptophyta; class Magnoliopsida; order Apiales; family Araliaceae; genus Panax; species Panax quinquefolius. The sequence continues at coordinate 120,583,795 of CM035160.1, read as the reverse complement.
CAACTTTCATCCGTTACCCCGCACAATAGTCAGTAGGGATTGGTTAGTCTTGTGGGACATCGTTGCGTAGAGATGTTAAGACGACGTGACGTGGCATCGTGTTGACGAGATGACGATGTTGCCCCTCACCGGTGTTATTGTCGGATTAGGCTGATAAAGTAGACGTTGCTCAGACTTCGCTGAGATTGGGCTGCTGCAATTGTTGAAGGTCCTCATTGTCACCTTTGAGGTGTGCATGTCTTCTCGATGTTATTGCCGGGTTGGTACAGTGCATCTCGTTGTGAGCGCCGAGATTGAAGCTGGTCGCATTTGAAATAAGCATTTCCGGGGTTATCACCGAAACTGAATTCCTTGGGGTTATCACTAAGGTTGGTGGCTATTCCGTGGTTGGGATCGAGATCGGATACCTCGGAGTTATCTCAGAGATTAATCGATCTTTCCGGTGTGTGTTCGAAGATTGGATCTGCATGCCTCGGGGTTACATCCGAGGTTGGAATTGTTACTCCCAGAATGTGATCCGGGGTTGATGTTGAACTTCCGGTAGTATCCGGTATGGATTTGGATTGTCTTTCAGGGTTTTCTCTTAAAAGATGAATCTGTCCTCCTGCAATGTTAGTGACAGTAGTACAGAAAATTTCGAGTGTCTACGAAATCTACAAAGGGTTTTCATGTGATTCCACTTTCAGAATATAGATTACTTCCATATCTTCGATTTGATATAAGGCTCACTTTCTAAGTCATTATACCCAAAGAGGTATGAATTTCACAAGATCTGTTGAGTCTGTTAAGTCTATTCATTGACAGTTATTATGCTGTTATTAATCATTGTCATTTTCAAGTGAGCATTTGTTTTTCTCACTCTTGCATATATATAATCATTGCAGCTAAGGTAGAGAAGGTCGATGAACCTACCACTAGCAAAAGGAAAGGAAAAATAAACAAGTGTTGAAGACTTGTAATTTATTTCCTTGTATGATGACATACATTATTTTAAATGAAGTGATGTAACTATTTTAATTTTCCGCACTTAATGTATATTTTAAAGGTTAGATAACCTAGGAGATTTAATGATTAAGTTATGTAACCCTTTTAATGGGAAGATTTATCGTTTAAATTTTATTATATTTGGGTAGTTAGATTTGAATGAATGGCAAGTAAACACTAAGTCTTGTGGGAATGAAGTACCCAAATTTTGGGGGTGTCACAAGTTGGTATCAAAGCTTTAGATTATGAACCTTAGGTGGGGGAAAAGCCTTAGGAAGTAACCTTATAGCAGATTGAAAAGATAGTGGTGATAAACTCTTATTTTGTTTTAAGAAAGAAAAAAACACTTTATGTGCTTATGTGGTTGCAACCTATGTGCTCATAAGTGTCGAGTAGTGATGATTAGTAATTAAAACTTAAAAATTTTGTTGTCAGGATGGCTAATGTGGGAGAATCCAGTCAGGATAGGGAGGAGGGACCTCAGATGCTTAGAGAGGAGGAGCCTTGAGATATTCAGGTGGTTTGGGAACAACTGCTGCCAAGGGAGTCATCTTCGTTGGTTGTAGTAGTTGAGCAGGAGGGTTTACCTGATGAGGACGATGTGGTAAAGACGGATGAGGAGGAAGACCCTGTAGAGCTGCCACAACTGGATGAGGAGGAAGAGCTTCCACCAAACTATATCGCAACTCATATGTACGATGAAGTATACGACCGCAATATCGAGCTTCAGGATATAGTCGAGGAGTTGGAAGAGATAGTAGCTGAACATCAGACTTTGATGGCGTAGAAGGACGATGAGATCTGGGATCTTAACGAACATCTGAGTAGTGTCGAATGGAAGCTGATTCACATAAAAGGGGAGAATGAGCAGTTGACAGAGGAGATTGCGGAGCTGAAGAACAAATTGAAAGAAGAATCCACCAAGAGATCAAGAGTCGAAGACGCGTACGAGAAAGCTTCTCAGCGAGCCGAGGTAGCAGAGAGAGAGAGAGGTACAAGCAAAGAAGATCAAGATGGAGGAGATGAATGGCGTTTTCAACACCGTGATAAACCGAGCTCAAGACCGAGTCATGTATCATCTGATTCAGTTCGAGATGCTGCCATGGTACATGTTAGATTGCAGAACAATGTTTCGAATTATGGAAGAGGAGCGTCGTAAGGCTATGCAACATTTTAGTAGGTCATCATAAAGAATGTAATTGTTGTGTGATTAATTAGTAAATAAGATGTAAATCCTAAGTTTTATGTAACCAGTGGGATATGATGGTGTTTCCCTGAAACTTTAGTAGTTCAGGAAAGTGATGTAGATAGCAGGAATGCTATCATTATTATGTTTTAAAAGATGATGAATGAATAAAAGTTAATATTTATTCAAGATATTATGTGTTATGTGATGATCTTTTATGATGTGCAAGTTAAGTAGATGTAAAATTCCAAAAATTTAATTGTAATATTAAATATTTATTGAATTATATAAATATTTAATGGATGTGTTTATCGTTGAATAAATATTTGTTTAATTGATTTGATTTTATTTGGTTAATTATTTGTTAAATAAATAATTAATGAGTTAAGGAAATTATTGTTATATTGATGTTTCAATTTGATGGTTAATTATTTATATGGAGACTTAATTAAATATAGTGTGACAAATAACTATATTATAAGGAGTTATTAAAATAAATTAAAGTAGTTTAATTTAGTTTTACCCAAACAAGGTTTAAGGATATTAATTCTTTATTTTTAAAGACTTTTTGCCAAACAAAGCCTTATGGCTTTTGGATTTTCAAATTTTGAATTTTAAATAATATAAATAAAATAAATAAATAAATAATAAATATAATATATTTATTATTTATACGTTTCTTTTAGTAACTGATGTTAGTTATTATGATTATTTAGACCATATCAGTTTGTTAGTTTACGCTTAAGTTGGTCTATATTGGCTATACTGAGAAGAGAGAAGAGAAGAGAGCTTGACAGAGAGAATTGAGAAAGGAGCTTGAGAGAATTTGAGAGAGATTGGTCTGCAATTAGCAAGGATTTCAAGATAAGTGAAGGTATTTTATCTAACCTTTGTATTATATATATATATATATATATACATATATAAATTTACGACATAGTTTTGGTTTATGTTCTGTGAAATTAAATTGATGAATTGTGGATATATATAGTTGGAAATGGTGATTATACGTGTTTATGATGATTAGAGTTTATGTTTAAATAAGAAATTTCATGCTAATTCCGGATAACACTAGGAAATTTTTTTACAGTGTATGTTTTCTCATATGGCTTGTGTAAGTATCAATTTTGGTGGTCAATTCATATGTTAAACTACAAATTGAAGTTTGTTTATGCTAGTCAATTAAGAAACGAAGATAATGTAATTTGAATGAAGCTATTTGGACAAGAATCGTGTTTACAATGTTCATTTTTGTGAAGAAACTCAAAAATAGAGTTTTTGTATGAAAATATAAAATTTGAGAAATTAAAATAGTTTTAGATGTTGTTAAATTATTCTAATTGATGGGATATGTTAGGCAATCATGTTTATAATAGTGTTATATTTATTTTATATGTTAATTTCACTTTTTAGTGGGTGAAATTCGTGCTAGTTGGGCTAAAAGCAGCCATCGTTCATGCCGTGGTTCGCCTCTCGTCTTATGCACCAAATGCAATGATTCTGTTGGGTGCTAAGGCTAAAAGCTAGCAAGAAATTATTGCATAATCGATTTGAGGCAGAGAAAGTATTTGTTGTTCTTGCCGTGATAATTTGGGGAAACCTTACCACTTGGTCTAAGGTTATGATTAAGTTTAAAACATGTAGTAAGAAGGTTAAAACAGAACCATGATATGTAATTGATAAATTCAAAGTTTGAATGATTAGTAAGTGATGAACGTGGTATATTAGAACTTAGTGAGTATGATGAATAGTAAACATGTGTTGTGAAGGTTACACTTGTAATTTCTGATATTTGCATGGTATCTTAAGACTTGTGCTAAAATAATAAGTCTAACTAGAAATGTGTGTTATGTTGGAACGTGAATGTTAGTATATCTAATAGATGATGGTTCTAAACCTATATGTAGGTGAACGTGAGTTTAATATTATAGCTTACGCTCGAGGCAAGTTTCTAAACCTATCTTTTTAAATTGTGCAAGTTCTTTAACTCTACTTTTATAATAATTGTGCAAGCTTCTAAATCTCATCTATTTACATTGAGCATGTTTTAAATCTTAAGTTATTTTAATTCTAATCATTGTTGGCTTACTCTAACTTGTTTATAGTTAAACAAGTTTTCTCTAGTTCATTCTTTTATAATAAATGTTTCTTGAAACTTAATTCTTTGTGTTGAATGGTTCAATCACCTTGTATAGTTTATTACCATGTGGAGTAAGCATTGTTTCTAGCTTGCTATCAATTAGTACATGTTCGATAACTAAATTTCTAATTTGGCAAGATCACAGACCTAGCTTATTATTGTTCAAGTCAAGGTTTATCATTTTCTTCATTTTGATCAATACTTATACTCTCTAGTTATTTTCAAGCATGAGTTTAGAATATAGTCAGTTCACCTATAATTCTCAAAAGTTCTATGTTATGTTATTATTAAACAACTATTGTGTTATCAAGCATTGTTCATTCAACTAGTTCCCTAGTTGATGATCGTTAAACTTCAAATTACCCTTGAAAGCTTATCCAAACCAAACTTTCTTTGGTGCAGACTTGTACTCTAAATATTGAGATGAACAACCCTATTATTAGGGGTTTACACTTAGCGTTGAAATGGTTGTGCACAATACATTGTACGAAGGGCTGATCCCCAAATGCACGTGGAGTCCTTATAGTCTTATGGATCATTAAAGTTAAAGTTGAAAGATTACTTATAACTGTGGACATGGTTCGTGATCATTAGACCCTCAGTAGTATATTTCGGAATGTTAATAGAACATATCATTCAGTTCTATTGAGCCTATTATTTGGAAAATGTTGTAAAGTTTATTCATTCTTATTTCCAGTGAGCTTTTTTTTCTCACTCTTGCTTATATAACCATTACATCTAAGGATGAGAAGGTAGATGTACCTAGCACCAGTAAGGGAAAAGGGAAGATGAACAAGTATTGAAGACTTGTAATATGTTGACAGTTATTTATCAGACTTTAATTTGATTGATGTAATGAAGCATTTATTTAATTTCTGCATTTGAATGGTTGTAATTAAAAGTTAGATAACCTGGGAGAAAAATTTTATTAATGTAATCCTGTATGGGCAGGTTTTATTATTCAATTTTATTATGATTGAGTAATTAGATGTGAATGTTTTGATTAAGTGAACACCAAATCTTGAGGTAATGAAGTACCCGAATTTAGGGGTGTCACAAGTTGGTATCAGAGCCTTAGGTTATGAACCTTAGGTGGGGAAAAGCCTTGGGAAGTAACACTTGAAAAGATAGTGGTGATTAACTCATATTGAGTTTTAAGGAAGAAGTAATAAAACACTTATATGCTTATGTGTTTATAACTTATGTGCTCGTGAGTGTCGAGTAGTAATGATTAATAATTAAAACTTAAATTTTTTTTGTCAGGATGACTAATGTCGGAGAATCCAGTCAGTTTAGGGAGGAGGGACCTCAGATGCCTATAGAGGAGGAGCCTCGCGACATTCAGGTTATTTGGGAACGACTACTGCCATGGGTGTCAGCCCAGTTGGTCACAGTGGTTGAAGAGGATGATGATGATGTGGAAACAGATGAGGAGGATCCCGTTGAGTTGCCGCAGGAGGATGAGGATAACGAGGACGAGGAGGAAGAGACTCCACTAACCTCGATAGTCGCTCGTATGTACGATGAAGTTTACGACCGTAATGTGGAACTTCAGGATACAGTTGAGAAGTTGCAAAAGATAGTAGCTGAACAACAGACTGCAATGACACAGAAAGATGAAGAAATCCAGGATCGTGAGGAACGATTGACTAATGTTGAGGAGAAGCTAGTACACACCGAAGGAGAAAAAGAACAACTGATCGAGGTGATCGCTGAACTGAAGAACAAACTGAAGGAAGAATCTACTAAGAGATCAAGAGCTGAAGACGCATATGAGGAAGCTTTTCAACAAACCGGAATAGTAGCGAGAGATGCACAAACAAAGAGGATGAAGATGGAGGAGATGGATAAATTATTCAACACCATGATTAATCGAGCTCCAGATCGGGTAATGGGATATCCTATTCAGTTCGAGACGCTGCCATCATACGTATTAGATCGCAGAACAATGTTCCGGATCATGGAGGAAGAACGTAGTAAGGCTAAGCAGTATCTTAATAGAACATCGTAGTTGTTATGCGATTAATAAATGTTAAATAAATTGTAAATCCCAAATGTTATGTAACCTATGGGATATGATGATGATGTTGTCCTGAAACTTTTGTAGTTCAGGAAGGTTAATGTAGATAGCAGTGATGCTATTATTATGATGTTTTTAACAAGATTATGAATAAATAAAAGTTGTTATTTTATTCAAAGTGTTACGTGACTATGTGGTTATTTCTTTTGTGAAGGCAAGTTAAGTAGAAATTACTTAAAAAAGTTGAGTAATAATCTAATGAGTGTATATTTTAACAGAAAATGCCTCCCAGACGTCAACCACCATGACAGAGAACCACTGAAGGAACCAATAATGACAATGTTGATGCTAACCCCGTTCAACAACTAGTGACGCTACTGACAAGAGTGTTACAGAATCAACCACAGAACAAATGTACAACGTTTAAGGATTTCAAGGCGATTGGACCACCTGAATTCCTTGGGTCCATGAATCCAGTCGAAGCACAAACCTGGATTATGGAGATAGAAAAGGTGTTTGATATCGCTAGGGTAGGGGATGATCAGAAGACTGTTTTCGCAACATTCATGTTGAAAGAAGAGGCTAGTTATTGGTGGCAGACCAATAAAACTCGTGAAGCGCCAGGGGTGATGACCTGGGATAGGTTTAAGGAAATATTCTTCGCGACCTATTTCCCAGAGAGTTCGAAGAGTCAGCTAGAAGTGTAGTTTTTGGAACTAAAGCAGGGAACGATGACGGTATCTGAGTATGCAGCTAAATTTAATGAGTTGGCGAGGTTTGCGCCATATCAAGTCAGCACGGAAGAACGCAAGGCAAAGAGGTTTGAACAGGGATTGAAGCCCTGGTTGTATAGTAGGGTTTCCCTGTTCCAGTTGAAGACTTTCATAGCAGTGATGGAGAAAGCAATACTCGCTGAAGGTGGAGGTGAGGCAGTGACAAAGTTCAATCAGGACCAGAAGAAGAAGAAGAGTGAGGTGGAGATTAAGAATGGAGGTGGTAGTAGTGGAAACGTCAACAACAACAACTTGAAGAGGAAGTGGAATGGAAATGTGGGTGCTGGAAACCAGCAGGGCAACCAGCAAAATAAGAAGTTTGAAGCATGTGTTAAATGCGGGAAGTTTCATAAGGGTGTGTGCTTGATGGGAAACGAGTATGCTTCAATTGTGGCCAGGAGGGTCACATCGCCCCAAATTGCACTCAACCTAAGAAGAATGTGTGCTTCACGTGCAGATCCAAGGATCACTTTGCTCGTGAATGCCCTAAGAAAAAGGCTAGAGAGACAAACAGAAGCAATGGAGGTAACAGTGGAGGTACATGGGCCATTGCTGGACCTACAACATCAAATAAGCCCATAGCCAGAACCTTCAACATGACTGTACAAGATGTTGTGCAATCAAAAGATGTGGTGTCAGGTATTATCCCAATCAATGATATTGATTCTTATGTATTATTTTATTCGGGTGCTACTTGCTCGTTTATATCTGATGAATTTGCTAAGAGGTTAGGATTGCCTAGTGAAGAATTGAATTTCCCTTTGAACATAAAAATTATAAATAAGGAAGTAATCCCTGTTAGATTCGTATACAAGAACTATAGGGTGAACATTAAGGAGAATATCTTGATGGTAGATTTGATTCCGATTAGATTTGGAGAGTTTGATGTTATTTTGGGAATGGATTAGCTATTCAAATATGGAACGGTAATTGATTGCCAAAAGAAGTGTGTAAACCTTATGACCCCGTCAAAGGTAGTATCCTATGGTAGCTAGTCGCCTAGACAAATGAAATGTGTGACGATGATGCAGGCCAAGAAATTATTGAGTCAAGGCTATGTGGGCTATTTAGCTTACATAGTCAAAACTCAGAAAAAGAATGTGAAACTGGAAGAGATACCAGTGGTGAGGGAATTTGAGGATGTGTTTCTAGAGGATTTGCCAGGACTTCCGCCTGACAGAGAAATTGAGTTCGTGATTAACTTAGTGCCGGGGACAGCACCGATATCGAAGGCCCCGTACAGAAAGACTCCAGTAGAAATGAAGGAACTGATGGTACAGTTGCAAGAGTTGCTAGACAAGAAATATATTCAACCAAGCGTATCACCGTGGGGAGCGCCGGTATTATTCGTGAAGAAGAAGGATGGGTCAATGCGTCTTTGCATTGATTATAGAGAATTAAACAAAGTCACTATTAAAAACAAATATCCACTGCCAAGAATAGATGACTTGTTTGATCAGTTGAAGGGTGCTAAATACTTCTCGAAAATAGATTTGAGAAGTGGGTATCACTAGTTGAAAGTGAGGAAGGAGGATATACCTCGAACGACATTCAGAACTCGGTATGGACATTATGAGTTTCTGGTGATGTCTTTTGGTTTAACCAATGCACCTGCTGCATTCGTGGATTTGATGAATAGGGTGTTTAAACCATTCTTAGACAAGTTTGTAGTGGTATTCATCGACGACATTCTGGTGTATTCCAAAACTCAAGAAGAACACGTGGAACACTTACGTTTGACATTAGAAACACTAAGAAAGGAAAAGTTGTACGCAAAATTCTCTAAGTGCGAATTTTGGCTAGATCGTGTACAATTTCTTGGGCATGTGATTGACAAAGATGGGATTTCAATGGATCCATCAAAAGTGGAAGCTGTAATCAATTGGGAACAACCAAGAACATCGTCGATAGTGAGGAGTTTCTTGGGACTGGCTAGTTATTATAGAAGATTTATTCAAGATTTTTCTAAGATAGCCACTCATTAACAAATTTGACAAGGAAAGCGGTAAAATTTGTTTGGACGGAGAACTGTGAAGAGAGTTTTCAAGATTTGAAGAAGAAATTAAGTGTGGCACCTGTGTTGCCGTTACCAGATAGTACAGGAAACTTTATGATGTTTAGTGATGCCTCACATAAAGGGTTGGGTTGTGTTCTTATGCAGAACGGCAAAGTAATTACGTATGCATCAAGACAACTGAAGGATTATGAGAAAGGCTATCCGACTCATGATTTGGAATTGGCTGCAGTAGTATTTTTTCTGAAGATATGGAGACACTATCTCTATGGAGAAAAATGTGAAATCTACACAGACCATAATAGTCTGAAGTATATTTTCACACAGAAGGACCTGAATATGCGTCAAAGAAGATGGATGGAATTGATCAAAGATTACGATTGTGAGATCTTTTATCACCCAGGCAAAGCGAATGTGGTTGCGGATGCTTTAAGCAGGAAAGGTCGGTAAAAATTAATGTTGTTAACCAACCAGGAAGAGCTTATTTTAGAAATGGAAAGCCTAGAGTTGGAGATCAAATTTTTAAAAGAAACCGACGAAAAATTATACCAGATAGAAGCTAGTCAAACTTTGGTAGACAAAGTGAAGAATGGTCAACTACAAGATAAAGAATGCAAAACGATCGAAAATAAAGTGGTTGAGGGTAGTGATATAAAATAAAAGATCGATACTGAAGGACTACTACGGTTCGAGGAAAGAATTTGGGTTCCAGCAGTACCAGAGCTTAAAGACAAAATCTTGACCAAAGCACAACACAAGATATTCGATTCATCAAGGAAGTACGAAGATGTATCAAGATTTGCGGCGCCATTTTTGGTGGCTGAACATGAAAAGAGACGTTGCCGAATGCGTGGCGAAATGCTTGACATGTCAAAGAGTCAAGGCCGAACATCAAAGACCAAGCGGATTACTTCAACCGTTAGAAATACCGGAATGGAAGTGGGAACACATCACAATGGATTTTGTGGTGGGTCTTCCAACTACTTAGAGAGGATGCGATGCGATTTGGGTGATAGTGGACAGACTGGCAAAATCAACGCACTTTTTACTAATAAAGATTAGGTTCAATCTTGATCAGTTGGCAAGATTATACGTTAAAGAGATCATTTCAAGGCATGGAGTGCTAGTATCAATTGTGTCAGATAGAGATCCACAATTTATGTCAAACTTCTGGAAGAGACTACAAGAATGTATGGGAACACAGTTGTGAATGAGTACAACATATCACCCACAAACCGATGGGCAAAGCGAACGAACAATCCAAACGTTGGAAGATATGCTGAGAGCATGCATCATGGATTTAAAAGGGAGCTGGGAAGAACATTTACCGTTTGTGGAATTTGCCTATAACAACAGTTAACACACGAGCATCGGCATGCCGCCTTACGAGGCATTATACGACAGAAAGTGCAGAACTCCACTGTGCTGGGTTGAAGTCGGTGAACGCCAATTGTTAAGACCAAAATTGGTACAACAAACTGTTGAGGTTTTCAAACTCATCAGGACAAGATTGGTAGCCGCCCAAGACAGACAGAAAAAGTATGCCGATCAACACAGGCAGAATCGCGAATTTTAAGTAGGAAATTTCGTTTTCCTAAAAGTTTCTCCTTGGAAGGGGAAAATTCGTTTTGACAAGAAAGGAAAGCTCAGCCCAAGGTTTATTGGACCTTTTGAGATACTACGAAGAGTGGGGGAAGTGGCTTATGAGGTAGCTCTACCTCCAGAGTTGGAAAACGTTCATAATGTTTTTCATGTTTCGGTGTTATGACCGTATATACCCGATTACAAGCACGTGATCGAGTAAGAACCATTGCAATTTGATAAAGATTTGTCTTATGAAGAAATTCCTATCCAGATAGCCGACAGGAAAGAACAAGTGCTCATAAATAAAGTGATACCTTCTGTGAAGGTGATATGGAGAAACCACAATGTCGAAGAGGCAACGTGGGAACTCGAAGCTGAAATGATGAAGAATTACCCTGAGTTATTTGTTTAATATATGTCTTCGATTTTGAGGATAGAATCTTTGTAAGAAGGGAAGAATGTGACGATTTGATTGTTTGAATTGTGATTCTGAGGAAAGAATCCTTGTAAGGAGGGAATGATGTAACATTCCAAAATTTTAATTGTAATATTAAATATTTATTGAATTATATAAATATTTAATGGATGTGTTTATCGTTGAATAAATATTTGTTTAAGTGATTTGATTTTATTTGGTTAATTATTTGTTAAATAAATAATTAATGAGTTAAGGAAATTATTGTTATATTGATGTTTCAATTTGATGGTTAATTATTTGTATGGAGACTTAATTAAATATAGTGTGACAAATAACCATATTATAAGGAGTTATTAAAATAAATTAAAGTAGTTTAATTTAGTTTTACCCAAACAAGGTTTAAGGATATTAATTCTTTATTTTAAAGACTTTTAGCCAAACAAAGCCTTATGGCTTTTGGATTTTCAAATTTTGAATTTTAAATAATATAAATAAAATATATTTATAATATATCGTTTCTTTTAGTAACTCGATGTTAGTTATTATGATTATTTAGACCATATCGTTTTTTAGTTTACGCTAAGTTGGTACATATTTGGCTATATCTTGAGAGAAGAGAGAAGAGAAGAGAACTTGTAACATTCTAGAATTTTAAATGTAATATTAAATATTTTATTGATTTATATAAATATTTAATGGATGTGATTATCGTTGAATACATATTTATTCAATTGATTTAATTTTATTTAGTTAATTATTTATTAAATAAATAATTGATGAATTAAGGAAATGATTATTATATTGATATTTTAATTTAATGGTTAATTATTTGTATTGTGTTATGTGATTAAAGGATTTATTTAATTAATTGTGATTTGAATTAATTAAATTAAATATAAAAACTTGATTAAATATAGTGGGACAAATAACTATATTATAAGGAGTTATTAAAATAAATTAAAGTAGTTTAATTTAGTTTTTGCCAAACAAGGCTTAATATATTAATTCTTTAATATTTAAAGGGTTTTTGCCAAACAAGCCTTATGGCTTTTGGGATTTCTAGTTTTTGAAATTAAATTAAATAAATAGAATAAATAATATAAATAAAACAAATTAAATAATAAATATAATAACTTATACGTTATTTTCACTACGAAAAAATGGGACTTCAGCAACAATCGATTTTCGTTGCTAAAGGTGCCAAATTTCGTTGCTAAAAGGTTTTGGCAACGACTTTACTGTCGTTGCGTCTTTCGTTGCGCAATGAGCGTTGCTAATTGTTCTGCAACGAACGTATTTTTTTCGTTGTCAAAAGTAATACATTTTGCAACGAAATTTGGCTGTCGTACAGAGACATCGATCCTTTGGCAACAAAATGTATTGTTCCAGAATAATTAAAATGTCGTTACTAAAAACCCCATTTCATTTGTAAAAAAGGCGCTAATTGGCAACGAAATGAACTCTTTTTTTACAACGACCATGCATTTTCGTTGTAATTGACACCATTTTTTGCAACGATATTTTTGTTGCGATAAATTATGAAAATTGTTGCCTAAGCTTGCTTTCGTTGCGGAATGTAAACTTTTTAGCAACGATTTTCGTTGCTGATTATATTATTTGGCAACGACATTATGCTGAATCAGCAACGAAAATATTTGTTGCTGGTTATTTTTCAATAACAACGAAAGTCGTCAATTAGCAACGAAATTATATGTTGCCATTTCTTTATATGTGCAACGAAAGTTGATATGATTTGCAACGATAAAACATGTTGCCTTTTATTTTAGTATTAGCAACAATATCATCTCCATTGTTATTAGGTTAATTTTTCGTTGCCAAATATTATATTTTTAATGTCATTAGCAACAAAAATTTGTTGCTAAATGTATAAAAAATTGTTGCTATATTAAAACTTATTCAATGCTTTGGTAACGAATTATATTGTTGCCAAATCAAAATTTGACATTCTTTTAGTGTACCTGGCTAGCTCAATGTCCCAATAGCAAATAATGACAAAAATATAAAAAACTAAAATATTATTAACTTAATAAAATCATCCACTACATAATCATTCATTATCTTTACAATTAACCATCTAAAGCTATCACAGTTCTTCAATCAAAGTATATATCTACATATATAGAAAGAGTACACTTCATAATTTCGTTCCTTGTCTTCTGTAAACGTAGCACAGAAATTTGATACCAAGTATTGTAAGGCAGGTCGTAGAAGCAGTCTTCTTGCATATTTAAAAATAATAGCAAGTCAGGAAAATGAAGCAAATAGGTCACCATAGGCACTTAGTGCCAAAATCAATACACAAAGACATCTATTTCTATGCCAAAAATTAGTCTGAAAAATTGTTTCTATTAACCAATCTTATAGTATTTTAACAACTAGCTTGCATAAAGAGGAAATCAAAAGAAAAAAAATTCATGTTTTGTTTCCAGCTTTTTACCACAAAAGTAAATCAATAATAAAACTATCCTCTCAAACTGCTGCAAATATTTTAATTAACCTCATCATAATTTGTGCTCTCTGCAATCCTCTGAACTACAGGGAGAGAATGCTTGCACTTCTCCAATATGCTCACTATCAAATCTTCCTGCAATTACACATGAATTCGTATTGATTGTTATTATATTATTTATAATCCATGAACAGGTCTATTAACTTAATTAGAAATTAATAAATAATAGACTTTTAGGACAAGATCTAGAAACAAACCAATACCAGCTTTATTGTTCACCTAAACTGTTTAAACTTTTATGCTACCTTGTGACAATATCAGGGTATCCTTTTGCTGTGATAAATATGTGATCTTCAGTCAGACGCTGGAATATTGCATGCTACAAGAGACAGTTGTCCAAAATTATATTGAAGCATCAGTAGCAAAGTCATCACAAACAAAAATGAACAAGCATACCTACTCCACCACGAAAATATATCGAGCATCTGTCTTCATGACCAATTTCTCTAACAAATTCAGGTCACCAAAAATAGCATAACCAAAAGATCCACATGTAAAACAATCTACAATGTCAAGGCTTGGCTCCTATTTCATAATACATTAGAAACAAGAGAATAGCACATGGGAAAAAAATTGGTAGGTTGAATTTGTTGCTTCCAACTGAAAGAGAAAACATAATATAAATATGACAAAATAAAATCATTATAGATTTTAAAACTTCCAACCTTATCATCAGACTAAATACAGGGTAGATCCCTTTTACTGTCTTACAGATAGAGATTAATTTTCATATATAACAGATAACTCCAGCCTTTTAGCATTGATCTATACATATCAAAATATAAAACTTTCTTATGTGGCAAGCTTATGTCATTATAAATGTTAAAGGAAGAAGAGGGATGGGTACCTTCACATGGTTTAGTTCACCAATAATAACTCAACTACTTGAGTACCTCAAAAGTTGGTATATATTAATCTGTGTTCTGCAGAATTTGTATCGAGTCTGATATTAGAATCAAAGTTAAGGGGCGTAGGAGGATTGGGATAAAAATTTCTTATCAATAATTTGTGGTTTAGCTTGTGGATAAGCTGGGGTGAGGTGCACATCGCTATTGCTTTAGATGTGAGGCTATTTCTCTAGTTGTCCTATTTTCTCAATAAAATGTTGATTTACCCAATAAAAGGAGAAGAATAAGAAAAAAGCCCCGGGTTGGGAGTAAAGGATCTATCAAAAACTATTGCATATAGAACATAAGAGGTCAAACCAAATCAGATGCATGGACTTAAGGTTTACTACACAGCAAAGACAAGTATCATACCTTCCAGCAGCAACAACAACAATCTTCTGCTTCAGAAATTCAATCATTGGCTTTCCTTGTGCTCTTCTGACTCCTAAAGACCAAAGAATTGCAACTCCAACTATTCCTCAGTATTGCATATTGACATTAGATATACTTGCTCATCAAGAGAATAGATTTTTGAGAGAGTCATGATAAAAAAATAAAATTAAAAATATCCAATATTCATGTCCGATAAACATTATCCCAATAAATTCAATAAATGAGATCCAAATCCCCCTCACCTCATCTCCACATAATAAACATCGTACCCATTATCGTCAATACTTAATTAGATACATAATAATAATAATAATAATAATAATAATAATAATAATAATAATAATAATAATAATAATAATAATAAAAAAAAAAAAAACAAAACTACTTGGTCACTGCAACCATCAGAATCCGTGTATAATTTTATTTTATGTATAAGATGTGGATGATCTAATATTGTTCAAAATTTGATGTCATCAGCTGACAGAAGAAAGGTAGAGATATATTTTGTTGTTATTTCATCCGAATAATGCCATGCCAATGCCAAAAGGCATGCCGGAGTTGTATTGGTATTATTACATTTACTGGGCTGGGGATGCATTCAGCATAATCTCTCTAAATATATATATATATATATATATATATATATTATAAAGCCTTCCATTTTAATAACACAGAAAGTTGTTGTTCTTACTAACTTGAGTTCACACTAGGGTCTAACTCTTGATTCTAAAATTTAATTAAAGGTTTCGAATAAAGGCACGCAAACTCTAAATAAAGTGTTATATCTACGAACTCATTTTTAAAACCCATTGCTTAGACTAAAATCCAAGTTAAAGATAATTAGAATTGATAACAAGCTAAATAATGGGTTAAAGAAAGAGGATCAGTCACCCCATGATATGTTTAATTAAGAAATGGAATCGGTAATTACCCGCTTTAATGAAGCAAAAAAGGTAGGTACCCAGTAGTGGAAAAACAAAAAACAAAAATGAAAATACAAAGATAATAGAGAATAGAATCTATGTGAGATGCTGAAATAAATAAATATTCCAAAACTCGATGGGATTAGATGGATAATTCTCATTGAACCATTTACATTTCTAAGAGCTGGCTACCAGGAGTTAATAGCCAACTCCTAACTGTAATAACTTTGAGTATAGTCTTCCAAACCCCTCACAATGACATATATTACAAAAAACATCCCAGAAAAGGAGGGGATGGGATATCTAGTGGGAGTACGCCTGGAAGCTGCCTACTAAATCTAGGATGACTAATGGTGGAATATGACATAGGAAGAACAATAATTTTTTGAATGTCAAGTCTTACCTCATTTCAAAATTTTTCAAGTAGTTGCATTTGAGTTTTCGTCGTCCAAAAAGAAATAACAGTGAAAGAAAATTCAATACAAAAAAGCATTTGTTGGAATGTTTTAGGCTGATAAAGGTTTAAGTTATTTGATCAATTAAACTGAAACCCTTACACATCCAATCTGCAGGACCTTCTACACAGTTCATAGGCTATACATAACACACCCAACACTTCAAGAACCATGAACCAAGCACAATGAAACTCAAAGCTCTTATTACATAATATTGTATTTATTCAATTGCTGATATATATTTGATCGAATCGATATATATATGAGTTTAAGCTTTTATAGTATGATCTCAGAACACTTGTACTTCCATGGACAATAACATAATATAATATAACATACAATTCAAAAAACAAGAAAAAAGAAAAAGAAGAATAAGATCCCAGTTCTTATTACCTATCAGAGATACATACCACGGACTAATACCAATAGATATAGATTGATTGTATAACTGAAAAATCTTAAGATAACCCAACCCAATGCTGCAAAAATTGTTCTTCAAGTTCAACTCACCTGTCAGGGCTGTGAAGTTCTAACTTGATGCTTGATGATGTCTGCGGGAAGATGAGCAGCAGATTCAGGTAAAGCTGTCGACATGTTTTGGTATTGAGCAGCATAAGTAGAAAGAATACATCTTATAATGGTTAGAAGGCAAGGCACTCAAAAAAATTAATTTAGCTCAAAAATAATTTCTAATACAACATACATACATAATTTTCTTTTTCTCACTGATTTTATACCCAACCATTTGTACCTACCTAAATTCTGTACTAATTAGGCTACTCAACACATTCAGACATAATGTTCAATGTTGTTGACTACCATGGTAGAAAAAATTAAAATCGAGAAGAAGACTGCTACATATATTCGCATTCATTCAATGGGCAGGGCAAAACAAGATAAGCTATACTAGTATTCTTACTGCAAATTCAACATAACGTAGGTCAAGCTAGCATTTGTATGTTTCTATTCGTCCACATTTCAACTTTTTAACCATAAGTGTCCAAAAACAAGCAAAAAACTTGCTACTATGGAACCATTACTCTCATGCTCATGCTCATGCTCATGCTCATGCTCATGCTCATGCTCATGCTCAGTTGCCAATTTGCCATAAAACTAAAATTGCTAACATTGAAAATAAAAAGAACCACAATAACAACCACCATATCAGAGCAGAGACTGCATAAGATTGACATTGAATGATTGAATCAAAGTAATTCAAAATAATGAGAAACCATAACTAAGCATAATTTGCTTTTTATACATACTGAGCCCAAATGGAAAGAAAAGATTTATAAGTTGAACTTAACTAAAAATGAAAACCATAAGGTATAAATACTGATTCAAGACTTGCAACTAAACACGAATCGTAAAAAGTTACATATAAAAATACTCAATACCCGAGAAAATATTGAGCGAAAAAACTCGATTAAGTAAACAAACTAAACCAAATTTCTATTCTACTAAAATCTAATAATTAAACAAAAAACAAAATAAAATGACACTAATTAGCCTTAGACCAATGTTATAATAACCACAACTGAAACTAAAACTATCAAAAATCTAAACAGAGGTATACCTAATGTTTGGGAAGGAAAGCGATGGCGCTAAAGAAGTAAGTAGCGAGCACCGGTGGCGGGTTAAAAGGCAACTTAAATCATTCAATAAGCGAGGAATAAATGTTTTCTTTGTGGTGTTGGTCTATTCAAAGCATATAAGCCGTGGAAATCAGACCCAAATCGTGAAAATTATACCATATCAGAGCAAATCGTAGAAAGCAGACCCAAATCGTGGATTTTGAGAGTTGATGGTCGATGGGAGGGGATTTTAGGGCATAAACCGTGTAAAGGACTCACGGAGGAGGAGGGATACACTCATAGTTTTCAGGTAAGTGGGAGAAACGAATGAAGAGGGAGTTGAGAAGTGAGAGAGATCGATGAAGTGAGAGAGCTGATGAAGTGAGAGAGACAACTAAGAAGTGGAAGTCTGGAAGAAGAGGAAGAGGAA
Organism: Panax quinquefolius; assembly: GCA_020205615.1. Lineage (NCBI taxonomy): Eukaryota > Viridiplantae > Streptophyta > Magnoliopsida > Apiales > Araliaceae > Panax > Panax quinquefolius. The sequence continues at coordinate 120,565,484 of CM035160.1, read as the reverse complement.
GAGGAAGTGGAAGAAGGGGAGAAAAATCGAACCTTGCGTAAATTTTTCAATCCACCGAGTTAACTCTTTTTAATTATTTAAGATTTGAAACATTGAGTTTTACAATTTAAAGGAATATTTGTTTGGCATTTATGCTCTATTGCACGAAAGAGCCCCACTTTTTTTCACTGCCAATGTATAAAATTTTAAAGTTTAATGTAATGTAAAAGTTTAATGTGATATTTTTACATGAGTATACAGTGAATTTCATCTTTATGTGAAGAAAAATCATGTGAAAATATCACAAACACGTATAAAAATAGTACTCTCTTTTAATTAAATATATAGTCCATATATAAAATAATTATTAATTTTTTAGTCAATTTATAAGTGTATTAAATTTTCCTTAAAATAGTAATTTTATTTTTTGTAAAGAAAAAATACATTTCACACAAAATAAAAATAAACTCACCTAACACCTTGTTGGTTTTTAAAATTAAGTAAATGAGAAAAAAGCTTAGAAAATTAATTAAAAAACTAATTCCAACATAAATATTATTTTACTTTTATTAAAATAATTCCAACATAAATATTTTAGGAAAAAAACTAAAAATATTACTAACATTTTATCGGTCCATAATATTAAAATAAAATATTATAACAACTTTCATTAAATTGGTTACTAATTTATTAAAAATAAATCAAACGCAATCTGTACATAACAAAATTTGGCTGAGAAAAATGCAATTAAAAATATCATTTAGCACTACTTCTTACTAATTTAGCCATAATTTTTTATCTGAATCATTTAGACACATTTAGAGTTTAAAAAAATGTCAAATAAATAGTCTGAAATGACTTATTCGGTCAAATTCAAACTCATTCAGATGCATTCAGACGTAAATAAATATAATCTAATACTTGTATACACTTCCCTCGAGAGCTCTTCATAGCTTTTTAACTTATGCTCTCGCTAATCATCAATTATTGATATAATAGAAAAACTAGATATAAAATCTTTTCATTATAGTTTATTTAAAGCAACTTAAACTTTATTTTTTAATAAATAAGTTTAATAACTGGTGCAAAATACAACTAAATTTATAAATAATTTATTAGATAAATTTTAAATATGACATATTTTAATAACAATATTTATAATAATAATTTGATTAATTTAAGTGAATTTTAGTATTTTTAGTATTTGAATTTTAGTATTTTAGTACAAAATTTATAACAAGCTAATAAAATTTAAGTAAATTTTAGTATTTTAGTATTTGAATTTTAGTATTTTGATTAAATGATGTAAATATGTTATGATGTAAATGATGTAAATATGTAAATATGATAATATGTTATGTTATGATGTAAATGATGTAAATATGTAAATATGATAATATGTTATGTTATGATGTAAATGATGTAAATATATTATGATTTTAGTATTTTAATGATGTAATTTGAATTTTTGTTCTTTTGATTAATTAACAAAATAATTTGAATTTTAGTATTTTTTTAATTTGATTTTTTTAATTAGTATTTGATGTAAATATGTAATTAGTATTTTAGTGTCGGGTAGGTGACTTTTAGTATTTTAATATGTTATACAACTATGGTAAAATTTTAGTATTTTGATATGTTATACAACTATGGTAAAATTTTAGTATTTGAGTAAAATTTTAGTATTCTAGTATTTGAATTTTAATATTTTGATTAAATGATGTAAATATGTTATGATGTAAATATGATGTAAATGATATAAATATGATAATATATTATGTTATGATGTAAATGATGTAAATATGTTATGATTTTAGTATTTTAATGATGTAATTTGAATTTTTGTTCTTTTGATTAATTAACAAAATAATTTGAATTTTAGTATTTTAATATTTTTTGAATTTTATTATTTTTAATTTGATTTTTTTAGTATTTTAGTATTTTTTTTAATTAGTATTTTTAGTATTTGATGTAAATATTTATTAGTATTTTAGTGTCGAGATGAACTCCATTTTATAATAAAATATCCTTATAACTTAGTTGGTTTCAAGATTTGTTTAAGGAGAGTGGGAGGTCTAAAGTTCAATTCTCAAGGAGAGCATTATTTTATTTTATTTTTAAAAAGCCAACTGAATTAAAGCTAGAACTTTTTATTATTAGTACTATTATAATTATTGTAATAATTATTATTATAATTATAATTATAATAATAATTAATAATAATAATAGTAATAGGAATAATAATAGTAATTATAATAATGATTAATAATAACAATAATAATAATAGTAGTAGTTATAATAATAGTAATAGTAATAGTAATAATAATTATAATTAATACTAACAATTATAATTATAATTATAATTATAATTATTATTATTATTATAATAATAATAATAATAATAATAATAATAACAACAATAATAACAATAATAATAGTAGTAATAATAATAATTATTATAATAATAATAACAATAATAATAATAAAAATAATAGAAATTATAATAATAGTAATAATTATAATTATTATAATAATAAAAATAATAATTATAAGATTAGTAATAATTATTCTAATAATAAAATTAATAATGATAGTAATAATAATAATAATAATAATAATAATAATAATAATAATAGTAAATATAATAATAATTATAATAATAGCAATAGTAATAGTAATAATAATAAAAAAATATATACATGAAGCATGAAAAAAATTTAATAATGACTTATAAGTAAAAAAATTAAAATTTAAGTTATGTCAAACACTAAATAATAACAAATGACTTATAACTTAGTTTAACCAACTTATAAGTCATTGCCAAAACTCCCTCTAATACAAGATATAAAGAGAAATTAATATTTGATTATAAAAAAATTACAAGTCAAGAAAAAGGAGAATTTGAAAAATGGGAGTTAAAAAAAACTTACACACCATTGGTGCAACTTTATTATTATTGTTATTGTTATTATTATTATTTTTATTATTATTTTTATTAGTACTATTATTATTATTATTATTATTATTATTATTATTATTATTATTATTATTATTATTATTATAAAACTTCTTGAGATTATATTAATGGTATGTAGTGAAGGAGAAGAAAGGAATATATGGGGAAAATCTCATGTTTTGATATAAATATTAATCATTGCAAGATATTAACAGATAACTTGTGTTGCTCCAGCGCTCAAATGACCAAAGTTCCAAATGATAGGTCACACGTTCAAATATGTTTCACATTTGGATATAATTTTTAAATACTAAATATGAATATTTTTTGACAATTCTCGAAGAATCTAGAATATGGTCTTACAAAAACATGTTTATTGAGATTATCTTAATTTAAGGCAACATTTTAATAGTCTTTGCAAAAAGTTGTATAAGATATGCAACGAAAATAAAAATTGTTGCCAATGAATGTGGTCCATATTAGGCAACGAAATATAGCAACAAAAAATTTTTATTTGCTTACGATGAGAGAAATCAGTGGTTAGAAATTTTGCAAACTAATTTATAACGAATTTTGTTTTCAAATTTTGCAATGACTTATGAATTTTGTTGCAAAAAGTGAAAGCCTGACACAATCTGCAACGAATGACAAGTTTCGTTGCTAAACATACACTTTTAGCAATGACTTATAAAGCTGTTGCTTGAAAAATCGTTGCTAAAGTCCCATTTTTAGCAACAAAAAAACTTTCGTTGCCCACGATGACGGAAAATCAAGTGGCCAAAAATTTTGCAACGAATTTCTAACGAAATTTTTTCCCGCCAATGAATTAGCAACGAAAATTTGCAACGACATATGAATTTTGTTGCAAAAAGTGAAAGCCTGACACAATCTGCAACTAAGGACAAATTTCGTTGCTAAACATATACTTTTAGCAACGACTTATAAAGTCGTTGCCCGAAAAATCATTGCTAAAGGCCCATTTTTTGTAGTGTTTTATAACTGATATCCTAATAAGTATACGTATTATTGTTATATCAGTTTTATTTTTTACGCATACTTGTTAGTTGTCTAGTCTAAGCTTAGAGAAGAGAAGAGTTTGAGAGTTCAGAGAATTACAGAGAGAATTGTGAGAATTTGAGAGAGAAGGATTTCAGAGCATTTTTCAGTGTTTATCAAAAAGGATTGCAAGCAATTTGAAGGTATTTCTTATACAACCCTAATATATATATGTATATGTCTACATATGTGAACTACATCAAAGTTTTTCTATGCTCTATAAACTCTATTTCTTCCGAATTTTATTATGTAACTAAGTTATGGTTTTAATACTGTGTATAGGTGAACGTGAGTTTTAATATTTTAGCTTACGCTCGAGGCAAGTTTTCAAACTCTTCACTTTCGTTGAGATAGTTCTATTATTACATTGTATAACTTCATGCTTTTGATTGAGCAAGCTTTTTATCTTAACTATTATTGAATAAGTCAATTGTTCCTAAAATTCATTCGAGTAAACTCTAACTCTAATGTTATAAGAAATTCTTATTGATTGATTCATTCTAACTTGTTTACAGTTAAGCAAGTTTCTTAAGTTCTATTATTGTATAATGAACGTAGTTTTGAACTCTCGTCTCTATTATTGAACTATTTTAATTCTTTGCATGAGTTAATACATTGTTGGGCAAGTTTTTAGTTTCCAGCTTGCTATTAGTTAAATGTACGTTCAGGAATATCATTTCTAATGTTATAAGACTCGAACCTTAGCTTATTTTACTGTTCAAGCAAAGGTTAACCATTTTATTCATTTTATTGAATGCTTATGCTCTATAGTTATTTCAAGCATGAGTTTGATATGTAGAATCAGTTCATTTATGATTCTCAAATGTTCTAAGTTATGTTGTTATTAAACAACTATTGTATTATCAAGCATTGTTGATTCAACTAGTTCCCTAGTTGATGATCATTAAACTTCAATTACCCTTGAAAGCTTATACAAACCAAACTTTCTTTGGTGCGGACTTGTACTTTAAATACTGAGATGAACAACCCTATGTTTAGGGGTTTACGCTTAGCGTTGAAATGGTTGTGCACAATACATTGTATGAAGGATTGATCCCCCTAAGTACGTGGAGTCTTTATAGTCATATGACTGTTAAAGTTAAAGTTGAAAGATTACTTATAACTTTGGACATGGTTCATGGTCATTTGACCCTCAGTATTATGTTTAAGAATGTTAATAGAACATATCATTCAGTTCTATTGAGCCTATGATTTGGCAAATGTTGTAATGTTAATAGAATATATCATCCAGTTCTATTGAGCCTATTATTTGGCAAATGCACTAAAGATATTTATTCTTATTTCAAGTGAGCTTTGTTTGCTTGCTCTTGCATATTTATACACTTATTGCAGCTATGGTTGAGAAGGTAGATAAACCTACAACTATCAAAGGAAAGGAAAAAATATACAGGTGATGAAGACTTGTAATTTTGCTTTATCGTTATTATAATAGACTTTTAATAATGATGTGATGTAATAATTTTATTTCCGCACTTATATGATGTTTAAAGGTTAGATAACCTGGGGGATAATGTTTTTATTAAAGTAATCCTGTATGAGCAGGTTTTATTATTCAATTTATTATGATTGGGTAGTTAGATATGAATGTTTTGATTACGTGAACACCAAATCTTTAGGTAATGAAGTACCGGGATTTGGGGGTGTCACATGTTGGTATCAAAGTTTTAGGTTATGAACCTTAGGTGGGGAAAAGCCTTAGGAAGTAACCTTTGAAAAGATAGTGGTGATTAACTCTTATCGAGTTTTAAGGAAGAAATAATAAAACACTTATGTGATTATGTGTTTATAACTTTTTTGCTCGTGAGTGTAGAGTAGTAATGGTTAATAATTAAAACTTAAAATTTTGTTGTCAAGATGACTAATGTCGGAGAATCCATTCAGGCTAGGGAGGATAGACCTCAGATGCCTATAGAGGAGGAGCCTCGCGATATTTATGTTATTAAGGAACGACTACTACCACAGGAGTCAGCCCCGTTGGTCACAGTGGTTGAAGATGAGGATGATGATGTGGAGATGGATGAGGAAGACTACTACCACTGAAGCAGGGAACGATGACGGTATCCGAGTATGACGCTAAATTCAACGAGTTGGCGAGGTTTGCGCCTTATCAAGTCAGCACGGACGAACGCAAGGCGAAGAGGTTTGAACAGGGACTGAAGCCCTAGTTGTACAGTAGGGTTTCCCTGTTCCAATTGAAGACTTTCGCAGCAGTGATGGAGAAAGCAATACTCGCTGAAGGTGGGGGCGAGGCAGTGACAAAGTTCAATCAGGAACATAAGAAGAAGAAGAATGAGGTGGAAATTAAGAATGGAGGTGGTAGTGGTGGAAACAACAACTTGAAGAGGAAGTGGAATGAAAACGTGGGTGCTGGAAACCAGCAGGGTAACCAACAAAATAAGAAGTTTGAAGCATGTGCTACATGCGGGAAGTTTCACAAGGGTGCGTGCTTGATGGGGAAACGAGTATGCTTCAATTGTGGCCAGGAGGGTCACATCGCCCCAAATTGCACTCAACCTAAGAAGAACGTGTGCTTCACATGCGGATCCAAGGATAACTTCGCTCGTGAATGCCCTAAGAAGAAGGATGGAGTGACAACCAGAAGCAATGGAGGTAACAGTGGAGGTACAACATCAAACAAACCCACAACTAGAACTTTCAACATGAATGTGCAATCAAAAGATGTCGTGTCAGGTATTATTCCAATCAATGATATTGATGCTTATGTATTATTTGATTCGGGTACTACTTGCTCGTTTATAGGTTAGAATTTCCTAGAGAATAACTGAATTTCCCTTTGAACATAGAAATTACGAATAAGGAGGTAATACCTGTTAGATTCGTACACAAGAACTGTAGGGTGAACATTAAGGAGAATATCTTGATGGTAGATTTGATTCCGATTAGACTTGGAGAGTTTGATGTTATTTTGGGAATAGATTGGTTGTTCAAATATGGAGCGATAATTGATTGCCAAAAGAAGTGTGTAAACCTTATGACCCCGTCAAAGGTAGTGTTCTTTGGTATCAAGTCACCTAGACAAATGAAATGTGTGACGATGATGCGGGCCAAGAAATTGTTGAGTCAAGGCTGTGTGGGCTATTTAGCTTACATAGTCGAAACTCAAAAATAGAATGTGAAACTGGAAGAAATACCAGTGGTGAGGGAATTTGAGGATGTGTTTCCAGAGGATTTGCCAGGACTTCGGTCTGACAAAGAAATTGAGTTCGTGATCGACTTAGTGTCGGGGATAGCACCGATATCGAAGGCCCCGTACCGAAAGACTCCAGTAGAAATGAAGGAACTAATGGTACAGTTGCAAGAGTTGCTAGACAAGAAATATATTCAACCTGGCGTATCACCGTGGAGAGCGTCGGTGTTATTCGTGAAGAAGAAGGATGGGTTAATGCGTCTTTGCATTGATTATAGTGAATTAAACAAAGTCACTATTAAAAACAAATATCCACTACCAAGAATAGATGACTTGTTTGATCAGTTGAAGGGTGCTAAATACTTCTCGAAAATAGATTTGAGAAGTGGGTATCACCAGTTGAAAGTGAGGAAGGAGGATATACCTCGAACGACATTCAGAACTCGATACGGACATTATGAGTTTCTGGTGATGTCTTTTGGTTTAACCAATGCACCTGCTGCATTCGTGGATTTGATGAATAGGGTGTTTAAACCATTCTTAGACAAGTTTGTAGTGGTATTCATCGACGATATTCTGGTGTATTCCAAAAATCAAGAAGAACACGTGGAACACTTACGTTTGACATTAGAAACACTAAGAAAGGAAAAGTTGTACGCAAAATTCTCTAAGTGTGAATTTTGGCTAGATTGTGTGCAATTTCTTGGGCACATGATTGACAAAGATGGGATTTCAGTGGATCCATCAAAAGTGGAAGTTGTAATCAATTGGGAACAACCAAGAACATCGTCGGAAGTGAGGAGTTTCTTGGGACTGGCCAGTTATTATAGAAGATTTATTCAAGATTTTTGTAAGATAGCCACTCCGCTAAAAAATTTGACAAGGAAAGCGGTAAAATTTGTTTGGACAGAGAAATGTGAAGAGAGTTTTCAAGATTTGAAGAAGAAATTAAGTGTGGCACCTGTGTTGTCATTACCAGATAGTACAGGAAACTTTGTGGTGTTTAGTGATGCCTCACATAAAGGGTTGGGTTATGTTCTTATGCAGAACGACAAAGTAATTGCGTATGCATTAAGACAACTGAAGGATTATGAGAAAGGTTATCCGACTCATGATTTGGAATTGGCTGCAGTAGTATTTGCTCTCAAGATATGGAGACACTATCTCTATGGAGAGAAATGTGAAATCTACATAGACCATAAAAGTCTGAAATATATTTTCACATAGAAGGACCTGAATATGCGTCAAAGAAGATGGATGGACTTGATAAAGGATTACGATTGTATGATCTTTTATCATCCGGGCAAAGAAAATGTGGTTGCAGATGCTTTGAGCAGGAAAGGTCGGGAGAAGTTGATGCTGATAACCACTCAGGCGGAGCTTATTTCAGCAATGACAAAGCTAGAGTTGGAAATCAAATTTCCAAAAGAATACGATGAACGACTATTTCAGATAGATGTCAGTCCAACTTTGGTGGACAAAGTGAAGAGTGTTCAACTACAAGATGCGAAACGATCAAAGAGAAAGTGGTTGAGGGTAGCGATGTAAAATACAAGATCGATACCGAAGGACTACTACAATTCGAGGGAAGAATCTGGGTTCCAGCAGTACCAGATATTAGAGATGAAATCTTGACTAAAGCACACAACACGAGATATTCGATTCATCCAGGAAGTACAAAGATGTATCAAGATTTGCGACGACATTTTTAGTGGACAAATATGAAAAAAGACGTTGCAGAATGCGTTGCAAAATGCTTGACGTGTCAGAAGGTGAAGCTGAACATCAACGACCAAGCGGAATGGAAATGGGAGCATATCACAATGGATTTTGTGGTAGGACTTCCAACGACTCAGAAAGGATACGATGCGATATGGGTGATAGTGGACAGATTGACAAAATCTGCACACTTTTTGCCAATAAAGATTAGATTTAATCTTGATCAATTAATAAATCAGACGTTAAAGAGATCGTGTCAAGACATGGAGTTCCAGTGTCAATTGTATCAGACAGAGATCCAAGGTTCACATCAAACTTCTAGAAGAGACTACAAGAATGTATGGGAATACAGTTGCGAATGAGTGCAACATATCATCCGCAAACCAACCAAATGAAAGCGAGCGAACAATCCAAGCGTTGGAAGATATCTTTGAGAGCATGCATCATGGATTTCAAAGGAAGTGGGATTAACATTTACCGTTGGTAGAATTTTTCTACAACAACAGTTACCACTATGAGCATCGCGATGCCACCTTACGAGGCATTATCAGACGACGAAAGTGCGAGAACTCCACTATCTTTGGGATGAAGTCGGTGAACACCAATATTAGGACCGGAAGCCGGTACAACAAATTTTTGAAGTTGTCAAACTCATCGAGACAAGATTGGTAGCGACCAAGAAAGAGAGAAAAAGTATATGCCGATCAACATAGGCAGAATCGCGAATTTGAAGTAGGAAATTTCGTTTTCCTAAAAGTTTCTCCTTGGAAGGGGAAAATTCGTTTTGGCAAGAAAGGAAAGATCAGTCCAAGATTTATTAGACCGTTTGAAATACTACGAAGAGTGGGGGAAGTGGCTTATGAGGTAGCTCTACCTCCAGAGTTGGAAAACATTCATAATATTTTTCACATTTCGGTGTTACGACTGTATAAACCCGATTACAAACACGTGATCGAGTACGAACCATTGCAATTCGATAAAGATTTGTCTTATGAAGAGACACTTATCCAGATAGTCGACAGGAAAGAACAAGTGCTCATAAATAAAGTGATACCTTCTGTGAAGGTGATATGGAGAAACCACAATGTCGAAGAGGCAACGTGGGAACTCGAAGCTAAAATGATGAAAAATTACCCTGAGTTATTTGTTTAATCTATGTCTTGATTACGGGGATGTAATCTTTGTAAGTAAGGGAAGAATGTGACGATTTGATTGTTTGAATTGTGATTACGAGGATGAGAATCCTTTTAAGGAGGAATGATGTAACATTCCGTAATTTTAAATGTAATATTAAATATTTATTAATTTATATAAATATTTAATGGATGTGATTATCGTTGAATAAATATTTGTTCAATTGATTTAATTTTTTAGTTAATTATTTATTAAATAAATAATTGATGAATTAAGGAAATGATTATTATATTGATATTTCAATTTAATGGTTAATTATTTGTATTGTGTTATGTGATTAAAGGATTTATTTAATTAATTGTGATTTGAATTAATTAAATTAAATATGAAAACTTGATTAAATATAGTGTGGCAAATAACTATATTATAAGGAGTTATTAACATAAATTAAAGTAGTTTAATTTAGTTTTTGCCAAACAAGGCTTAATATATTAATTCTTTAATATTTAAAGGGTTTTTTGCCAAACAAGCCTTATGGCTTTTGGGATTTCTAGTTTTTGAAATTAAATTAAATAAATAGAATAAATAATATAAATAAAACAAATTAAATAATAAATATAATAACTTATATGTTATTTTTATAACTGATATCCTAATAAGTATACGTGTTATTGTTATATCAGTTTTATTTTTTTCGCATACTTGTTAGTTGTCTAGTCTAAGCTTAGAAAAGAGAAGAGTTTGAGAGTTCAGAGAATTACAGTGAGAATTGTGAGAATTTGAGAGAGAATGATTTCAGAGCATTTTTCAGTGTTTATCAAAAAGGATTGCAAGCAATTTGAAGGTATTTCTTATACAACCCTAATATATATATGTATATGTCTACATATGTGAACTACATCAACGTTTTTCTATGCTCTATAAACTCTATTTCTTCCGAATTTTATTATGTAACTAAGTTATGGTTGTTATACATGTTATAATGATAGAGATTATGTTTAAATAACAATTGCATGCTAAATTTGTTTGACAGTAAGGAAGAAAATTTGTCAGTATATGTATTCTTTGTATGGCTTAGGTAAGTACCAATTTAGATGGTCAATTCTTATGTTAAACTGTAAATTGACGCTTGTATATGATAGTTCATTGAGATACGAACATAATGTAATTTGAATGAGATGATTTGGCCAACTAATGAATTCACAGTGAATTTCTTATTTAATTATATAGAAAATATCAGGTTATTACAGGATATTTCTATCCAATAAGGCCATGAACAGTGCCTTCAGTTATTACTTTTATTGTTATTATTATTATTATTAGTATTATTATTATTATTATTATTATTATTATTATTATTATTATTATTATTATTATTATTATTATTATTATCCTAATTTAAGGCAACATGTTAATAGTAGTTGCAAAAAAGTTGTATAAAATATGCAACGAAAATAAAAATTATTGTCAATGAATGTGGTCCATATTAGGCAACAAAATATAGCAACGAAAAAACTTTCGTTGCCCACGATGAGGAGAAATCAAGTTGTTAGAAATTTTGCAACGAATTTCTAACGAATTTTGTTTCCAAATTTTGCAACTACTTATGAATTTCGTTGCAAAAAGTGAAAGTTTGACACAATCTGCAACGAATGACAAGTTTCGTTGCTAAACATACACTTTTAGCAACAAATTATAATGTCGTTGCCTGAAAAATCGTTGTTAAAGCCCCATTTTTAGCAACAAAAAAACTTTCGTTGCCCACTATGACTGGAAATCAAGTGGGCGAAAATTTTGCAACGAAATTCTAACAAATTTTTTTTCCGCCAATGAATTAGCAACGAAAATTTGCAACGACTTATGAATTTCGTTGCAAAAAGTGAAAGCCTGACACAATCTACAACGAATGACAAATTTCGTTGCTATACATATTGTGACGCCCCCAAAATTAGGTATACGTCACCCATCTTGGATCGCCACTTACATGGTACATAAATTCAAATACAAACTTAATTATACATCTGTCGTGTAACATACGACAATACATAAACTGAGAGTTCTAATAGGAATATTGTCATTTAGACAATATCCATACTCAAGGATTCCTCATTACAACTATTATCACACTATTTCACAGAATAGTGAGGACTACTAATGCTATCCTCTGGACCATTACTCCGTTCCCCGACTCGTCCCAGCTATGTTCTCATTTTCTGAAGAGAACGGTGAAAGAAAGGGTGAGCTCAACTAGCCCAGTAAGAAATATTATGACTAAGATAATGCAGAATAAATTATCATTAGTCTTCAACGATGTTAAACCGATAAAATACAATATGAACAACCGGTTTAACTAGCAATGAATATGCAATCCATTAAAAGAGTCAAGTAGAGAATAAAATCTACTATCTTTTAGGTTTTAAAAGGTTTTCATCAATTTTTTTTTTATCTCTGAGACTCAGCTTAATAAATAAACCACCACATCTAATCATCCCTGTACCACGGTCAAGGATTTTCATCAAATTATCAATGGTCATGACTATACCGAAACACCCCTGGTCATAATCATACCAAAAACTATCCATCACTGCATTACAGGCCACTGAGGACTTTTGTCACATCATTTATATCAAGTCATGATTATACCGAATGATCCCTGGTCATAATCATACTAAGTTCATCTATGCACGTAAGCCAAAGATAGCATAATATAACATGAGGATGATGACAATGACATAATAATTCAATAAAACAAGTTCAAGAATTATTTAATCCATGAATTATTAACGTCCAAATTGTCAACACGATCATTGTTTCAGTGAGAGTAAAATTCAAGAATGATCAGAAGAATATTTCCATGAAAAGATACTGGATGAAACGCAAATATCAAGGATATTCTACTAATTTCATGGAGTATAGAAGTCAAAGTTTTAACCAACCGGGTATAATAAAGAATGGAATAACAAAAGAAATCACCACGCATGCGATTGCCCATGCAGACAGGTTATTCAACAGAATAATAATAACGGAACCGGTCGGTGAAATTCACCGCAAGCGGGATGTTCCAACAGTAATAATAAAGATGGAACCGGATCCGGTGTAAAACACGAGACAGGATATTCAAATGAATGATAAAGAGCGGAACCGGTCCGGTGTAAAACACATGCATGAGGATGTTCCAATGAGAATAATAAAGAGCGGAACCAGTCCGGTGTAAAACACATGCAGGATGTTCCAGGCAGTAATAATAAAGAGCGAAACCAGTTAAGGTGTAAAACACATGCATGACGGGATGTTCAATGAGAATAATAGAAGAATGTCACCAAGTATAGGGTAAACCGCGTATACAGGTTATTCCAACAGAATAAATAAGAATGGAATAACAATAGGATTTCACCAAGTATAGGATACGCCGCATATACGAGGTTATGTATAGGGTATGTCACTTTTACTGAGTTATTCAACAAAATAATAGTGAATGGAATAATGAAGTTCTCTTGAAAGAAAGAATAACACCCCTTACCGTAAAAAGAAATGAATATAAATAGTGAAGTAGCGAATACTCTTCTTCTTTCTATAATTTTTCTATAATTTTCTCTCTATAATTTTCTCTCTGAAGTTTCAATGAATTAAAAGAAAATAATGAAGGAATGAGCTTTATTTATAGGAAAATGGAATGCATAGTAACTAATCCATGAAGCGGTCAGATTGATTTACTTTTAATCGACGGTCCATATTTAAAGAAAAATCTTTTAAATAAAATATAATATATTCTATTTATATAAAAACATTTTACTATGCAAACACTATGCAATACTATGCAAAAAACTATATGCAAAAAAACACTATGCAACACTACGCATAATAAAATATAATATATTCTATTTATAGAATAACTTTAATAAAGTATTCTATTTTATATAAAAAGATGTTTCATTTTATTACGTTAATAATACTGAATAAAACAAAACGTCATTATCATTATAATAATTCATATTATTAATCAACAATAATGGAATCAAAATGAGTGACTTCTCACATAAGCATCGATAATCAATCACAGGTGTGCTACTATGCAACCACACGTACGACATTGTACTTTTACTACTGAAGTAGTTCAACAAAGATCGGCGGTAAAACTTCCGTTGTTATTTCAATAAAATATTTTTTGTCGTTTTCTCAATCCGATAATAATTACATTGTGGGGTCCACCAATGACGAGTAGTTATACGAATATTCCTCGCTAAACCGAATATTCCCCAGACCAATCGAATATAATATAACCACTTGCATACTTTTGCAAAATTTATAAATACTACCCACAACTATAATATTATCTCAAATTCACACCATAATATTAAAAAATTATTTTGACAAAATTTAAATCTTTATTGATAAAATCTGGGTCTCACAATCTCCCTCCTTATGGAATTTAAGCCCTCGAAATTGGGGTTAAATACCTAATATGATAAAGAGGTGAGGATACCTTGAATACCTTTATTGTTAAAAATATTAAATTCATCTTCGTAATCCGCCAAAGATATTCATTAACAATTCATCTTTGCACTACTGGGCTAAAGATATACAACCGAAAAACCAATAATCTGAGACTTAGCTTAATAGTATCACAACCACGAATTATCCATGCACTCTTGGCCAAGGATATTCGTGTTTTCAATCTGATCATGATTATACCGAATAATCCGTGGTCATAATCATACCAAGTCTATCAATGCACTACTGACCAAAGATGACTTTTTACCACATCCATGAATTAATATTTCATTCTTTGAGACTCATTTCAATAATTAATCCATATCATCGAATCATCCCCCGCACTATGTGCCGAGGATATTCATTAGTATCACGACCATGAATTATCCATGCACTACGACCAAAGATAATCGTGTATTCATTAGTATCACGACCACAAATTATCCATATGCACTACGGTCAAAGATAATTGTGTATTATCCGACCACAAATTATCCATACTACGGCGAAGATAATTGTGTATTCATTAGTATTACGACCACAAATTATCCATGCATACTACTACCAAAGATAATTGTGTATTCATTAGTATCACGACCACAAATTATCCATGCACTACTACCAAAGATAATTGTGTATTCATTAGTATCACGACCACAAATTATCCATGCACTACTACCGAAGATAATTGTGTATTCATTAATATCACGACCACAAATTATCCATGCACTACTACCAAAGATAATTGTGTATTCATTATATCACGACCACAAATTAGTACTACGACCAAAGATAATTGTGTATTCATTAGTATCACGACCACAAATTATCCATACACTACTGACCAAAGATAATTGTGTATTCATTAGTATCACGACCACAAATTATCCATGCACTACCAAAGATAAAGATAATTGTGTTTTCAATTACAAATTATGATTATACCCAAAGATAACAATCCCAATTACGGTTATAATCATACCAAGTCATAATCATATGCACTATTCACTGCCAGATGACTTTCAACATAATATAAACATGAGGATAATGATATAAAGAATCAATCAAATGAGATAAAGGATAAATATTAAACATTTATAATATAATTTATCCAGATTCAAGAATATCCCATGTTATCAATCACTTAATAATCTCATAATCTAATAACATTAATATTATAACAATATTTTAATCACTTCTTAAATTTATAAACAATTTTTCTCAATTGTTTACGCTTTTTTACCATATAATGCATTTAATCATTCAAAAATGCCATACTCATAAAATATCATCACCAATTATCAAATCCTCATAAAAAATATGCATATATACTATATAGGATTCTCTAGCCATAAAATCATATTTTCAACTTTGTTACTTCACATAACATATTTAACTCATATGTTCAGTAACTAAACTATTTTCATGAAAAATACCAAATTAGTCCCAAAAATATTTCTTTTCTGGGATTTAGCATAATATAGTCCCATAATGAAAATATATTTTTCTAAGAATTTTAAAATTCATTTACTATTTTTCAAAAATCAATTTCTAATTAATTCCTTAAGAAATTAGCTACCTCAAGTTTAACTCCAAAAATTCCCAAATCTTGGCAGGACCTTACACATGTTAACGTGAGCTTCGGTTTAAATTTCATGGTCATGAGTTATAGAACTCCGGGTTATAGCGTTTTTCGTCAAAAAAACCTAAATATTGAAATAGTCATAACTTGCTCATTTTAAGTCGAGAATGAGCTCATTTTTGGACAGGAGGTACTTTATACCATATACCTTTCATGTCCCAAAAGGCCAGAATTTTTCTCATAATTTAAGTGGCTGAAACAGTCCCTTAAAGTTTTCTGAAGGCGATAGCATTTTGAAATTTACAGCTTTGGCCTCCTTTGCTAAAATCAGTCCACACAAAATCTACAACACCTTTTCCAGTAATTCCACTTGGATTAGTTAGGTAACTCATAGATCTAACTCTAGGACTTGACCACACTCAAAAATTCAAAATATAATAGGAGATATGGTCGATTGAATTTCATGTTACGCTTTTTCACCAAAATCGATTTTTCAACCCTTTGTGATTTCTAAGAAACTTTCATGTTTTCACATAATAACCACATAACTCATCATAACACTTACTAATACTTCATATACCCATGATTTTCATTAGTCCAATGCTTTTATTATGACTTTCATCATAAACCACGTAAAGCAGATTCATTTTAGTTGAAGAAATATTTGAGGGTTTAAGAAATGGGTTTTATCTTTGGGTCAATACAAAATTTGATTTTACGTTCTAGGGTAGGCTAGAAGTCTTCAAGAATACGCCAAGAAATTTATTAATGATAGAAATATCATTCAAAAGCTATTACTCTCGTCCAAGACTTGGATAATACGTCACATTAATACCAATCATGACTTCTATCCCTTAACCTGGATGGCACCTCACAATGATTCCTATCAACTTGCCATCTTCATTCACGATGTCGCCTCTGAAAGTCTCGGCGGTGCATTCCACACAAGAAAGTCAACAACGAAAGGTTCGGGGCTCTTTACTTATGACTTGATATAACAAATGATTAACTTTAGGATTTGGTTACTTTGAATTCAGTATAACGAGGTTGGTTAGGAATATGAAAGCTAACAACCTTACAAAAAGAATAATGAGTAGTTAATCAATCGTTTTCAAAAATTACCTCAAAGGCAAGTATTTTCAAAGAGATAAGATCGTGAAAGTGTTTATTTGAATTAAACAAGATTTAAAAATAGTAAGCGGTAACGAAGGCTCCTACTAACGAAGTTTCAACCAATAAGTCAAAGTTTAACTTCTTGAGTTAAATTTAAGCGTTGAACGCAAGCAAGAGAGATAAAATAATGGGTAGAACCCAAGATATCAATAAGGTATAGACTTCGCAAGAATTTATAATTAACTAACCCGTGCTAACTTCGTTCGGGTTACCCACTTTTTGAGAAGTCACGAAAACGCTTCTTCCTGAAACCATCGACTTTGTTTTGTCTCAGATCGCCTTTGGTGCCACTATCCCGGTGGACTTGACTTCACTATATCTGACAAAATCGAGCTAAATGACCTTCTCTTCTTGAAATTTCCACTTCTATTATCTTTGCCATGATTACCACCAAGTGGTTACCATTCTTAGCATGATAATTTCCCACGATGGTTATCATTGTTCGATAGCCGTTGCCACCGATATGATTATTATCGTGTTGTTGGTCGTTACCTTTTGTTTGGTGAATCAACACTCTCATGTGCTTCATTGCTTATCAAAGCATTTTTGGATGCCATTCTCAAACACTTTGTCACAAAACAAGGGTTAATTGACATGTAACAAATTATCCCTATATTCGTGACCAATTAAATACCAAATAAATTTAGGTAGGTCATACTAGCGAAGGAATTCTCGAATCTCTCTCCCCTCCTAGTACTATTCTCACATCTTAGCCAGGATCATATCCCTAAGCTCGATACCAACCGTGGCGCGCCCCAAAATTAGGTATATCGTCACCCATCTTGGGTCGCCACTTACATGGTACATAAATTCAAATACAAACTTAATTATACATCCGTCGTGTAATATACGACAATACATAAACCGAGAGAGTTCTAATAGGAATATTGTCATTTAGACAATATCCATACTCAAAGAGTCCTCATTACAACTATTATCACACTATTTCACGAATAGTGAGGACTACTAATGCTATCCTCTCGGACCATTACTCCGTTCCCAGACTTCGTCCAGCCTATGTTCTCATTTCACGAAGAGAACGGTGAAAGAAAGGGTGAGCTCAACTAGCCTAAAGAAGAAATATTATGACTAAGATAATGCGAGAATAAATTATCATTAGCCTTCAACGAGTGTTAAAGCGATAAAATACAATAGACAACCGGTTTAACGCAATGAATATGCGATCCATTAAAAGAGTCAAGTAGAGAATAAAATCTACTATCTTTTAGGTTTTAAAAGGTTTTCATCAATTTTTTTTTTTATTTGAGACTCGACTTTTAATAAATAAACCACCACATCTAATCATCCCGTACTACGGTCAAGGATTTTCATCAAATTATCAATGGTCACGACTATCTTGAAACACCCACGGGTCATAATCATACCAAAACTATCCATCACTTTGCATTACAGCCACCGAGGACTTTTGTCACATCATTTATATCAAGTCATGATTATACCGAATGATCCTCGGTCATAATCATACTAAGTTCATCTATGCACGTAAGCCAAAGATAGCATAATATAACATGAGGATGATGACAATGACATAATAATTCAATAAAACAAGTTCAAGAATTATTTAATCCATGAATTATTAACGTCAATTGTCAACATGATCATTGTTTCGTAGAGTAAAATTCAAGAATGATCAAAAGAATATTTCCATGAAAGATATCTTTGGATGAAACGCAAATATCAAGGATATTCTACTAATTTCATGGAGTATAGAAGTCAAAGTTTTAACCAATTGGGTATAATAAAGAATGGAATAACAAAAGAAATCACCACGCATGCGGATTGCAGATAGACAAAGTTATTCCAAAGAATAATAATAACGGAACCGGGTCGGGTGAAATTCACAAGCGAGGATGTTCCAACAGAATAATAAAGATGGAACCGGATCAGGTGTAAAACACACATGATAGGATATTCCAATGAATGATAAAGAGCGGAACCGGTCGGTGTAAAACACATGAGCAGGATGTTCAAATGAGAATAATAAAAAAGCGGAACCGTGTCCGGTGTAAAACACATGCACAGGATGTTCCAATGAGAATAATAAAGATTTAAAACCGTGTCCGGTGTAAAACACACGCACAGGATGTTCCAGCAGAATAATAGAAGAATGTCACCAAGTATAGGTAAATCAGCGTATCAAAGTTATTCAATGAATAAATAAGAATGGAATAACAATAGGATTTCACCAAGTATAGGATATGCCGCATATACAGGTTATGTATAGGGTATGTCACTTTTACAGGTTATTCCAACAAAATAATAGTGAATGGAATAACAGAAGTTCTCTTCAAGAAGAAAGAATAACACCCCTTACCGTAAAAGAACTGAATATAGAAATAGTGAAGTAGCAGAATACTCTTCTTCTTTCTATAATTTTCTCTCTATAATTTCTCTCTCTAGAGTTTCAATGAATTCGTAAGAAAATAATGAAGGAATGAGCTTCTATTTATAGGAAAATGGAATGCATAGTAACTAATCCATGAACGGTCCAGATTGATTTACTTTAATCGATTTATCCATATTTAAAGAAAAATCTTTTAAATAAAATATAATATATTCTATTTATATAAAAACATTTTTTACTATACAAACACTATGCAATACTATGCAAAAAACACTATGCAAAACACTATGCAACACTATGCATAATAAAATATAATATATTCTATTTATAGAATAACTTTAATAAAGTATTCTATTTTATATAAAAGATGTTTTTACATTTTATTACGTTAATAATCTGAATAAAACAAAAGCGTCATTATCGCTATAATAATTCATATTATTAATCGGTAATAATGGAATCAAATGAGTGACTTCTCACATAAGCATCAATAATCAATACCGTGTCTACTATATCGCAACCACACGACATCGTACTTTTACTACAAGAAAGTAGTTCAACGAAGATCAACCAGTAAAACTTCCGTTGTTATTTCAATAAAATATTTTTGTCGTTTTCTCAATCCGGCAATAATTACATTGTAGGGTCCACCAATGATTGAGTAGTTGTCTGAATATTCCACCGCTAAACCGAATATTCCCCGACCAATCGAATATAATATAACCACTTGCATACTTTGCAAAATTTATAAATACTACCCACAACTATAATATTATCTCAAATTCACACCATAATATTAAAAAATTATTTTGACAAAATTTAAATCTTTATTGATAAAATCTGGGGTCTCACACATATACTTTTAGCAATGACTTATAAAGTCGTTGCCCAAAAATTCGTTGCTAAAGGCCCATTTTTTTGTAGTGGTGTTCAATTCAAAATTTTCTTACGTTTAATAGTTAAACACATGCTATGTGGTTCATAGGTCTCTACTACATATGCTTGCATTTGTTACATCAAGTATCTCAAGTTATAACGTCCTAGTTCATTTATGCTTACTCTTAACCACACTTAACTAATTTCACAATGCATATAACTCACTAGGCATTCATATTAATCACATTTACATGCATGCCACGACTAATCATGATGTCTCATATACACAAGTTAAACCACATAAGCATGCTAACAAATCTTAACTCAAAGCGTATATAGAGTTTATAAAGTTTGTTTCTGAAACTCTAAGTCTTCATTAGTAAAACTCATTTAGGTATGAAAGTTAAATCCACATCGTCTAAATCATGCTTTCATACTCATTTGTACACATACCCAAGTTATTTACATAAGCTAGAAAGATCAGAATTTAAAGGCATATTATTCATCATGCTTTGTTTTTCAATACTTCATGTTTTCCTTTAAAAGTCCTTTAAAGCCAAGCTATCACAACTTATCATACATGAAGCAAACATATGCCTCATGTTAGACTTCTTTATATACATATCTAAGTTATTTACACATGTTCACAAGGTCAGAATGTATATTACTCCATGTATAAAATTTCTAGTTTTCCAATCTTTAAGCCTTCTTTGAATATCCAAATTAAAACAACCCTTTCATGGATTACTATATACAAAACAACCTTAGTCCACGTGTTAAGGTTATTTTTATGCATATCCTTACTGACATAGCATGCTCAGAACATCTTAAGGAGCTAACAGGAGTAACTGTGTTATACTACCCGCGCGGTGAAAGACTAGGGAAGTGGCGCGGCCGCGCAACTTCACCCAGAAACAAAAATATGGCTTCTGCTTCTGCAGAGCCTTAACCCCAACCATTGTCAAACATCTTTTTCTACAACACAAACAATTTATAATACTTCTAAGCATGCATACAAACTAAAACAACACACTCTTAAGCCAATTCATGCAAAATAACAAAGAATTCGTGAGAATTCCAAGAATTTGACAAAACTTAACTAAGAACATAATTTTATACCTTTGCTTTGAATTGGACAGAACTTAACTCAAAATCAGATTACTCCCTCTCACTTTCTATAGCAACTAAGCAAGTAATTCTCAGCAACATAGCACATGAACTAGAGTGCTCAATTTATAAAAAACTTACTAACCATGCCAAGCCATTGTTCAAGAAATTACACCAAGAGATGGAGGGAGAATTCATTGGGTAATTAAGAGTTGGTGCAATAGTGGCCAACCACCCCCATCACCCACACCCTTCTTCGTCATGGCTAGCTATTGGGAAGTTTGAGAGATGAAGGAATAGGTAGCCTTAGGCCAATGGTTCTTCACGTGTGGAAGAAAAGTGACTCACAAAATGGGACAAGCCAAATCTCAGCATTTGATAGCTAACTAATGCTACACACTATATGTTTAATACACATATATGTATACTTAGGTTTTAAATCCAATTGGGTGCAATAATGAGTTTAAAATGATATGGAAATATTATGTTAGCAATTTAGGGTATTAAATATAATCCATTTACATTTTGATAATGCCAATTTATGATTTAATTAAGTAGTGACACACCACATTATCATAACCTCTATTATATT
Organism: Panax quinquefolius; assembly: GCA_020205615.1. NCBI lineage: Eukaryota > Viridiplantae > Streptophyta > Magnoliopsida > Apiales > Araliaceae > Panax > Panax quinquefolius. The sequence continues at coordinate 120,543,285 of CM035160.1, read as the reverse complement.
ATTTATTCAAATAGTCATAAAATATGTATTAATGCATTATTCACATTGCATGGTCACATAGACATCATCTGTATAACTTACACATTTCATTAATCTTATTATATAGTTTCCATGTTATATAATATAGTTATCACAAGGTGTCACACTACCCATTCTTTTTTAATGTAGTTACTAGACATTACTACATACCTAGCACACATCAATTAAATAGATAATACATAATCTAATTATGTAATTTACTTTGCTCATCAATCAATTAATAATATGACATTAATTAATTCTTCACTCCTTAATTTAATCATCTCTTAATTAAATCAATTCCCTAAATTTCCATTCTCATGTCACACAAGGCATTCTCATAATTCTCATCACAATCCACATTCTTATAAATTCAATTTAACTTAGTTGAATTATTCATTTCACATCACATCAATATTTATATTTAAATAAAGTTTCATTCTATTATTTTATCAAAATAATATTTATTCATGAATTTTTTGGTTCTTACAACAACAAATCCACTTTAGGGTAAGGCGTTACCTTAAATGGTGGTGCAGTGAATTGGAAAGGTTCCAAACATCAAATAGTTGTTGGTTTAGTGACAAAGACAAAGTATATAGTTGTAAATGAAGGTGAAAGTTGATTGTTAGGATGAAAAGTTCATTACAGAACTAGGAATAGTTCATAAATCTCATCATGGATGTAAACATATGTTCCGACACTTTCATTTTATTAGAAGAATCATTAAAAGAGGAGAAGTCACTATAGAGATAATAGACTCTCAAGAACAATATTACATATTCATTAACTGAAGCTTATCCAACACCGGGATGATCGTCACTTAGAGAAGAAGGGTATGAGATACCATGGCGATTGGCTTTAGTTCAAGTGGGAGATTGAAAGTATTATGCACACAAGAAAATCATGTTTGGTGATAAAGCATATACTTTGTAACAATATTATTCATTTATTAATAAAAAAAAATTGTTTAATTAAAGGCTTTTAATTTATCTACATGGTGTTGTTTTATAATATGTGATAAACACATAGTTTTGAGTAAAGCTTTTAGAATCATGATGATGATCTTGTTTATGAGATCTAAATTCTTAGATAGCACACAAACAAAAATTGTTCCTAATCGTTGGATTATTAAAAAGGTGATTAGTGAATCTGGATAGATTAGTACATACGTTGTTTGCTCATTGGATGAGGATCATTAATCTCATGATCATTTGTGTGGAAACACTAAAGCAAGTATGTAGGTGCTTATTGGAGAATAAGCTCACTTAACGTGGCTCGTTAAGAAATACCTAATGGAGTTTTACTTGCTTGTCAATAGAAATTCTTGAAGTGATAGTAGAATAAGTGATCCTTAGACTTGAGATCATCATAGTATCTTGTGTATAATGAGTTATAATTTGACATGTCCCTTAAGACCCTTACAATATATTAAAGGGTATGCTTGGGTGTAATAAGTTATATATGGAGATAATGAATGATCAATAAATAATCTGTCGCTTCTAGTAAAAGAAGAAAAAATGTCCTATGTAATTCGATAAATGACAACCTAGTAGTCCTTGGCCAAGGCAGACTGAAATTAGAAATGATTTTCTAATTTGTATTATTTGGAGTTGTGTATTTAAGAATCAAAATACATAGAATTAAATAAAATAAGACTTTATTATCTGGAAAGTCGTTGATCGCTAAGGAGGTTTATCATTGTTGTAGAATAAATGTTATTTATTTAAATAAATTAATAGATTAATTTATTTATTTAAATAAGATAAGAATTGTTCTAATTGATTTATTCATATCCGGTTTAATATGGGAGAACGTAAAGGGTCACACCATAAAAAAAAAAAATATTTATTTAAGAAGTAATGGCATAATCGTAATAATAAGTTAAGTGTATTTAATTTAATCTATGATGATAGAATAAATTAAATAGCTTAATATTTATTATTTAATATTTTAGAAATATTAAACATAAATTAATAAGAGGAGTCTTATTATTATTATTACTATTACTATGATTTAATTCCTAAAGGAGTTTGGGAATTAATTAATATAAGTACTCTCAAATATTCCTAATTGGATTAGGAGCCTAATTAATTAAAAGAGTTTATTTAATTAAAATAAAACCATATTCCTAAATAGTTTAGAAGGGTTACCTACATCTATAAATAAGAGGAGTTTTATTTTGATTTGGGTTGCTGAAATTTCCAAGAGTTAGGATAGTACTGAAATGTTTTCTAGAAAGAGAAAACTAGGGTTTTGCAAAACACCCATCTTGTTGAATAATTATTCTTCCTTGGTGGATCACCTCTAGAGGTCAAACACTTGGGTGCCTAACGTTGATCAAAGGAAGTAATTAAACCCGGTGGATTTAATTTGAACGTGAAAAGAAATTGGAGAAAAACTCGTACCTAAGGAAGCTAGTTTTTACAATGGTATGAATCTTATCTCCATCTCTTTTCATCTAATTAATAATTGTGCATAAAAGATGATCCGACTATATGGTTTGTAAAATTTTAAACTCTTTTTTTTTTCACGCTTCTGCTATGTATGTAATTTGTTACATGTTCATGGATATTACAAACCTAACACCTCCCTCAAATGGACCATGTTTTCAACATTAGATGGATACGACTGCAAATATCCAAATTGCCTCATAAATCTGTCAGGCATTTGAAACTTAACAATGTTGTAATGTATCAAAGGTATACGAGCGGCTCCACCTAACTTTGCCTCAAAAAAGTCCCAAGCCAAACGTCTATCAAATAACTGATATGGATGTCACACCCAATCTGTTTCCAACATATTATCAAACTCTCATCCGTAAAACACAAGATGGTGATGTGAATTTTTGTGGCGCTGATAATGTTTTGAATTAGGATCAAAAGAAGAGTATGCCCAGGATAATGCGGTATCAACTTCTGGGACTTAGGCCTAGGACTAGGACGACCAATGCTGAACCTTTCATGAGCCCACATTATAAGTGTGACGCCCCCACAAAAGGTATACATCACCCATCTTGAGTCGCCAAATACATGGTACATAATTCAAATACAAACTTAATTATACAACAGTCGTGTAAAATACGACTAAACATATGCTGTGAGTTTTAATACAAATATTGTCATCTAGACAATATACAAACTCAATGGGGTCCTCATTACATTTATTATTACACTATTTCACAGAATAGTGAAGACTACTAATGCACCATCTAGGACCATCACTCTGTTCCCCGACTAGTCCCTGATACGTTCTCATTTCCTGAAGAGAACAATGAAAGCAAAAGGGTGAGCTCAACTAGCCCAAAGAAGAAATATTATGACTAAGATAATGCGTAATAATTTATCGTTAGCCTTCAACAAATGTTAAACCGATAAAATATAATAAATATCAAGTTTAGCTGCAATGATGAACAAGCAATCCATTAGAAGAGTCAGTAGAGAATAAAATCTACTATCTTCTATGATTTAAAAGGTTTTTCATCACTTTTATCGTTGAGACTCAGCTTAATAAATAATCCACATCATCCCTGCACTATGGCCAAAGATATTCATTAGTATCACGACCACAAATTATCCATGCACTACGGGCCAAGGATATTCATGTATTCATCAATGGTCATGATCATGCCAACAACTGTCCATCAATTTACTACGGGCCAATGAAGACTTTTACCACATCATTTGTAACATTACGGTCATGATTATACCGAATAATCCCTGGTCATAATCATACCAAGTCTATCTATGCACTACATGCCACAGATGACTTTCAACATAATATAAACATGAGGATGATGACAATGATATAAGAATTAAATAAAACAAGTTCAAGAATTAGTTTATCCAGGAACCAATAACGTCCAAATTGTCAACATGGTACCTCTTTGTGGAGTAAAATTCAAGAATGCTCAGAAAAATATTTTCATGAAAAGATCTTTGGATGAAAGCGCAAATATCAAGGATATTCCACTAATTTCATGGAGTATAGAAGTCAAAACTTTAACCAAGTTGAGTATAATAAAGAATGGAATAACAAAAGAAATTACCGGGCATGAGATAGGTAGCATATGCAAAAGTTATTCCAACAGGATAATAAATAACGAAACCAAGCGGCGTAAAAGCGCATGTACGGGATATTCAAGCGAGAATAATAAAGATTTAAATTCAGTCCCGTAGTAAAAGCGCATAGATAGGATACTCCAATGAATAATAAAGAATGGAACCGGTCCTACAGAAACGCATGCACGAGGATATTCCAGCAGAATAATAAAGAATGGAATAATGAAGAGAATTTCACCAAGTATAGGGGGTGGCAGCGTAAACAAAGTTATTCAACAGAATATTAAATAATGGAATAACAGAAGTTCTCTTCATGAATACAAAAGAAATAATACCCCTTACCTTAGAAGAAACTGGATATAGGAAAAGAAAGGTAGTAGACTGCTCTTCTTCTTTCTCTCTATAATTTTCTCTCTAGAGTTTCAGTGAATTCGTAAGAAATAATGAAGGAATGAGCTTCTATTTATAGGAGAATGGAAAGGCACTATGTAAGGATTTTTCTCACGGATGCAACAGTTATGCAATCGGATGAAATTTTTTTGTAACCCACAAACACCAATTGTCAATCAACCAACCAATAAGAATAAAGTAAAATTATATATATATATATATATATATAAACCACACATGTTATAAACATATATATACATATAATACTAATTACCTTTTGTAAAGCAACATCATTTTCCCCACCATTTCCCACCCACATGATTAAACATATATAAATACTTATTATTCACACACACCACAACCCACTCACCACATTTAATATATATAAATACACCCATCACTCCACCACTCCACCCCATACACGGGTGAAAATCCCTCCACCAAAATCATTCATCCCACTAGTGGCCCCAACCAAATATACATATAAAAATATATACCGATATATACCGAAAAACTTTCTACCGATTACTTTGAAAAATGCGTAAATGGGGGTCCATAAAATAAGCAAAACTTCATAAAAATCACCTTAATAATTTTAACAACATTTATCACCTTTATTATAATTCACAATATTAATCGACCAGGTCGTTCCCAGGAAAGAGGGGGCTTTCTAATAAGGAATTATCCCTATTGGCGCGCAATTAGGTGACCAAACCTCTCCTTGACAGAACTTCTAGACATCGTTAATATTGCAAATAATAATATTAATAACTTTGTTATCTCCATTATTGATTTAATAATATATAAATTATCGACAATAATTGAATCAAATAACATGAGATATTATGCAATAATTACTGTAGCAATAATTGAACAAAACTGAGTGACTTCTCACGTAAGCATCAATAATCAAATCGTGTGTACTCTTTGTGCAACTACACGACATCGCATTTACTTTTAACACCGGGTGTTTCAATAGTTAACGGTAAAACTTCCGTCGTTATTTTCATAAAGTATTTTTGTCGTTTTCTCAATTCGATAATAATTCCGTTGTGGGGTCCACCAATGATTGTGTCGTTGTACGAATATTCCCTGTTAAAACGAATATTCCCCGACCAATCGAATATTATATAACAACTTGCGTACTTTGTAAAATTTATAAATATTACCCACAACTATAACATTATATCAAATTCATTCCATAATATTCAAAAATGATATTTATAGAAAATTCATCTTTATTTATAAAAGTTGGGGTCTTACATTATCTGAGTGTTTGTATGCATGTTCAAGAAGCAATGTGGTTGGTCCGAGTTGCAATTTAAAAGGGTTAACCTTTTTTGTTCTGGGATTCTGCAGAAGTAGAGTCATTTTTTAAACTGACCCGAAGTGGCGCAACCACGCCACTTCCCCATTCAAAACCAGCACGGCCGCATTGGTCCGCGTTGGTACTCAGTACTTGAAAATGATTTTTGTTGCTTTATGATATTCTGAGCATATGTGTTTAACCTATTTATGTACACAAATGGGTCTTCTTGGAGATTGAGATATATGTTTATTATATTTGTCATTTTGCTCAAATCCAAGTTCGATGGAAATTTTTATAAATTTTTTAATAAGTAACATTGTGATCAATGTTTAGGTAAGATATGGATATTAATCCGGGACCTTTTAATCCTATTGTGTTATGGGACCAAGAAAATCACGTATCGTCAGACTTATGACAAAATATTGTAAGTTTATTAATGTACAGCAACTCTCACTTTCTTAAAGTTTTGTTAGAAACATTTATGTTTTGACAATTTATGTTCTTATGTTGTTTGACTTGTAGGATAGGGGTGTGTTAGAAAATTATCAAATGTCTGAAAGTTTAACTGAATGGAAGTTGACTGAACAACAAAAATATCTACTGGAACAATTAGGTTTCAATATATTTTTGTCAACGAGACGTATTGTCAAAGATTGATGCATCTTTTGTATTTGATTTTATTGAGCGTTGGAGAAGTGAAACAAATACGTTTCACTTAAATTGTGAAGAGGTTGATATTACTTTGGAGGATGTGGGATTTTTATTCAGGTTTCCCATATTAGAAAAACCTTTGACTTGAGGAGAACTAGAACATCCAAAGAGTTATTTTATAAGGGTTTTAGGCAACAAGCTGCATTAGAGGATTGAAAACAATGCTATAAAAGGGGGGAATACGTTTGTCATGGTTAAAACATAGACATGGACAAGTACCTAAAAATACTACTTCAGATGATGTGGTAAAACACACTAAGGTATATATGTTGTACTTATGTGGCGCTATTTTGTTTCCAACCAAGAGTAAAAATATTGTGCATCCTAGATATTTGTTATTATTGAAAAGATTGGAAGACATAATTACATATGCTTGGGGGGCAGCAGTTTTAGGGAATTCGTATAGGGGTTTACATGATGCTACACGCAAAACAGCAAAAAAATTCGCAGGATGTGTAACCCTGCTTATTGTAAGACCCCAACTTTTATAAATAAAGATGAATTTTCTATAAATATCATTTTTGAATATTATGGAATGAATTTGATATAATGTTATAGTTGTGGGTAATATTTATAAATTTTGCAAAGTACGCAAGTTGTTATATAATATTCGATTGGTCGGGGAATATTCATTTTAACAGGGAATATTCGTACAATGGCACAATCATTGGTGGACCCCACAACGGAATTATTGTCGGATTGAGAAAATGACAAAAATACATTATGAAAATAACGGCAGAAGTTTTACCGTTAAGCTGTTGAAACGGTAGGTGTTAAAAGAAACAAGATGTCTGGCGAATAAGACAAGATAGTAACACGGTATTGATTATTGATGCTTACGTGAGAAGTCACTCGGTTTTGTTCAATTATTGCTTCACGATGAATTGTTGCATAATATCTCACATTATTTGATTCAATTATTGTCGATAATTTATATATTATTAAATAAATCACTACAAAAAAAATGGGCCTTTAGCAACGATTTTTCGGGCAACGACTTTATAAGTCGTTGCTAAAAGTATATGTTTAGCAACGAAATTTGTCCTTCGTTGCAGATTGTGTCAGGCTTTCACTTTTTGCAACAAAATTCATAAGTCGTTGCAAAATTTCGTTGCTAATTCATTGGCGGGAACAAATTTCGTTAGAAATTCGTTGCAAATGTTTCGGCCACTTGATTTCCCGTCATCGTGGGCAACGAAAGTTTTTTTGTTGCTAAAAATGGGGCTTTAGCAACGATTTTTCAAGCAACAGCTTTATAAGTCGTTGTTAAAAGTGTATGTTTAGCAACGAAACTTGTCCTTCGTTGCAGATTGTGTCAGACTTTCAGTTTTTGCAACGAAATTCATAAGTCGTTGCAAAATTTGAAAACAAAATTCGTTAGAAATTCGTTGCAAAATTTCTAACCACTTGATTTCTCCTCATCGTGGGCAACGAAAATTTTTTTGTTGCTATATTTCATTGCCTACTATGGACCACATTCATTGGCAACAATTTTTATTTTCGTTGCATATCTTATACAACTTTTTGCAACGACTATTAAAATGTTGCCTTAAATTAAAATAATCCCAATAAACATGTTTTTGTAAGACCATATTCGGTATTCGGAGAATTGTCAAAAAATATTCATATTTAGTATTTAAAAATTATATCCAAATGCGAAACATATTTGAACCTATGACCTATCATTTGGAACTTTGGTCATTTGACCGCTGCAGCAACACAAGTTATATGTTAATATTTTGCAAGGATTAATATTTATATCAAAACATGAGATTTCTCTCATATATTCCTTTCTTCTCCTTCACTACATACCATTAATATAATCTCAAGAAGTTATATACTAGAATAATAATAATAATAATAATAATAATAATAATAATAATAATAATAATAATAATAATAATAATAATAATAATAATAAAATAATAATAAAAATAATAATAATAACAATAATAATAAAGTTGCACCAATGGTGTGTAAGTTTTTTTAACTCCCATTTTTAAATTCTCCTTTTTTGACTTGTAATAATTTTTTTATAATCAAATATTAATTTCTCTTTATATCTTGTATTAGAAGGTGTTTGGCAATGACTTATAAGTTGGTTAAACAAAGTTATAAGTCATTTGTTATTATTTAGTGTTTGACAATAACTTAAATTTTAACTTTTTTTTACTTATAAGTCATTATTAAATTTTTTCATGCTTCATGTATATATTTTTTTATTATTATTATTACTATTACTATTACTATTATTATTATTATTATTATTATTATTATTAGAATAATTATTACTAATCTTATAATTATTATTTTTATTATTATAATAATTATAATTATTACTATTATTATAATTTCTATTATTATTATTATTATTATTATTATTATTGTTGTTGTTGTTGTTGTTGTTGTTGTTGTTGTTGTTGTTGTTATTGTTATTATTATTATTTTTAATATTATTGTTACTATTATTATTGTTATTATTGTTATTATTGTTGTTATTATTATTACTATAATAATAATAATTATTATAATTATTATTATTATTACTATTATTATTGTTATTATTATTATTATTGTTGTTATTATTATTACTATAATAATAATTATTATTATTATATTTATAATAATAATAATAATAATAATTATTATTATTATTATTATAATTGTTAGTATTAATTATAATTATTATTACTATTACTATTACTATTATTATAACTACTACTATTATTATTCTTGTTATTATTAATCATTATTATAATTACTATTATTATTCCTATTACTATTATTATTATTAATTATTATTATTATTATAATCATAATAATAATAATAATAATAATTACAATAATTATAATAGTACTAATAATAAAAAAAAGCTGGCTTTGGGCAGTGGGCTTTTTAAAAAATAAAATAAAATAATGCTCTCCATGAGAATTAAACTCTAGACCTCCCACTCTTCTTAAACAAATGCTCAAACCAACTAAGCTATAAGGATTTTTTAGGATAAATAACGTTTTGGTCATTGTCTTTGGAATTAGATTTTCATTGTAGATTCACAAACTTTTTTATTACAATCAAATAATGTAGATTTTCAAAAACTTACAAAATGTTCATTAAAATCAGATTTTTAGTCCAAAAAGCGTTAGGAATGGCGATCTGTAAGTTGACTTGACTTTTTTGCTTACGTGGAAACATGAAAAAACAAGCGGTGGATTATTATAAAGCCACAAAATGACCAAAACTATTAACTACTTCACCTAAACAATTCCAAAACTAATAATAATAATAATACTAATAATTTCAAAATAATAATAATAATAATAATAATAATATTAATAGTAATAATTTTAAAATTCTATTTTTAAATTTTTTTTAAAAAAAATCATTAATTTTAAAAATGTCTTTTTTTAAAAAACTATTTTTAAAAAAACTATTTTTAAATTTTTTTTTAAAATTCAATTTTTTTAAAAAGTCTGTTTTTTTTAAAAGCGTTAATTTTTATAAAAGCAAATTTTTTAATTTTTTAAAAAGCGTTATTTTTTTTAAGCGAACTAATATTTTTTTAAAAAGTCTATTTTTAAACAAATGTTAATTTTTTTTATAAAAAAGAAAATTTTAAATTTTTAGAAAATTAACGCTTTTTTTAAATTTTTAGAAATTTAATGTTTTTAATTTTTTTAGAAAAGTAACGTTTTAAAAAAATTTAGAAAAGTAACGCTTTTTAAATTTTTTAGAAAAGTAACATTTTTAAATTTTTAGAAAATTAACGTTTTTTAAATTTTTTAAAATTAACATTTTTAAATTTTTAAAATTAACGCTTTTAAAATTTTTAAAATTAACATTTTTTAATTTAAAATTTTAAAAAAATATTAGTTCGATTTAAAAAATTAACGTTTTTAAAAAAATTAAAAATTCTATTTTTTAAAAAAAGTAACGCTTTTAAATTTAATATTTTTAAAAAAAGCAGACTTTTTAAAAAATATTAGTTTGGTTTAAAAAATTAACGTTTTTTAAAAAACAAAATTTTTGAAAAATATTAGTTTAGTTAAAAAAAATTAACGTTTTTAAAAAAATAAAAAATTACATTTTTATAAAATATTAACGTTTTTTTAAAAATAGACTTTTTTAAAAATTGAATTTTAAAAATGATTTTTTTTTTTAAATATAACTTTTTAACAAAAGACTTTTTTAAAATTATTTTTTTTTAAAATAGAATTTTAAAATTATTACTATTATTATTATTATTATTATTATTATTATTATTATTATTATTATTATTTTGAAATTATTATTATTATTAGTTTTAGAATTGTTTAGGTGAATTAGTTAATAGTTTTGGTCATTTGTGCTATAATAATCCGCTTACTTGTATTTTTTGTGCTCCACGTAAGCAAAAAAGTCAAGTCAACTTGCACAGTCAGCATTTCTAACGTTTCTTGGACAGAAAATCGGACGGAATGACCATTTTGTAAGTTTTTAAAAGTACAGTTATTCGATTGTAATAAAAAAGTTTCAGAACTACAATGAAAAGCGGCCATTCAAAGATAATGACAAAAACGTTATTTATCCCTCGATTTTTATTATAAAGTTAGTTGCAGAACACTAAAATACTAAAAATACTAATTAAATATTTACATCAAATATTAAAAATACTAATTAAAAAATAATATTATTATTATTATTATATTATTATTATTATTATTATTATTATTATTATTATTATTATTATTATTATTATTATTATTATTATTATTATTATTATCACGCAATTAGTTATGTACATTTATGTATGTATACGTAATGAGATCTAAGAAAGGAGATTTGTTTTAATTTGGAGAAATGATTTGTTCAGGTTATAAATACTAATCCTTGCAAAATAATAGCAACTTGGCCCATAATAATGACAATAATAATAAAAATAACAATAACAATAACAATAATAATAATAATAATAATAATAATAATAATAATAATAATAATAATAATGATGATGATAATAATAATAGTACTAATAATAATAAAATAACAATAACAATAACAATAATAATAGTGATAATAATAATAATAATAATAATAATAATAATAATAATAATAATAATAATAATAATAACAACAACAACAACAACAACAATACAATAACAAATAATAATAATAATATAGTAGTACTAATAATAAAAATAACAATAATAATAATAATAATAATAATAATAATAATAATAATAATAATAATAATAATAATAATAATAATAATAATGTAGAGGTTATTCTAATATAAGTATTCCTAAATAGGGGTTTTCTTTGTTGTAATGTGGCCAATTATTATTATTATTATTATTATTATTATTATTATTATTATTATTATTATTATTATTATTATTATTATTATTATTATTATTATTGTTATTGTTATTGTTATTGTTTTTTATTATTATTATTATTATTATTATTATTATTATCATTATTATTATTATTATTATTATTATTATTATTATTATTATTATTATTATTGTTATTGTTATTATTTTTTTTTTATTATTATTGTCATTATTATGGGCCAAGTTGCTATTATTTTGCAAGGATTAGTATTTATAATTGAACAAATAATTTCCTCCAAATTAAAAACAAATCTCCTTTCTTAGATCATTACGTACATACATAAATGTACATAACTAATTGCGTGATAATAATAATAATAATAATAATAATAATAATAATAGTATTTTTTTAATTTGATTTTTTTAATTAGTATTTTTAGTATTTGATGTAAATATTTAATTAATATTTTTAGTATTTTAGTGTTGAGTAACTAACTTTATAATAAAAAATTCTTATAGCTTAGTTGGTTTGAGCATTTGTTTAAGAAGAGTGGGAGGTCTAGAGTTCAATTCTCATGGAGAGCATTATTTTATTTTATTTTTAAAAAGCCCAACTTGGCCTCAGAATTAATTGGGCTTTTTATTATTAGTACTATTATAATTATTGTAATAATAATTATTATTATTATTATTATAATAATAATAATAATAATTAATAATTAATAATGATAATAGTAATAGGAATAATAATTGTAATTATAATAATGATTAATAATAATAATAATAATAGTAGTAGTAGTTATAATTATTATTATTATAATAATAATAATTATTATTATAATTATAATACTAATAATTATTATTATTATAATTATAATAATAATTATTATTATTATAGTAATAATAATAATAACAATAATAACAATAATAATAGTAATAATAATAATTATTATTATTATAGTAATAATAATAACAATAATAATAGTAACAATAATAATTATTATAATAATAGTAATAATAATATTAAAATAATAATAATAATAACAACAACAACAACAACAACAACAATAATAATAATAATAATAATAATAGAAATTATAATAATAGTAATAATTATAATTATTATAATAATAAAAATAATAATTATAAGATTAGTAATAATTATTCTAATAATAATAATAATTAATAATAATAGTAATAATAATAATAGTGATAATAATAATAGTAAATATAATAATAATTATAATAATACTAATAGTAATAGTAATAATAAAAAAATATATATACATGAAGCATGAAAAAAATTTAATAATGACTTATAAGTAAAAAAAAAGTTAAAATTTAAGTTATTGTCAAACACTAAATAATAACAAATGACTTATAACTTTGTTTAACCAACTTATAAGTCATTGCCAAACACCCTCTAATACAAGATATAAAGAGAAATTAATATTTGATTATAAAAAAAAATACAAGTCAAGAAAAAAGAGAATTTAAAAAATGGGAGTTAAAAAAACTTACACACCATTGGTGCAACTTTATTATTATTATTATTATTATTATTATTATTATTATTATTATTATAATAATAATAATAATAATCCTTGCAAAATAATAGCAACTAGGCCTAGGTGCTCGGATGGTCATTAGATTAATATTCCAAATTAGAGGCCTTGGGTTCAAATCTATGCATCAACATATTTTTTGGGATAAAGTTCAATATTCGTTACGTCAGTCCGTCCACATATGATATGTACGTATGTGTGTGTGTGTGTATATATATATATATACATATATATATATATTCTTTTCAAAATTTCTTATCAAACTAAATAAAATACTAAACAAATCTCAACATTAAACTAAATATATATAAAGTAACTGTGACGCCCCCAAAATAGGTATACATCACTCATCTTGAGTCGCCAAATACATGGTACAAAATTCAAATACAACTTAATTATACAACAGTCGTGTAAAATACGACTAAACATATGCTGTGAGTTTTAATACAAATATTGTCATCTAGACAATATATAAACTCAATGGTGTCCTCATTATATTTATTATCACACTATTTAACAGAATAGTGAGGACTACTAATACTATCATACGGTCCATCACTCCAGTCCCCGACTCAATCGGCTATATTCTCATTTCTGAATAGAGCGTTGAAAGAAAGGGTGAGTTCAACTAGCAAAGAAGAAATATTATGACTAAGATAATGCTGAAATAAATTATCATTAGCCTTAAGCAAGTGTTAAACCGATCTGATATAAAAGTTTAAGTTTGCTTGATGAACAAGCAATCTATTAGAAGAAAGTCAGTAGAGAATAAAATCTACTATCTTTTATAAGTCATTCCTAATAAGTTAGTTTGACCCGTATTAATGTAATATCAATTTTATCCCTATTTTATTTAACTTTTTTTAAAAAACACTAATTTTATAAAAAAAAAAGAAGATGCAACATCACTTTAATTGGCGTTAGAATTTTATTTTTATTTTTTATAGTTGAAGTCTTATATACTCCTTCATTTCCAACCTTGGGTAATGGAGAATAAGCAGAAAAAAATATTGATGTTTTAAGAACAAAGTAAAGAACAAGAGATCAAAAAAAAAAAAAAGATTCCAACGTCGAGTTAAAGTGATGTTACATCTTACTCTTCTTTTTACAAATTTGCTTTATAAAAAATTTAAAAAAGTTCAATGTCGATTAGTTTGGCATTGGATCACAATTTTATTTTTTTCAAATTTTTTTTAAATAATAAAATCGTTTTAAAAAATTAAGATAATTTTTTAAAAAATATTTTTAAAGTGGCGTTGGTTTTTTTTTCGATTTTTAATAAAAAAATTCCAAAAATTCAAGCGTTAGTAGTTTTTCTCAAATTAGTTGTGAGAGGCTTTCTACTCCCAATGAGTAGTAGTTGAAGTTTTTTATTTTTAAAAAAATATTCGTTTAAAAATAAAATCTTTTTTTAAAAAATTAAAGCTTTTTTTTTAAAAAATAAAGTTTTTATTTATTTATAAAAATTGTTCTTAAATTACATAATTTGGTTAAAAGAAGAGTATATTGCAAGAAAATTTGAAAAAAAAAGATATAATTGAGAAAGTTAAATATAATTTAGGCAATTCTCCTAATATACATTTCCAAGTCCAGTTGACAAAAAATTTGGGGATCTGACTTTAGAAACCTAAAATTGAATCCAGCCACCACGACCCACCGCCGAAGTTCGCGGCGGCGGAGGTGGAGGATTAGTGTTAATAATTGCTAAGCGGCCGACCCTCAGGGTGACGTCGGAGTTTAACAGTGATAATTCGGTGTATTTTCACAAGATATCGTGCAAGTTGTTGGAGAATCTGGCGAAACTGAAGCTAACGTTTCAGAACAACAGCAAGAGAGAAGTGGCTGAGCCATAATTGAGCTTCGTTTCCAAGTATCTTTCGCTCGACTACGATGTCGAGGAGCAGAATGCTCTTGTTAAGGGCTCGTTTGACCTTGGTCCTAGTTTGCACATCAGAGCCACTCGCGATGTCAAGGTCTCTCTCTCTCTCTCTATAATTATATAATATGTATGCACATATGTGTTGTATATTTATATGTTAATTTCTATTTTATAAGAAAAGAAAATCTGTTTAACCAATTTTCTAGGGAATATTTTTGATTTTCCATTTGGATTAGCTTTCAATTCTATTCATTTTGAATTTATGACTGTAAATGGTGTCCAAAGATTTGATCTTTGGGAATTCTGGTTTGTTGATTTTTATGAAAGCAAGTTCTGCAGTTTATGTTCTGATTTTTAAAAGCTGAATGGATACTTTTATTCTAGCAAATTCAGAATTTGAAACCTAGTCAGATTGTGAGGGAGATTAAAAGTAGTTGAATCCCACAGGTGTGCCAAATGGTCCACAGTTATTATCTAGAATGAAATGGGTGATACTTTTCTGGGGTTATAATGGCTTTGGTAATGTTGGGAATGTAAATCTTCACAATGTGCTGCTTTAGGTGTGTGAGGACTCATTTGTATTTTTCACCTGACATGCTGTAGGAGTGTAATAATTTCTTACATAGGGAAGCTTAAAAAATTGATTTAGGTGCTATTGGGTTATTGTCACTGCTATTCTTGCTGGATATGTTACACGACTTCACAGCTCTAGTCAAAAGAATGCTTTATGGAGATTCTGCAGCACATACAAGTGCTTTTGTAGAATCTTTTTATCCTTTTACTTTTTGGGGATAAACATTATACTGAGTGATGTATGAAAGTGTGTTGTTAATTACATCCTTTTGTCTGTTTTTTCCTTTAATGTTTGGAGTTTCTATGATTCATAACTTTGAATGATTGCAAAGTATATTGATCATGTGCATTTGCATTACCTCCAAGGACATGAATGTTGATTTAAATGGCATGATAACTAGTTTGTGATGTGTTTTAGGCGCTAGATCAACATACTCATCCTTCATTTATATGTTGCAACAGGTTTGGTTCCTCACCAAAATTTACCATCCTAACATTGACAAGGTTTGATATGCCTACTCCCAGTAATTAATCTTCTTAGGTTTCAGGCTCATGTTTCTTACTTCTAATAGAATGAGTGTCTGGATGCAGCTTGGAAGGATATGCCTCGATATCCTGAAGGACAAATGGAGTCCTGCTCTGCAGATTTTTACTGTACTATTAAGGTAAAATGGTGGTTACTAGTGATTTTATAATGAACAATTTCCTCTCCATAGAAGATTTATATAGCGTCAAATGCCTTGTGAAATGCTAGCAAGTGTAGTACATATTCTCTGCAACCAAGTAAGAGAAAACTGGCTGATTAAATATAAGGCTTTTTTTTTGAAGTAAAAGAGATTTTCATTTCTAATATTTTGGTGATGTCATTGTTGTATGTATGTTATAATATAAATGTATAACACTTGAGTTACTTTCTGTATTCAAGCCCTATTGAGTGCTCCTAACCCAGACGACCCCCTCTCTGAAAACATTGCAAAACATTGGAAAACAAATGAGGCTGAAGCTGTTGAAACAGGTATTGTTAGTTGTGGTTGTGGTTCATGTTTTGCTGAATATGGTGACATCACAGAATTACGTATAATAAGTTACTATGTTATATTGACGGGGTTATGTTTTCTGTGAACCATGCAGCGAAGGAATGAACCCGTTTATATGCCAGTGGTGCATAAAAAAGTTGTGGAAACTGGAATCTCTGCCAAAATAACAATATATGCAGTGTATTCTCAAAGCATACTCACTGATCATTGTATCCTGACTTCCAAACCTTGATGTTGAAATTGTATAATGAGATAAGATAGAATGGCTTACTTTGGGCTGTCTGTTAATATGGTGGCATTTATGTTCTATGTCATGCACAGACCCTTCTCCAGTTCAACAAATGCAGTTAATAATTTCTTGGGGATTTCGCAAGCATCCTCTGTTCTTGGTGGTTTCTTAGCCGACGCATATCTTGGTCGGTATTGGACTATTGCTATTTTTACCACTATCTATCTTGCGGTGAGTACAGAGTAGACTAATCATTTCTGTTGTGAATTAATTACTTACTAATACCTGTGGGCTGTTTGTTACTGTAGTACGTAAATTTTTATAGTAGTACAATCCACAAGTATTTAATTAATTAACTCTTCTCAAGGGTTTGACAGGAGTAACCTTATGTTCTACGATGAACATTTTAGTGCCAAACCAAGATCATTGTGATCAGTTTGCGCTGCTTTTAGGAAATTGTGAACCTGCAAAACCATGGCAAATGTTTTACCTCTATACATTCCTCTACATTACCAGTTTTGGAGCCGCAGGTATAAGGCCTTGCGTCTCTTCTTTTGGGGCTGATCAGTTTGATGAGAGAAGCAAAGATTACAAGTCCCATCTCGACAGGTTTTTTAACTTTTTCTACCTTTCTGTCACTATTGGTGCTATTGTGGCCTTTACTGCCCTTGTCTACATTCAAATGAAACACATCTGCCTTTGGTTCCCTCGCCATAGCCATAGGCATCTCAAACATGGTCTTCTTTCTTGGTACTCCTTTATTCCGACACTGGTTGCCTGGGGGAAGCCCTCTCACCCGTGTTGCACAAGTCCTGGTTGCTGCCTTTCGAAAGAGAAATGTCTCCTTTGATACCAGTGAATTAATAGGCCTATACGAGCTTATGGGGAAAAGGTCTGCAGTAAAGGGCAGTGGCAAGATACCTCACTCTGATGATTTCAGGTAAGGCCCTCTTTTTATGTCTTGTTATTTTACAATCAGTCACAAAATCTTATGCAAATATAACTCAGTATTTTTTTCCATAGCTTTTCAAATTATACTTGGTAATTGCTTATCTGTTCATTATTTTGGAGAACTGTTATTTATTGATGCACGTGTCGTGTGTGTGCACGTGTCGTGTTTGTGCACCTGTCCTGAAACATTGTGAGAGTTCTAGTAAGTTGTTAGTAAATAGTTGTAGTTTAGTGATGGTGTGCTTATAAGCTTTTTTCAGAAAGTTTAGTGTTGCCCAACTCAGAGAAATGCGAACGAATTTAACCAAGGTTTTTATCTGCGTAAGTTGTAGGTATTGTATTTGCAGTATACTGGAGTTCAATGTGTCAGCAGTAAATGGTTATCAGTTATATGTTTGAGAAATCCTGAATATTTTTTTTATAGTTGATTTGCATTGTTTGTCAACATTTTTTTCTTCTATAGTTATTATCTGTGTTTATTTTTTGTGAAAATGAAACCACTTAAAGTTTAATTGAACTACAACTTTTTTTTTTAATCTACAACATTTTAAAAATGTTGTGTAAATATGCAGGAAGACTGCTTCTACGACTTGCCTTACAATACTGGGTATCAAATTTTCGTGCTACGTTTACGGAAGACAAGGGACGAAATTATGAAGTGTACTCTCTCTATATATATGTAGATATATACTTTGATTGAAGAACTGTGATAGTTTTAGATGGTTAATTGCAAAGATAATGAATGATTATGTAGTGGATGATTTTATTAAGTTAATAATATTTTAGTTTTTTTATATTTTGTCATTATTTTTGCTATGGGTACATTGAAATTTAGCCGGTACACAAAAGAATGTCAAATTTTGATTTGACAACAATAAAATTCGTTACCAAAGCATTGAACAAGTTTTAATATAGCAACAATTTTTTATACATTTAGCAACAAATGTTCGTTGCTAATGGCATTAAAAATATAATATTTGGTAACGAAAAATTAACCTAATAACAACGAAGAGGATATTGTTGCTAATACTAACATAAAAGGCAACATTTTTTATCGTTGCAAATTATATCAACTTTCGTTTGCATATAAAAAAGCGATAACATATATAATGTTCTAATCATATTGAAAAAATAACCATCAACAAACATTTTTGTTGTTGATTCAGCATAATGTCGTTGCCAAATAATATAATCAACAACGAAAATCGTTGCTAAAAAGTTTACAATCCGCAACGAAAGCAAGTTTAGGCAACAATTTTCATTATTTACTGCAACGAAAAATATCGTTGCAAGATGGTGTCAATTGCAACGAAAATGCATGATTTTTGCAAAAAAAAAAGAGTTCATTTCGTTGCCAATTAGCAGGCTTTTGCAACGAAATGTGATTTTTAGCAACGAAATTTTTATTATTCTGCGACAATACATTTTGTTGCTAAAGGATCGATGTCTTTGTACGAAAGCCAAATTTCGTTGTAAAATGTATTACTTTTGGCAACGAAAAAAATACGTTCATTGCGGAACAATTAGCAACGCTCATTGCGCAACGAAAGACGCAACGACAGTAAAGTCGTTGCCAAAACCCTTTAGCAACGAAATTTGGCACCTTTAGCAACGAAATTTGGCACCTTTAGCAACGAAAATCGGTTGTTGCTGAAGCCCCATTTTTTTGTAGTGAATAATGGAGATAACAAAGTTATTAATATTATTATTTACAATATTAACGATGTCTAGAAGTTATGTCAAGGAGAGGTTTGATCACCTAATTGCGGCATGATAGGGATAAATCCTTATTGGAAAGCCCCTCTTCCTGGAACGACTCAGTCGATTAATATTGTGAATTATAATAAAGGTGATAAATGTTGTTAAAATTATTAAGGTGATTTTTATGAAGTTTTGCTTATTTTATGGACCCCATTTACCCATTTTTCAAAGTAATTGGTAGAAATTTTTTGTATATATATATATATATATATATATATATATATATATATATATATATATATATTAGTTGGGGCCACTAGTGGGATGAATGATTTTGGTGGAGGATTTTCACCGTGTATAGGGGTGGAGTGGTGGAGTGATGGGTGTATTTATATATATTAAATGTGGTGAGTGGGTTGTGGTGTGTGTGAATAATAAGTATTTATATATGTTTAATCATGTGGGTGGGAAATGGTGGGGAAATGATGTTGCTTTACAAAAGGTAATTAATATTATATGTATATATATGTTTATAACAAGTGTGGTTTATATATATATATATATATATATATATATATATATATATATATATATATATATGTATTATTGTAAGATCTCAACTTATTATAAATAAAATTGAATTTTCTCTAATTATTATTGTGAATAATAAAGTGTTAAATTGATATAATATTTTGGTTATGGGTGAAATGTGCAAATTTTGTAAAATAAGCAAGTGGTTATAAAATAATCATTATTGTCGGGGAATATTCGTTTAGTCGTGGAATATTCTTGTTGTTGGGGAATATTAAATGCAATATTGCACGCGAGTCGTTTAGTGGGCTCCATAATGAGAATAAGCGTCGAGATGAAGAAAGCGTCAAGTTTGAGTTTTTATAAATAATTGGCAGTAGTTATTACCGATTAACACCTTGTTGGAATACCCCGGTGGTTAAAATACGTGAATCTGGCGATGGATGCATGTGATTTTTTAAATTATTGATTCTTACGTGAAGGCACTACTCAATAATTTTTTACGATAATTATTATTCAATATTTTATTTTATTGATTCAATAATTGCTGCGTTGATATTTTATATTATTGTTGTTTCAATAATTATCAACATCTGAAGATTTCTATTATCGGATCAATAATTCATATTATTTGAATAATATTATTAGATATCATTATTGGCAATGTCTAGAAAGTTACATGCAGGAGAGGTTTGGTCACCTAATCTTGCCAAGAAGGAGAAATTCTTATTGAAAAGCCCCTCTTTCTTGGGGGCATTGCGGTTGTCATAATTGTGATTCTGTAATATTATTTGTTAATAATTAATTATTGATTTATATGATAAGAAAATATTTATTTTATGTGGATATAAATGATGGATATATTTATTTTTATGTGGATAAAAATGAAGGAATTAATGCTGAGGTGTTTTATCAGTATTTTGTTGGTGTAGAGGTATTAAAAATCATCCGTTTATGAATTTCGGGTATTTTCTGATTGGAATTTGGAAAATCTTTCTTCTACAAAGTTGTAGAGAATTAAATTTCCTATGAAAACACGTGAGTTTCGAATTTTTTCTGATAAAAGGGCTATTTATTATGAATTACTGAAGTTTCGGAAAATAAAATAATTTTTATTAAATTATGGGTGGGACCCACTCTTATTTGACAACACATGGGCTGCTGATTTTTGTCTAAGAAGGCATGCTTGACTCAAAATGGTGGGTGGCGTAGATGATTGAAAAGAAAAATAATATATTTTATTATTTTAGTCTCCTATGGCGTTCTAGCATTTTCCTATAAATAGACGCTTAGGTTAAAATTGAAAATCACACCAAAAATAAGTTTTCTTTCTCTCTATATTGTTGAGCGTATTTTAGTAAGTATTTTGATACTTTGAGAGTTGTTATTCAGTGCAAGTTTCTGTCAGCACTATATCCGAAATTCAGTCAGAAGTACGGTTATTTTAAGGTAAAGGATGCTATTTTCTTCTTAAAATGATATTTTCTTCAATATCATTATGCTAAAATATTGGTATGAACTTTTTTTTTATCAAATTTGGAACTTTTTTGTGTCGGGTTACTTATTCACGATACTCGATAATTATTCACGAATCTGTCAGATAATTCACCGAAAAATAAAATTTTCTTCTTTTTATCCAAAATGTCTAATATGGTTACTATCTTTGATTGTATCCATGTTTTGATCTTTATTTTTGAATTCAGCTTCAAAATTGGTTATTATGAGGTATTATTGAACTTGGATAAAATTGTAATATGAATCCTTAATGTTTGTTCTATTATCTCACTGGATTCATTTTCTTTAAAATATTTTTCATCTTTCTCAGTCCTAAATGATGATATTACTGAATATCTTTGGCCTGTAGTGCAAAGATGAATGATTAATCGATGAATATCTTTGGCCCGTAGTGCAAAAGATGAATAGGTGTTGAGATGAACATACGACATTTGGTGATATACAAATGAATATCTTTGGCTTTTGTAGTGCAAAGATGAATATTGATTAAAGATGTATATTGATTGTTGTTCTGGGGATAAAATATTGATGATTGACTTTTAAATCTTAGAAGATAGTAGAACTCATTCTCTACTTGACTCTTCTAATGGATTGTTATTTCCGCTGCAGTTGATCTAAAACTTGTTGTCTAATATATTTTATCAGATTTTTCCCTGTTGAAAACGAATGATAATTTGTTGTATATTATCTTAGTCATAATATTCTTTACTAGGCTAGTTGAGCTCACCCTTTCCTTTTTGTTCCATTTTCTTCTCGGAGGTGAGAACATGAGCGAGGATCTAATGGGTATGGAGTGATGGTTCTAGAAAGATGTTTTAGCAGTCCTCACTATTTTTGTAAAATAGTGTTTGAATAATTATAATAAGGACTTATTTGAGTGTGGATATTGTCTAGAAGATAATATTTGTATTTAAACTCACAGTATGTGTTGTCATATTTTGCACGACAATTGAATTATTGAAGTTGTAGTTTGCTTTATGTACCATGTATTTGGCGACTCAGAATGGGTGTTGTATACCTATTTTGGGGGCGTCACAATTATAATTTTGCTTTATTCTTATTGGTTGGTTGATTGACAATTGGTGTCTGTGGGTTACAAAAAATTTTCATCCGATTGCATAACCGTTGCATCCGTGAGAAAAATCCTTACACGGTGCCTTTCCATTCTCCTATAAATAGAAGCTCATTCCTTCATTATTTCTTATGAATTCACTGAAACTCTAGAGAGATAAAATTATAGAGAGAAAGAAGAAGAGCAGTCTGCCACCTTTCTTTTCCTATATCCAGTTTCTTCTAAGGTAAGGGGTATTATTTCTTTTGTATTCATGAAGAGAAATTCTGCTATTCCATTATTTAATATTCTGTTGGAATAACCTGTATACGCGGGCTACCCTATACTTGGTGAAATTCTTCAGTTATTCCATTATTATTCTCGTTGAATATATCGTCATGCATGCGTTTTATGGACACTGGTTCAATTCTTTATTATTACATTGAGTATCACGTATGCATGCGTTTTTACGCTTGGGTTCCGCCGTTTTATTATTACATTGGGATATCCTGTCTATGCGTTTTACGCCGGACCTGGTTCCGTTATTTATTATCGTGTTGGAATAACCTGCCTGTGCGGTCTATCGCATGCCTGGTGATTTCTTTTCTTATTCCATTCTTTATTATATTCAGTTGGTTAAAGTTTTGACTTCTATACTCCATGAAATTAATGGAATATCCTTGATATTTGCGCTTCATCCAATATCTTTTCATGGAAATATTCTTCTTAGCATTCTTGAATTTTACTCCACAAAGAAGTATCATGTTGATAATTTGGACGTTATTGGTTCTTGGATAAACTAATTCTTGAACTTGTTTTATTGAATAATTATATCATTGTCATCATCCTCATGTTTATATTATGTTGAAAGTCATCTGTGGCCTGTAGTGCATAGATGGACTTGGTATGATTATGACCGAGGATTATTCCAGATAATCATGACCGTAATGTTACAAATGATGTGGTAAAAGTCTTCATTGGCTCGTAGTGCATTGATGGATGCTTGTTGGCATGATCATGACCATTGATGAATACACGAATATCCTTGGCCCGTAGTGCATGGATAATTTGTGGTCGTGATACTAATGAATATCCTCGTCAGTAAAAAGGTGGATGATGGATTATTTATTGTCGAGTCTCAAATGATAAAAGTGATGAAAACCTTTTAAATCATATAAGATAGTAGATTTTATTCTCTACTGACTCTTCTAATGGATCGCTTGTTTCACCGCTAGCTTAAACTTGATATTTATTATATTTTATCAGTTTAACACTGTTGAACGCTAACGATAAATTATTCTACATTATCTTAGTCATAATATTTCTTACTGGGCTAGTTGAGCTCACCCTTTTGCTTTCATTGTTCTCTTCAGGAAATGAGAACGTATCAGGGACTAGTCGGGGAACAGAGTGATGGTCCTAGATGGTGCATTAATAGTCTTCACTATTATGTGAAATAGTGTAATAATAAATGTAATGAGGACCCCATTGAGTTTGTATATTGTCTAGATGAAAATATTTGTATTAAAACTCACAGCATATGTTTAGTCATATTTTACATGACTATTGTATAATTAAGTTTGTATCTGAATTCTGTACCATATATTTGGCGACTCAAGATGGGTGATGTATACCTATTTTGGGGGCGTCACAGTTAGTATCAAAGCTTAGGGATATGGTCCTTGGCTAAGATGAGATGTGAGACTAGAACTAGGAGGGGAGAGACGGGGAATTCCTTCACTAGTATGACCTACCTAAGTTTATTTGGTATTTAATTGGTCGGTCAGAGTATAGGGATAATATGTGATATGATAACTAATCCTTGTTTTGTGGCAGTATCTAAAAATAACATCCGAGAATGTTGAGAATAGCAATGGAGCACAAGAGACCGTTGAGTCTCCACATATCAATAATCAAGATAATGTGCATCAGGAAGGCGAGAATCCTCATGCAAACAACAACACTGGCCAAATGATGAATGATGGAATGTTCAGAGGCTTTATGCAATTCATGCAACATCAGGCGAGAGTGGCTCCTGTCCAAAATGTAGGTGGAAACATTGGAAACTCTTGGACGGTCACCGCTAAACAGTTCAAGGAGCTGGGACCACCAGAGTTTATTGGAGAGCCAAAACCACTTAAGGCGGAAGCATGGATAAAGTAGATCACCAAGATATTTGATGTCTTGGGATGCTCCGAGGAGCAAAAGGTTCCCTTTGCCACCTTTATGTTTCGAGGAGAGGCAGATTACTGGTGAGAATTAGTAAAGCATACTCAACCTGCCGCACTGAAGATGTCTTGGGAGAAGTTCCAAGAACTATTCAACGACGAGTACTTTCCCGAAAGTATTCGTCACATAAAAGAAGTAGAGTTCATCAAGTTGGAGCGTAATAATACGACCGTGTCACAAGACGGAAGCTAAGTTTGTCGAAGTTGTCCTGGCCATGCATCTCACTTGGTTGATAATGAGGAGAGAATGACGCTAATGTTTTAAGAGGTTTGAAACCGAGATACGCCAATATCTTATTTCTCATAAACTGTGTTTGTATTCAGATGTTGTAAATAGGGCTCAGTTATTGGAGCGCGATAACGAGTCAACACAACCAAGAGAAAGCAGCTGGCAGAATGAAAATACCAGTGGTAACGGTCATCGAAGCGGTGACAACAAACGTGGAGGGAATCAATATGCCAGAAATGGTAACCACTTTGGTGGTAATCATGGCCAAGAGAATAAGAATGGACATTTCAAGAAGAGGAGATTCAACAATGATGGAAAGACGTCAGCATCAACACCCGTGGTTAAGGAAGGAGAACGACCAACTATCATATGCTTCAAATGCGGAGGGGAGGGACATATCAGTCCAAACTGCACGATGCCATCCAAAGCGTGTTATAATTGTGGAAGAGAAGGTCACCTAGCTCGATTTTGTCGTGCACCGAAGACAAGTCCAGTTGGAACGGTGACACAAAATACCGCCCCTGCATAAGTCAAAACCAAGAGTTCAAAGGAGAGTGTTTGTTGTAACCTCCCGTAAAAGCAAGGAACCCGAACGAGGTCATCACTGTAAGCTTATCATAAACTCTAAATAAGTCTATACCTTATTTGATACCGGTTCTACCCATTCTTTTATTTCTCCTACTTGCGCTCAACGATTAAAATTGACTCCGGAGAAATTAAACTTTGACTTATCTGTGAAAACTCCGTTGGGAGAAACCTTCATTACATCCACTGTTTATAAGTCTTGTTTGGTTCAAATCGGTACCCTCACATTATCTGTCGATCTTATTTCATTAAAAATACTTGCATTTGATGTGATTTTAGGGATTGATTGGTTAACTACTCATCATGCAAAAATTGTTTGTTTTCGTAAGGTTGTTAGCTTTCATATTCCCAACCAACCTATTATGCGAATTCAAGCAACTAAACCATTAAAATCAATCACTATCATTTCAAGCCATAAAGCTATTCGTTTATTGAAAAACGGATGTCAAGCTTTCTTAGCTCATATCACGGATCTAAACAAAAATACGTCAGTTTTGAATGATATTTCTATTGTTAATAAATTTCCGACGATTCCCCTCAAGAACTTCCTCGCCTACCCCCCAGAGCGTGAAATTAAATTTTGTATTGACCTTGAACCCGGTACAAAACCCATTTCCAAAGCCCCATATCGAATGGCTCCTATTGAACTTTAGGAGTTAAAGACCCAACTGTAGGAAATGTTAGACATTGGTTTTATTCGTCCTAGTACTTCTCCTTGGGGTGCTCCTGTTCTATTCGTGAAGAAGAAAGATAGGAGTATGCGACTTTGTATTGATTATCGGGAGTTGAATCATGTCACCATCAAAAATAGGTACCCATTGCCACGTATTAATGACCTGTTCGACCAGTTGCAAGGCGCCTAATTCTTTTCAAAGATCGATCTTCGTTTTGGATATCATCAGCTGAAGGTTAAAACTGAGGATATTCCAAAGACCGCTTTCGTAACTCGACAGACGACATTATGAATTTTTAGTCATGTCTTTTGGATCGACTAATGCTCCCGCCGCCTTCACGGATATGATGAACCGAGTATTCAAGGAATATTTGGATCACTTTGTGGTCGTCTTTATTGATGACATCCTCATATATTCCAAAAGCCGTGAAGATCATGAGCAACACTTGAGGCTGATACTCCAAAAGCTTCGTGAAAACAAGCTTTATGCCAAGTTGAAGAAATGCGAGTTCGCTTCGAGGAAGTAGCATTCCTTGGGCACGTAGTATCAAGTCATGGAATATCTCGTTGAACCAACAAAGATTGAAGCTATTCAAAGTCGGGAGCAACCTAAATCGTTGATCAAGCACGTAGCTTTCTCGGTTTAATTGGTTATTATCGGAGATTTCATGGAAGAATTTTCTAATCGCTACTCCATTAACTCATTTGACTCGGAAAGATACAAAATTCTATTGGAGCGAGGAATGTGAGAAGAGTTTTTAAGAACTCAAGAGGAGATTCATTTCAAAGACTGCTCGACAATACCATCCGGCTTGGAGGATTTGTCATCTACATAGTGATGCTTCGGGCAAAGGGTTAGGATGTGTTCTCATGCAACATGGGAAAGTCATAGTTTATGCCTCAAGACAACTCAAAGAATATGAGAGGAATTATCCCACTCATGATCTAGAGTTGGCAACATTGTCTTCGCACTTAAAATTTGGAGGCATTACTTGTATGGAGAAAAGTGGAGATCTTTACGGATCATAAAAGCCTCAAATATTTCTTCACTCAAAAGGAACTCAACATGCGACAACGACGTTGGCTTGAATCATTGAAAGATTATGATCATACCATCCAATACCATCTTGGAAAAGCTTAACGTGGTAGCCGATGCATCGAGTAAAAGATCATATTCAAGCACGAAAAGTAATATTGTCAACGTAAAGGCCCATTTTGTGTGACTTGCAAAGGATGGAGATAGAGTTAAAGACTCAGGACCCATGTGATGATGGCTAATATATGAGTAGAACCGGATTTTAATCGATAAAGTTAAAGTCGCCAAGCTGCTGCACTGACCGAGTCGATGCGTATGAGGAAGCAAGTGCAAGGAGATGCTATGTCGGAAGCAAGAATTGATGAAGAAGGAATACTTCGAGTCAACTCCAGACTTTGTGTTCCTAACGACCCTGATTTAAAGTATAAAATCATGATGGAGGCGCACAACACACCGTTTGTAATTTATCCTGGGAGCACCAAAATGTATCATGATCTTCGATATACATTTTGGTGGGGCAATATGAAGAGAGAGATAACGCTATTTATCTCAAGGTGTCTAACGTGTCAACGAGTCAAAGCGGAGCATCAAGTACCAAAAGGTCCATTACAACCACTTGAAATTCCAGAATAGAAGTGGGAGCACATTACCATGGATTTCGTTACTAATCTTCCTAAGGTTTCTCAAGGCATAGATACAATTTGGGTCATTGTTGATAGATTGACCAAGTCTACTCACTTCTTACCTATACGAGAAACTTATACTCTTGAATGTCTTGCTCGTATGTACATAAACAAGGTTGTAAGATTTCATGGTATGCCAATATCCATAGTGTCTGATCGAGACCCAAGATTCACTTCACGATTTTGGGTTAGTTAGCAAAAAGCTATGGGCACGGACTTACGATTTAGTTTCTAAGATATCATCCTCGGGACGGACGGGACAAATGAGAGGACTATTCAAACTCTTGAAGATCTATTAAGACTCGTGGTCCTTGACTTCAAGGGAAGTTGGGACAAGTTCTTACCATTGGTGGAGTTTTCTCACAACAACAGTTATCAAACAAGTATCGCATGGCTCCATTTGAGGCGTTGTATGGAAGAAAGTGTCGTTCTCCAAGATCTTTGGGATGAGGTGGGTGAAGCAACGTTGTTGGGACCGGAGTTGGTACGTATGACTATGAAAAAGATTCAAACGATCCGACAACGTATAAAAACCTCACAAGATCGACAAAAGAGTTATGCTGATCTTCATCGAAAGGACGTGGAATTCGATATAGGAGATCATGTGTTGTTACGTGTTGCTCCATGGAAAGGAGTTACGAGATTTGAAAAGAGAGGAAAGCTCAATCCTCGATTCATCGGCCCATTTTTAATCCTCGATCGAGTAGGAACTGTGGCCTATAGACTCGCTTTACCGCCAAGTATGTCTCGTGTTCATAACATTTTTCACATATCTATGTTACGTAAATATGTGAAAGACCCGAACCACATTATTGAAGTAGAAACGGATTAAAAATAGTAAAGATTTAACGTATGAAGAGGTTCCTGCTCAAATCGTGGATAAGAAGGAACATATTCTACGCTCCAAGGTTATACCTCAAGTCAAAGTTTTGTGGAGAAACCACGATGTTGAGGAAATGACCTGGGAGTTAGAATCTGAAATGAGATCAAGGTATCCTTACCTCTTCGACATACCTGTGTAACGCATTTCTCTAATTTCGAGGGCTTAAATTTCATAAGAAGGGAGGTTGTAAGACCCCAACTTTTATAAATAAAGATGAATTTTCTATAAATATCATTTTTGAATATTATGGAATGAATTTGATATAATGTTATAGTTGTGGGTAATATTTATAAATTTTGCAAAGTACGCAACTTGTTATATAATATTCGATTGGTCTGAATATTCGCTTTTAACAGAGAATATTCGTATAAATCTACACAATCATTGGTGGACTCCACAATGGAATTATTGTCTGATCGAGAAAACGATAAAAACTTTTTATGAAAATAACGGCGGAAGTTTTATCGTTAATCGTTGAAACACCTTGTTAAAAGTACAAGAATACGTGTAGTCGCATAAAGAGAGCACACACAGTATTGATTATTGATGCTTACGTGAGAAGTCACTCGCTTTTGTTCAATTATTGCTACAAAGAATTGTTGCAGATAATATCTCACGTTATTTGATTCAATTATTGTCGATAATTTATATATTATTAAATTAATAATGGAGATAACAAAGTTATTAATATTATTATTTGCAATATTAACGATGTCTAGAAGTTCTATCAATGAGAGGTTTGGTCACCTAATCAAGCGCTGCCATCAGGGAGAAATCCTTATTCGAAAGCCCCTCTTTCCGGGAACGAATTCGGCCGATTAATATTGTGAATTATAATAAAGGTGATAAATGTTGTTAAAATTATTAAGGTGATTTTTATGAAGTTTTGCTTATTTTATGGACCCCCATTTATCCATTTTTGAAAGTAATCGATAAAAGTTTTTAAAGGTATATATATATATATATATTATATATATATATATATATATATATATATATATTGGTTAGGGGCTACTAGTGGGATGAATGATTTTGGTGGAGGGATTTTCACCCGTGTATGGGGTGGAGTGGTGGAGTGATGGGTGTATTTATATATATTAAATGTGGTGAGTGGGTTGTGGTGTGTGTGAATAATAAGTATTTATATATGTTTAATCATATGGGTGGAAAATGGTGGGGGAAATGATGTTGCTTTACAAAAGGTAATTAGTATTATATGTATATATATGTTTATAACATGTGTGGTTTATATATATATATATATGTATTATAATTTTGCTTTATTCTTATTGGTTGGTTGATTGACAATTGGTGTTTGTGGGTTACAAAAAATTTTCATCCGATTGCATAACTGTTGCATCCATGAGAAAAATCCTTACACAGTGTCTTTTCATTCTCCTATAAATAGAAGCTCATTCCTTCTTTATTTCTTACGAATTCACTGAAACTCTAGAGAGAGAAAATTATAGAGAGAAAGAAGAAGAGTAGTCTGCTACCTTTTTTTTCCTATATCCAGTTTTCTTCTAAGGTAAGGGTATTATTTTTTTTTTATTCATGAAAAAAATTTCGTTATTCCATTATTTAATATTCTCATTGAAATAACTCAGATACGCGACTACCCTATACTGGTGAAATTCTTTCGTTATTCCATTCTTTATTATTTCATTGAATATCATGTCTCATGCATTTTACTACGGACCGGTTCCATTCTTTATTATTCTTCTTGGAGTATCATGTTCATGCATTTTTTACGCCGGACGGGTTCGCTCTTTATTATTCTCGTTGAATATCCTCATGCGACGCTTTTTTACCGGACCGGTTCCGTTATTTATTATCTCGTTTGAATAACTCGCACGTGCGATTTCTATCGCATGCCCGGTGATTTCTTTTCTTATTCCATTCTTTATTATACTCGGTTGGTTAAAGTTTTGACTTCTATACTCCATGAAATTAGTGGAATATCTCGATATTTTGCGCTTCATCCAAAGATTTTTCATGGAAATATTCTTCCGAGCATTCTTGAATTTTACTCCACAAAAAGAAGTATCATATTGACAATTTGGACGTTATTGGTTCTCGGATAAACTAATTCTTGAACTTGTTTTATTGAATTCTTATATCATTGTCATCATCCTCATGTTTATATTATGTTGAAAGTCATATGTGGGCTCAGTAGTGCATAGATGGACTTGGTATGATTATGACTGTGGATTATTTAAGATAATCATGACCGTAATGTTACAAATGATGTGGTAAAAGTCTTCATTGGCCCGTAGTGCATTGATGGACAAATTGTTGGCATGATCATGACCATTGATGAATACACGAATATCCTCGCCCATAGTGCATGGATAATTTGTGGTCGTGATACTAATGAATATCCTCGTCAGAAAAGTGGATGATGTGGATTATTTATTGTCGAGTCTCAATGATAAAAGTGATGAAAACCTTTTAAATCATAGAAGATAGTAGATTTTATTCTCTACTTGACTCTTCTAATGAATTGCTTGTTTCGCCGCAGCTTAAACTTGATATTTATTATATTTTATCGCTTAACATCGTTAAAGGCTAA
Source organism: Panax quinquefolius (assembly GCA_020205615.1). Lineage (NCBI taxonomy): Eukaryota > Viridiplantae > Streptophyta > Magnoliopsida > Apiales > Araliaceae > Panax > Panax quinquefolius. The sequence continues at coordinate 120,511,562 of CM035160.1, read as the reverse complement.
CGATAAATTATTCTACATTATCTTAGTCATAATATTTCTTACTGGGCTAGTTGAGCTCACCCTTTTGCTTTCATTGTTCTCTTCAGGAAATGAGAACGTATCAGGGACTAGTCGGGGAACAGAGTGATGGTCCTAGATGGTGTATTAGTAGTCTTCACTATTCTGTGAAATAATGTAATAATAAATGTAATGAGGACCCCATTGAGTTTGTATATTGTCTAGATGACAATATTTGTATTAAAACTCACAGCATATGTTTAGTCGTATTTTACACTACTGTTGTAAAATTATGTTTATGTTTGAATTCTATACCATGTATTTGGCGACTCAAGATAGGTGATGTATACCTATTTTGGGGGCGTCACAGATAACATAATGATATCCATTTCCAAACTAATTAACAACTAGTTCATCAATTTTCTAAGAATTATCTAATTGGAAATCAAGAATATGCTTAAGATAATATTACCTCTTGAAGCTGTGATGCTAATTTTGTTTCCAATTTCATATTGCACTTCCAATTTAGCAGCACTCTCACTTTATATTAGACTTATCAGAATTTCTAGAACCTTGAATTGTGAAGGGGAAGGCTTCCATTTATAGAGAAGCTCTTGCCCAAACAATGGTTTTGCCTTGAACCAATGGAAGATAGAAGAAGACATTGGTTAAGAAAAATTTGGCATAAAGTATTACCAACTCTTCTTTCAGCCATTCCTACAGAAATTATTTGTCTGGAAAGTGGGAAAATAGGCCATTGGCCTATACACGGCTAAAGCAAAAATGGGACTAGAATTTTGGGAATAAGGTTTAATATACTGTACTAGTAATATATAGAAGTCATCACACTAATGTTGGTTACCTATTGGGCTCACAAAGTCAATTCTAATAACTTAATGTTACCATCTTGGTTTACAATATTAGGCCATTATTATTCTACAATTAGTTAGGCTATGATATAAATTAGTTGGGTACTAACAACCCATTATTTCTCATAAGACTTATTATTCTAATTACACCAAAACACGATAATGATAATTAATATCAAACATTTATTTTCTACAAATTAACTTTCTTCCATAAATTAAAAAATACACATTTTATTAATTCATCATGAATCATTCCGCCACATAATGCTCATTTATGCAAGTTTAGTAAATTACATAACTCAAGCTAATTTTAATATAGTCTTACATAATATATAATTATTCATATAATAATATTATTCTTAATATTCCATCTTATATTTTATACATGATGCAATTTCATTGTATTACTATTTATATGCTCACACAACACATATAATTTCACATAACAAGTAAATAATTAAAATCATAAAATAATTAGTCCATCACATTATTATTCATTTTCTCATTAATTTAATTAATGAATTACTTAGTCGCCACTCTAGGCATACCACATTTCTCTACTACCACTTACTCACTTAATTCAATTTAAATTGAATTAACACACTTTATATCACACAAAATATACAGGTATTTGAAATAAATATTCAAATATTTTTATTTTCAAAATTAATATTATTTATAAAATTCACGGGTATTACAACAATTGTGGGGACCCAGGGCTTTCTGACATGTTAAGAACAAATGTCGCTGGATTGGGGTCGTCATAGCCTTCGTTGGGCCCACAGAGTGACTGTTGGGTCTGAGCATGTCTGAGACATGATTGGAGGATACAAACATGTCTTTGAATGAACTCAGGGTTGAACAGAGGGGTTGTAACACCCCAGTCCCACATCGAAAGATAGGGAAAAAATTTGTCTTCATATAAGAAAATAAGTTACTACCAATAGTACCTTCAAGTCATGACCTTTTGGGAACCTGTGGTGGGCTAAGATGACCCAAGAAGATACTATTGGGCTAGTAGTTTGATGCCTTATTTTGATGGATTTGATTCGATTCGGACTTGGGATTTGACCTGAGATTTGTTCCGGACTCGAGATTTGATCCGGATTGTTTCATATGGTATCAGAGCCGACTCTCGAAAGCTTGGGTCGGGTCATCCGATCGGATTGTCGGAGGTGGGGACACGAAGGCTGGTGGTATTATCCCACAATTGTGAGATGAAGGTCCGGAGGTGGGGAAACGAAGCCAGCCGGTATTATCCCACAATGGCTAGAGAGGCAAAAATCTTTGGGTTGTGTGTGTGATCGGATTCTGACGGGGACGTCATAAATTTAAGTGGAGGAGTTTGTAACACCACAGTCCCACACCCCCAGTCCCACATCGAAAGATATGGAAAAAATTTATCTTCATATAAGAAAATAAGTTACTACCAATAGTACCTTCAAGACATGACCTTTTGGGAGCCTGTGGTGGGCTAAGATGACCCAAGAAGATACTATTGGGCTAGTAGTTTGATGCCTTATTTTGATGGATTTGATTCGATTCGGACTTGGGATTTGACCCGAGATTTGTTTGGACTCGGAATTTGACCCGGATTGTTTCAGGGGTTGGCCAAGGACTTCTCCCGTCCTGAAACTATGTTTGCCTTGCTTGTCGCCATAACTCTTGTTAAAATATTAGGTGATTGAAAAAATTGATTTGCACCAAAGAGCCCTCCTTCTGGCGCTAATGTTAACGCGTCCAATTAACAAACGACACCTCAGATCCTGCACATAAACGAAATTACACATAGTAACTTGACAATCTAGGCCGTTGGGGGATAACTCCGGTGTGAGAATGAGTACATACTAAAAATTGGTTAACAATTGAGACTCAAAGCTTTAGTGCTCAAAGAATAATGAAGTACCTGTGAAGTAGGGTATAACATTGTATTTATAGTTGATCACACCACCTTTAACGCCATGTGCCCGGATTAGAATAGAATTTCTTACCATGGTAAGTATCATACTAGGATAGGAGTCGATCTCCTTAAAGAAAAGAAATTTGATCTAATCTTAACTCTTTCTTTAAGAATTAGAAATTAAATACTACTAGGAATCATAGATTCTTTAAAATTCAACTTAGTGCCCAGAATATACTCCTACGTGTGAAAGAATCTTCCACATGACATGAGGCCCACCGAACCATCTGGACCCACGCAATGAAGCCCCAACAGGATATTATGAGAGGTGCTAAAAATGTCACTAAATAAAATGTTAAAATTTATTTTGGTCGTCGAACTTTGGACTCACTACCGAGACTTTGGACCTGCATAATGAATAAATTGGTGACCAACGTTGCCGTGAGGAATTAAAACTTCACCAACGTGAGAGAATCTTCACCAACCTCTTCCATAATCAGTTCTTTCTGACATAATCGTGTTATGAAATTCTGTAGACATATTTTGCATTAAATGCTCTGCAGGTGATTGATCGGCCACGCAGGTTGATACTTCGTCAGACCCCAATTTTGATAGCTGAACGCTAGGAACCGTAATGCGTTATTATACCAAAATCCGAAGATGTATTATGAGAGGTGCTAAAAATGCCACCAAATAATACTGATAAATTGTCTTAGCCATTACTAGTTTCAATATAAATTGTTATATAAAGAAAGAAAAAGCCATTAGGAATCCATGCTAACACTTAGATACCATGCTAACACTGTTACCTCTGCACTACAAGTATGAAATGCATCTTCTACTTTTACTCTTCTAACTTCTTTCCTCTGATAGTAGCAAAAGCAGACAAAAGATTATATACAGATCTCACAGTTGCCAGAATCAAACAGCCCTCAACTCTGTTAGTTACCTTTTTACCAAAGGAAAACGGTGTAATATTAGGACTAATGTTATATTGAATGTAATTGCTAATAACGTGAAATTGTCCAATTTTCATATTCACACATAATTTTTTTTTTAACAAAATAAATACTCTTTTGAAATGAAATGAAAATTTTAAAAAAAAATGAAAGAGCTGGTATTGCCAACTGCCAAGGCTTTCTTGCATGTTACTCTAGGAAAGAACATATAATTTTAATATTTATTATTTATTTTTATTTTATTTTTTACTTATCATAGTCCTTGCTTTCAGATGTCAAAATTTTTATAGGGCAAATCTGCATGTACTAATCATGCGATTTAAGTGCCACTATTAGATTACATAACTTTGTTCTATCATGCTTATATAACTATGAAAATGTCTATTGTCTCAAAATTTATGAAAATGTCTGTCTCAAAAAAAATTCAGGAGAAAGATCAAAATGTCAAAAGATCATTCATTTCTTTAAGATATTGGAAGAGACTAATTATGTTTTTATAGAAAATAGGGAATACATGAGTTGGTTTTACGGGAAGGGATGAGATTCAATAAAAATATTTTGGAGGCACAGTATTTGAATCCGTTATTGCTCAATTTAATTTTTATCATATGAACTTGTGTATTTATAATATAATAATAATCAGCAAACAGAAAAATAAACAAGTAATCGACCCAAACTACTAGTGTTCTGAATCTCATACATATCATTATCCAATTTTTTCGTACAAACTGATTATCCTATCCCAATCTCTTGCATATCATCACCTCATTTTTTTTATAATAATTTTTTTTTAATATCTTAATATTTGATATGGTTGACCATAGTTACACGGGACAACAAAGAAAAAATTGAGAACCCTATTCTCCTTTTCAACTAGAGCTACAAAAATTCTTGTTGAATAAAAGAATCGTATGGAGACATTATAAAACTAATTTTTTTTGACAGAGACTAGACAAAAGAAAATTAAATTCTTATTATTTCAACATAATCTATGAACTTCTACGACATGTTCAACTAACTTTACCCCAGAATTTTAAACAAATCACTTCACTAGTGAGATATCATCTTAGTAGCCACGTGTGTGGTTATGATTCGCTCACTCGTTTATTACATCTCTAAGAACAGAAAACTAGAAATGCCAAAATGTCAAAAGCTTTGATTTGGGGGATGGAATAAAAGATGTTAGACTTTGGACATTATGGGTGCCAAAAATTCCACTAAATAATACTCTGATAAATTGTCTACTCAATTACATACTTTCAATACAAATTGTTATAAAGAATAAAAAAAAAAGCCATTAGGAATCAGAATTTGACCCCTTAATTGCACTACCCTGCTAACACTTTTACCTCTGCACTATTAGTCTATTAAGTATGAAATGCATCTTCTACTTTTGCTCTTCTAACTTCTTTCCCCTGATAGTAGCAAAAGCAGCCAGACAAATCATTATATGCAGATCTCCGGTGGGTCCCATTCGGGGCGGTTGCAAGAATCAAACGTCCCTTAGTTCAGTTAGTTACTTAGGGTATGTTTAATAAAATTGAATGAAATAATTTTGAATATTTAAATAATTTGAATGAGTTGAATAATACAGAATTTTAAATACTGAATGAAAAAAATTATTTGATAATTAATATGTATGAAATATCTGAATAATAATTTTTTACTATTTTACCCCTAAGCCCTACTAAATACAAAAATCAAATAAAGTAAAACTCAAATATCCAAAAACACAAAAAATACACTAGTTTTCAACACAAAACTTTCTACTTTCAAGTTAAATTAACGAAAACACAAACTACTCCCACCCACTCGTCAGTCTATTCATTTTCTCTCTCATCCCTCCTCAATTCATCCATCAGAATAGTCATCTGAGTTGTTTTTTCCTGAGAGTGGAAAAATTACTATATCATACAATAAACAGACTTTAACAATAGAATTTAACAATAGAATTGAACAATGATAGAGCATAACATTAATACATGAAAGAATTTATGGCATGTTTTACGGGTTAAATATTTTTTCAGTCATTATATTATAGGTCGACTTACACATGGATAACTGAACTTTTTTTTCTTACAGTCAATTCACTGTACTCGATTTTACTAACAAAAAGTTAAAAAAACCGTTAAACAAGTTTGACTGTTAACAGAAAGTACACGTGGCAGCTGAGTTATACAAAAAAAATCCTATGTGGCAGTTAGTATGCGACGTTGCAATTAGGATGTGAATTTGGAGGAAATTTTTTATGAAAAAATGGAAAAAAATATTTTAAAATATAATATAAATTTAAAAAATGAGCCAAAAAAACAAGAAATAAATAAAAATTACATTTAATTTTTTTTTAATAAAAATAAAAAAACAATTATTTTAATAAAAAACTGCATTTTATTAAATTTTTATTAAAAAAAAACTGCGTTTTAATTTCTTTTAATAACAATAAAAAAATTATTATTTTTATTAAAATATAAATAAAACACATTTTTTTAATAAAACAAATTTTTTAATAAAATAAAAAAGCACAGTTTTTTTATAAAAATAAAATAAAAACGAAAAATTGTTAAGAGAAACTGCATTTTTTTATTAAAAAAATTTTGTGTTTTTATTTTATTTTTATAAAAAGTGCAGTTTTTTAATTAAAAATAAAAGAAAAACGCTGTTTTTATAAAATAAAATAAAAAACGCAATTTTTTTTAGAAAAAAAAAGTGCAGTTTTTTTTAATAAAATAAAATTAAAAAACAGTTTTTTTATAAAAATAAAATAAAAAGCGGTGTTTTTTAAAAAAATAAAATAAAAAAGTAATTTTTTTATAAAAAAAATGCAGTTTTTTTTAATAAAAATAAAATAAAAATCTTTTCAAATTCGGACATTAAATTTATAATTGAGTCAAACAGCGTTGTTGTGATTTTGAGAGCGTTGTTTTTATAAAAACCAAATTTGTGTTTTATTTTATTTTTATAAAAAACTGTTTTTTTTTATAAAAAATAACAGCGTTTTTTTATTATATTTTTGTTAAAAAACACCATTTTTTTTATTTTTATAATTTTTTAATTTTCTTTTATAAAAAAAAACTTCATTTTTATTTTATTTTATTAAAAAACTGCGCTTTTTTTTATAAAAAATATTTACGCTTTTTATTTTATTTTTATAAAAAAACGCAGTTTATTTTTTATAAAAAAACAGCATTTTTAATTTTATTTTATTAAAAAAAAACTGCATATTTTATTTTATTTAAAAAACTGCTTTTTTTTTATAAAAAAATTTGCGCTTTTAATTTTATTTTTATAAAAAAAAATGCGTTTTTTTATTTTATTTTTATTAAAAAATGTGTTTTTATTTTATTTTTATTAAAAAACTGCATTTTTATTTAATGTCCAAAATTTGAAAAGATTTTTAATTTTAAAATATTTTTAATTTTATAATTTTTATTATACTTTAAAATATTTTTTTCATTTTCTTCATAAAAATTTTCCTAAAAATTCACATAATCACTGCCACATCACACAAAGGCGCCATGTTGACTTAGTCATATTCTAGCCTTATGTTTTGATGATGAAATGTTCATGTACTAAATTATTTTATGATGTTTCAGGTATTTGTTGATAAAAGAATGATTGGTGGAATCTTCATGTGAAAGGAAGAAAGTTTTCTTTTTCTAGGAAAATCAATGTAAGGTCAATTGCATAGTAATTGATTTTTCATTTAAAGGCTCTAGGACATTTTATTGCATTATATTTTGTTATATGTCTTAAATGAAAAATGAGTATGAAAAAGATTTTTCTAAAAATAAAGATTATTTGATATATTAGTTTGTACACATGCATTGATATTAATGGATAATATTGAGAAATCAGTAGAGAATATCCACGTGGACATATTGAGAAGTAAGTGTGTAAAATGTTTCACTTGTGCATACCAGCTACTTTATTGAGATATGTGTGCAAGGTTTATAAAGATAATGATTACATGTATTGGGACTCTAATGACTTAAGTCTGCAAAGTTGGATATCTCACGTCGGTCCACTTTATTAGCCACACGTCACTTGTTATGACTGGAGAGATAAAATCAGTTGATTAAGTGGTTATCTTTTTGTGGTCTTTTGATTTATTCCACTAACTAATTTATGAATATGGATTTATATAAGATGTGGACTATTTCAAAGCTTTACCGTTGTGAGAATTGTTCCTAGTAGATTATCCTGCCGTTTGTTTAAAATAGAATATATCTATATGAACGGTAACTTGTGTAAATGCTATATAAATGATGTTTTCTCATTTTAAAAAATTACAGAACTCACGAATTATTTAGTGCACTTATTTTTATTATTGATCAATCTGATTCTGCTAAGTGCAAACTTTTGAGATTCTAAGCAGTTTAATTTCTGGTATTATTTGAGGTGATATTTGGTAAGAAATTAATTGCTTATTTATTTTGTGCTATTTGATCATTGCATATAGTTAAGCCTTTAATTGTTAAATTGATTATTCTTGCATTGATCATAGACCTCTATATTGTATTGATTTTTCTATTGTTAGACTAAGTGTAGTCTAAAGGTTTTAATCCTGGTGGATTAGAAAAGTAGTTTACAAACAGATTCAAGGAAGCAAAGGTGCTTGAAGGGTGCATAGATGCACAAGGAGCAAGAGAGCTCAAGAGAAATTAATTGTTTATTAATTTTTGAATCTGTTGTGTAATCTGTATTTATTTATAAAGAAATAAATAAAGTGAGTCTCCAATACTAGTTGGTATTGGACGTGGACTAGGCTATTATCATAGAGGGTAATAGTTGAACCACGTAAAAAATCTTGGTGTTGATTTTAGTATTTGCTTTACTTTAAAATCACATAAGTTAATTAATTATCTTAATTTGACTACTTGCATTATATTTAGATAATTCTTTAACATCAAGTATTTTATTCAAAAGGCTATATTAATTCAGTAAACTGATTTCAATCATTTTAGTAGCCTGAAATTAATAGTTTTTAAAAGTTGGCCATAGATTGCTCCTACACTTATTCAACCCCCCTTCTAAGTGTGCCTAGTTAAATTTCATTTGGTATCAAAGCAAGGCACTACTTATCTTGGTCTTAAAGGTGACTTGTAGGGAAAGATTCTGACATGGCACAGTTCAGAAACAACAATCAAGAAGGTCAATCAACCAATAGACCTCCTTTGCTGTTTGGCACAGAAAATTACAACTTCTGGAAATTTCGAATGAGGATCTATCTTAAAAGAGATCCTTGGGAATGGTGGGTTGTGGAGAACGGACCAGTTGTTCCACGAAGAGATGATGGGACACCAAAGATTCTGCTAGAAATGGATTCCACCGAAATCTACATGGTCTCATATGATTCAAAGGCTATGAACACACTTCTCAGTGGCATGGTACAATCCGAGATAGATAAAGTCTCCTCATGCAACACTGCCAAAGAGATGTGGGATACTTTAGTGGTAAGTCATGAAGGTACTTCAAAAGTCCGAGAAGTCAAGCTAAGCATGCTTATGCACGATTATGAAATGTTCAAGCTCAAAAAAGATGAAACCATCAAGCTAGCTCAAGCAAGATTTCTAGTCCTTATAAACTCCTTGAAATTGCTGGACAAGACTATTCCTCAAAGTGAGATCAACCGTAAGTTGCTTCGGGCTATGCCCAAAAGGTTTACTTCTAAAATCACTACTCTTCAAGATTCTGTTACTATTTCTTCCATGGATACTTTAACCTTGTTTGGTGAACTAGAAGAATATGAACATCAGTTAAAGAGATATGATGATGACGAGGAAACTCCTCGAAGAAAGGTTTCAGCTCTTACTGTAGATAATGAAGAGGAACTTGATGATAACTCCGATGAAGAAATAACAATGATGTCAAGGAAACTCAAGGGGTTACTACAAAGGAAAAACAAGAGGAGAAATACCTTCAATTCAAATAAATTCAAAGGAAAGCAAAATGAAGAGACGTGCTTCGAATGTAGACATCCTGGCCACTTCAAGAAAGATTGTTTTCAACTAAAGAATAAAGGGAAGACCAACTACAAAGATAACAAGAAGAACAAAGCCTTTATTACTTGGAGTGATGAAGAATCCGAAGTGGAGATCGATGCTAAAGATGAGATAACACAAGTATGTTTCGTGAGAATTGAAGGTGAATCGAATCAGGTATTTCCTAATGAACTAAATTCTTTAGAACAAGAAAATAAAAAGTTAAGAGAAAAGAATGCGAGCTTAAAAGGATTAGTTAATACATTAATGGATGAAGTAGATTCACTAATAGATGAAAAGAAAGAAATTGAAAAGGAATCCACATGTCAAGAAGAAAAGGTTTTGATTGCAAAGATTGGTTATTTAGACAACTTTAATAAAATACTTTTCAATAAGGTGAAATTCTTAAATAATCAAGTCCAAAAATTGACTAATGAGTTAAAAATGAGAGATGTGTGTATTGATGCATTTAGTGATAAATCTCCTGTTAAAACATGTCCTAATGATGAACTTCAAAAAGAAATAGACTCACTAAAATCATCTCTTGCTAAATTTGTTCAAGGTGAAGAAAATCTAAATGTCATATTAGGAAAACAAAGACCTAGTTTTGAAAGACAAGGAATTGGTTTTAATTCTATGCATAAAAAGAGTAATATGAAAATGTTAAACTCAAAATCACGTTTTAGCTTAAATTATTGCTCTCCTTTCACAACTTGCAAACATTGTGGTATTAAAGGTCATTTAGATATAAATTGCTTTAAGAAACAAAATAAGGTTAAAAAGGTATGGATTAAAAAGAGTGACTTACTTGCTACTAACATAAATGGACCCAAAAAGATATGGGTACCAAAAAGATGAACTATCTTTTCTTGACAGGTATGTTTAAAAGCAAGGGTTCCATCTCAAAAATGGATTCTTGATAGCGGATGCTCTCGTCACATGACAGGTGATAAATCAAAGTTCATGGAACTAGACATCAAGAAAAAGAATGGAACGGTCACGTTTGGAGATAATCGAACTCATGAAATCATCGTGAAAAAGGTAAAATTGGAAATGGCAAGGTAAGTATAAATAATGTTCACCTTGTTAACGGACTTGAATTTAATCTTATTAATATTAGTCAATTAATGGATAATGGCCATCAAGTTAGTTTTGATAAAGAAAAATGCACTATTTCTCATGGTACTAACAATATCACTTTAGTTGCACAAAGAGAAGGAAATATATATACTATTGACTTTGAGCAACAGGATGAAGAATTATGTCTAACATCTGTACAAGATGAGGCTAACTTGTGGCACAAGAGGATGGGACATGTTCACATGGACTTAATCAAGAAATTATCCTCAAAGAATCTTGTCAAAGGGTTGCCGAAAATCAAATATGAAAAGAAGGGAATTTGTGTTCCATGTCAACTCGGAAAGCAAGTAAGAACATCATTTACGGCAAAGAACATGGTATCAACTTCTTTTCCCTTACAACTACTTCATCTTGATCTATTTGGACCAGAAAGACATTCTAGTATAAATGGTAAGTTTTATGCTTTTGTAATAGTAGATGACTTCTCTAGATACACATGGGTATTATTCTTGAGAACTAAGGATGAAGCATTTAAAGAGTTTGAAAGATTAATAAGAAAAATTGAAACAAAATATAGTTTCAAACTCATTAGAATTAGAAGTGACCATGGCACTGAATTTCAAAAAGATTTTATAACCTTTTGTGATCAAAGAGGTATTAGCCATGAATTCTCAGCACCAAGGACTCCTCAACAAAACGAGAGTGGTTGAAAGGAAGAATAGGACTCTACAAGAGACAGCTAGAACTCTATTACAAGAAAGTAAGCTTCCAAAGAAATTTTGGGCCGAAGCTGTAAGTACATCGTGTTATGTTTTAAATAGAGTACTCATTCGTCCTATTATTTTGAAAACACCATATGAGCTTTTAAATAATAAAATTCCCAACATAAGTTATTTCAAAATATTTGGTTCTAAATGCTTCATTTTAAATACAAGTGACAATTTGGGAAAATTTGATGCTAAGTCATATGAAGGAATATTTATTGGTTATTCTCAAAATAGTAAGGCTTATCGCATCTTCAATATTAAAAAGTCATGTGTGGAAGAATCTGTTCATATTACTTTCAATGAGACTAACAATGATCTTCCAAAAGAAAGTGAAGATGATGCAGGTAATTTGGAGATAGTCAACATTTCAGCAAACCGAAATGAACAAAACAGGAGACCGAATGAACAAATTCAGCAACCTGAAATGAATGATCAGCATGAACATGAACCTGAAGATTTGCAGGATGCTGAAAATGAGTCTAATGATCAAGTGGAAGTTATGCATGATATCCAAATGCCAAAGACAGCTAGATACATCAAGAATCATCCTCCAGAAAATATTATTGGAGATATCAATAAAGGTATAACCACAAGGAGAGGTTTACAAAATCACTGTGCATTCTCTGCATTTTTATCACAGGTTGAGCCAAAGAATGCAAAGGATGCTATAATTGATGAGAACTGGCTATTGGCAATGCAAGAAGAACTTCAACAATTTGAGAGGTGCCAAGTATGGGAACTTATGTCTCCTCCAAAAGATGTTTCCATCATTGGTACGAAATGGGTTTTCAAGAACAAACTTGATGAGCACGGCACAATCATTCGTAACAAAGCTAGATTGGTAGCTCAAGGATACAATCAACAAGAGGGAATCGACTATGAAGAAACCTATACACCAGTGGCTAGGTTAGAATCAATCCAAATTTTGTTGGCTTTTGCATGCTACAAAAAGTTTAAACTGTTTCAAATGGATGTAAAGAGTGCTTTCCTCAATGGATACATCAATGAAGAGGTGTATGTAAAGCAGCCTCCTGGATTAGAGCACGAAAAGTATCCTAATCATGTGTACAAGCTAAAGAAAGCTCTTTATGGCTTGAAACAAGCTCCAAGGGCTTGGTACGAAAGATTGAGTAAGTATCTCTTATCAAATGGGTTTATTAGAGGTAAGATAGATTCTACATTGTTTATTAAGCATAAAAATGTCGATATTATTATTGTTCAAATATATATAGAAGATATAATATTTGGTGCTACTAATAATTTCCTTTGTGAGTGGTTTTCCAAATGCATGCATAAAGAATTTGATATGAGCTTAATGGGTGAACTCAACTACTTTTTGGGACTTCAAATCAAGCAAACGAAGGACGGAATTTATATCCATCAAACCAAATACACAAAAGAATTACTCAAAAGATTTGGCTTTGAAGGATCAAACTCGAAAGGTACACCAATGAGCACATCAATAAAACTCACCACTGATGAGAAAGGTATTGATGTAGATATAACAAAATATCGAGGTATGATTGGATGTTTACTATATTTAACTGCTTCTAGACCCGATATAATGTATAGTGTTTGTCTATGTGCAAGGTTTCAAGCTAATCCAAAAGAATCTCATTTAAATGCTGTTAAAAGGATTTTGAAATATTTAAGTGGTACAATAAATTTAGGGTTGTTTTATCCAATTTCCAATCATTTTGAACTAATTGGCTATTCAGATGCTGACTATGCAGGATGTCAAATTGATAGAAAAAGTACGAGTGGTGCTTGTACTTTCTTGGGACAAAGTCTAGTATCTTGGCATAGTAAGAAGCAAACCTCAGTGGCTCTTTCAACTACTGAGGGAGAATACCTAGCTGCAGGAAGTTGCTGTTCTCAGATATTATGGATGCGTCAAACTCTATGTGATTTTGATATATTATGTGATTGTGTGCCTATTTATTGTGATAACTCAAGTGCTATAGATATATCTAAAAATCCTGTATTACATTCACGTATAAAGCATATAGAAGTTAGACATCATTTTTTACGTGATAATGTTTCAAAAGGTTTTATAAAATTAATCTTTATTCCTACTGAAAATCAAATTGCAGATATTTTTACAAAACCCTTGAGTGAAGATAGATTTTGCATGTTACGTAGAGAACTTGGGATGTGTATGGCATGATTTTTCAAAATCTGTATTAATGTTGTTCTAGTTTGCATTAACTGATAAAATTTAGGATAATTAATAACCTGATTTTGTTTTAACCGCCTACTTAATTCACGCACACGATAATCAAGGTCTCTATTATAATTGCTTTTGAAAACCGAAAAGACAGGATGGAAAAAGGCATCTCGGGAGACGTAAGTATGTGCGTGCGTGCGTGTGTCGTAACTATTAAATATTTTTTGAGAATCTAAAAAACCGGACAGCTGCCTAGTTTATTGGAAGACGTATGCGTAAATGCTTATCATCATGGTTTTTGAGAACCGAAAAAACCGAATAACTAAAGGGTTTCTAGGGAACCGTATGCATACATTTATCTCGTCATAGTTTTTAAAAATTGAAAAGACGAATTGGTTGCGGTTCTTGAGAAATGTAAAGCTTTGAGAGACATAAAGTCTTGGGAGATACATGCATTCATTTATATCCTCTGTATTTTTTTTGTTCCATTCTCTTTATATCTTCTATTTCGTCTGCATCTCTTTTATCTTCTTATATTTTTCTCTGGTTTCTCTATTCTCATATTCTGTATCTAATATCCTCAAGCATAATGAAAATGCGTACTCATAAGAGATCGTTGATCGATTCGGATGATGATCAGACGACGGTTCCACCAACAGCCGGACCATCTCGCCGGAAAAAGAAAATGAAGAGGGCTGTATCGTCAGAGGAAGAGAATTTGGACTCTTTGGCGTCTGATGCTTCCACTTTTAGTCTGTCACTGACGAAATCCACCGGACCCTCTAGGCGACGTCAGACTCAGTCTTTCAAGCCAAAAGTTTCACCTCCTCCTATCTCGAAAAACCCTACTCTGTCTTCTGATCAGCCTGACAATTTCTTTAGGAGTAATGCTTATGAGGTACGTTTTAAAACTGTCATTTTTCCAAAACAGTTGGTTTATGAAAAATCGATGGATCAAATCTGTTTTCATGAGTCTCCTTTGAATTTTTTTTTTGAGTCTTGTGGTATCTCTTCCATGCTCTTTCCTCATTCTATTGCATATGCAAGATTAGTTCAACAGTTCTATACTAATCTGGAATGTCATGGGGAGTTTTATACTTCATTTGTTAAGGGAAAGTCTTTGTATTTCACTATCATGGACTTCGGTAGCATTTTAAACATTCCATTTCTTTGGTGATTGTCCATTTACTCGAAAAGGAGCCGTTTCATTTCCCTTTTTCTCCTTTGGAACAATTAAAAATTGTCATAGATAATCCCTTGTTGAGTGATGTTTTTACTCCAAAAACTGTCGATGTCTCTCCCCTTGCTTGTGTGATTCATCATCTTGTCCGGTTTAATCTTTTACCTCGATTAGGTGGTAGTGCTGATTTTACTTATCAGGATTTAATCATTATTCCCATGATTTTAAAAGGTTTGTCTTTTAATTTAGCCCAAATGTTGCTTCATCAAATGACAAGTTGTCTGAGAAAAATAAAGACTTGTTTGCCATATAGTGCTACTCTCACCACTTTCTTCAATCACTTTAAAATATCCTTTGAAAATGAACTCTCTGTTGTGGTGAATGAGTCCTTCAGTGTCAACACTTTAAAGCTTTCTAGTATCACTTTAATTGATGGTCAATTTGTTCGTCTTACTTCTAAGAATTCTGTTCCTCTAATATCAATTCCATCATCTTCTGTTCAGCCCCATAATCAATCTTCTTCTGAAATAATTGACATGTTGAAACTGGTACTGAGTAACCAAGAAAAAATATAATCTGAAATGTCGGGCCTTAACATCCGTATGTCTATGTTGGAGAAAGGCAAATTGCCTTTGGTTGCTCCCGAGATTAACAAAATGTATAACAATCTTGAAGACGAGTTTATTGACTTACATGCAGGTTTTGATCTGCAAACCACTGCTTTGGCAGATGTTATGCAGCGAAGGCTTAATCGAAATTCCTGTCAGTTAAGTCAGGAGATCAAGTTTGTCAGTAATCAGGTAGGAGAATTGGCCGAGTTTATGTCTAACCGTTTCAATGATGTGGGTTCGAAGCTCCATATGCAGCGTAAACATTCTACAGTTACGGAATGGGTTCACTGCAATTGGTTGGCCGAGTATCACGGCGAATTTTTTACGTGCCCTTACCCCCTGGAACTTTCATTCCAAGACCTCGAATGATGGCTCTATTCCTTTTTGAGAGGATTTACCGGGCACAACATCGTCCTTACTTCACTAAACGTGATGCTCAACGTGCAGCAGTGGTAGACCTCGACTGATGGCTCTTTTCCTTTTTGTTTGATGACAAAGGGGGAGAATTTTGAAAATTATTTTGGGGATATTTTTAAAGACAAAAAGACTTATGTTTAAATTGGGATTTTAAAATTTTTGATATATTTGCAGTAAATATTTTGATATTTGATGAACTAACACTTACTGCAGGTAACAGGATTGTTTTGAAATGTTTGCACATTTCAGGATTTTGTAACTTTATTGAAAATCCTATTTCAGTATCCTAAAATGATATTGCATGGATTTAGGGGGAGTTAATTGTGTTATGCATATATTCAGGGGGAGTTTTTGAGTTAAAATAATTTTGGGTTGTCATCATCAAAAAGGGGGTGAATGTTGACTTAGTCATATTCTAGCCTTATGTTTTGATGATGAAATGTTCATGTACTAAATTGTTTTATGATGTTTCAAGTATTTTTTGATAAAATAATGATTGGTGGAATCTTCATGTGAAAGGAAGAAAGTTTTCTTTTTCTAGGAAAATCAATGTAAGGTCAATTGCATAGTAATTGATTTTTCATTTAAAGGCTCTAGGACATTTTATTGCATTATATTTTGTTATATGTCTTAAAAAAAAAAATGAGTATGAAAATTTAATATTTTTCTAAAAATAAAGATTATTTGATATATTAGTTTGTACACATGCATTGATATTAATGGATAATATTGAGAAATCAGTAGAGAACATCCACGTGGACATATTGAGAAGTCAGTGTGTAAAATGTTTCACTTGTGCATACCAGCTACTTTATTGAGATATGTGTGCAAAGTTTATAAAGATAATGATTACATGTATTGGGACTCTAATGACTTAAGTCTGCAAAGTTGGATATCTCACGTCGGTCCACTTTATTAGCCGCACGTCACTTGTTATGACTGGAGAGATAAAATCAGTTGATTAAGTGGTTATCTTTTTGTGGTCTTTTGATTTATTCCACTAACTAATTTATGAATATGGATTTATATAAGATGTGGACTATTTCAAAGCTTTACCGTTGTGAGAATTGTTCCTAGTTTATTATCCTGCCGTTTGTTTAAAATAGAATATATCTATATGAACGGTAACTTGTGTAAAGGCTATATAAATGATGTTTTCTCATTTTAGAAAATTACAGAACTCACGAATTATTTAGTGCACTTATTTTTATTATTGATCAATCTGATTCTGCTAAGTGCAAACTTTTGAGAAGCTAAGCAGTTTAATTTCTGGTATTATTTGAGGTGATATTTGGTAAAAAATTAATTGTTTATTTATTTTGTGCTATTTGATCATTGCATATAGTTGAGCCTTTAATTGTTAAATTGATTATTCTTGCATTGATCATAGACCTCTATATTGTATTGATTTTTCTATTGTTAGACTAAGTGTAGTCTAAAGGTTTTAATATTGGTGGATTAGAAAAGTAGTTTACAAACAGATTCAAGGAAGCAAAGGTGCTTGAAGGGTGCATAGGTGCACAAGGAGCAAGAGAGCTCAAGGGAAATTAATTGTTTATTAATTTTTGAATCTGTTGTGTAATCTGTATTTATTTATAAAGAAATAAATAAAGTGAGTCTCCAATACTAGTTGGTATTGGACGTAGACTAGGCTATTAGCATAGAGGGTAATAGTTGAACCACGTAAAAAATCTTGGTGTTGATTTTAGTATTTGCTTTACTTTAAAATCACATAAGTTAATTAATTATCTTAATTTGACTACTTGCATTATAATTAGATAATTCTTTAACATCAAGTATTTTATTCAAAAGGCTATATTAATTCAGTAAACTGATTTCAATCATTTTAGTAGCTTGAAATTAATAGTTTTTAAAAGTTGGCCATAGATTGCTCCTACAATTATTCAACCCCCCCTTCTAAGTGTGCCTAGTTAAATTTCACTCCACATCAGCTTGTAACGGACAACTCAGCTACTGACGTGTACTTTCCGTTGTTTAACGGTTTTTTTTATTTTATGTTAGAAAAGTCGAGTACAGTGAGTTGACTGTAAGAAAAAAAAGTTCAATTATCCATCTGTAAGTCGACCTATAGTACAATGACTGAAAAAGCATTTAACCCCATATTTTACATACATAAACATTATCACTTAAAACACAGTATAAACGAATTGAATAAAACGTCATTGAATTTGTTACCAAAAACAGAGGCAGAAGTGAAAAGAAATGAAACTGGATATTGGAGTGAGGTACGCCGAACGGGAATCTCATTACGGTTTGTTATTGCCCAGTCTCAAATGCCAAATTTCATAGAGCAACAACCTCCCAAGATACAACACTCCTCAACCACGAGCAAACAACACTTCAATGCAAGTGTACTCAATCGAATCAATAAGAATAGCACTCTTCAGACTTTTGAATACAAGAATAGACCAAGAAAGAAAAGAGGAAAAAATGTATTTTTTTTTCTGTTTTTTCTACCAAAACTGAACCCATCTATTTAAAGAAAAAGTTCAACAACCAACCCAGAGTAAATGGCTGAAAATAAGGGTCGGTGACAACCTCCATTTGACTGACTCTACTGGGCCACTGACCTGCACATTTTGAGAACAAACTAACATTGTAAGACCTCAACTTTTTATAAATAAAATTAAATTTCCTCTAATTATTATTTTGAATAATAAAGTATTGATTTGATATAATGCTTTGGTTATGGGTGAAATGTGCAAATTTTGCAAAATAAGCAAGTGGTTATAAAATATTCATTGTTGTCAGGGAATATTCGTTTAGTCGTGGAAATATTCTTGTTGTCGGAGAATATCCGTACGACGGTGCAGCCATTTGTGGGTCCCATAACGAAAAACGGTCGGATGAAGAAAATGACAAGTTTGAATTTTTATAAATAACGGCGTAGTTGTTACCATTAACACTATTGGAATACCCGGTGATTAACATACAGTAATACGCGAGGTTGCACAGTAGCACACGGTATTACACAGTATTTTTGGATTATTGATTCTTACGTAAGAAGGCACTACTCAATAATTGCTACAATAATTACTTTTTAATATTTTATTTTATTGATTCAATAATTGTTACGTTGATATTTATATTATTGTTGTTTCAATAATTATCACTGCACAGTATTTTCCATTATCAAATCAATAATTCATATTATTTGAATTATATTATTAGGTAGCATTATTGGCAATGTCTAAGGAAGTTCTATCTAGGAAAGGGGTTTGGTCACCTAATTACGCGCCAGTAAGGAGAAATCCTTATCGGAAAGCCCCTCTTTCTTGGGAACGACCTGGTTGTCATTATTGTGATTTTGTAATATTATTTGTGAATAATTAATTATTGATTTATATGATAAGAAAATATTTATTTTATGTGGATATAAATAAAGGAATTAATGCTGAGGTGTTTTATCAGTATTTTGTCGGAATGGAAATATTAAAAATCATCCGTATGTGGATTTTAGTCATTTTCTGTTTAGAATTTGGAAAACCTTTCTTCTACAAAGTTGTAGAGAATTAAATTTCCTATGAAATGGACATAAAATTTGTATTTTTCTGATAAAAGAGCTATTTATTATGAATTATTGAAGTTTTGGAAATAAATGTGTTTTATTAAAAAATATGGTGGGCCCCACTTGTGGTTGGTGTGGAAAATGCTGATTTTAGTGGGCCCCACTTGTGGTGTGCTGATAAATTGGTCAAGGAGGTGTGCGTAGAAATTTTTGAAAATATTATTTTATTAAATTTAGTCTACTTTAGCGTTCTAGTATTTTCCTATAAATAGTGTATTAGTTAGAATTGAAAATCACACCAGAAACTGAAGTTTTCTCTCTCTATAACAGCGAGCGTATTTTTGTGAGTATTTAGATATCTTGAGTGTTGCTATTCAGAGCAAGTTTCCTTTAGCGTTATATCTGATATTCAGTCAGAAGTACTATTCTTTTGAGGTAATGGATGTTATTTTCTTCGTAAATAATGTTTTTTAGTTCAATATCATTATGCTAAAATATTGGTATGAATTTTTTTGTGAAATTTTTACATTTTTATGTTGAGGTTACTATTCACGTATACGACACTATTCACGAATACGGTACTATTCACGAGTACTATTCACGAAGTATAATTTTTTTTGTGGAATTTTTACATTTTTATATTGGGGTTACTATTCACTTATACGACACTATTCACAGAAAAATTAAATTTTCTTTTCTTTGTCCAAGTTGTCTATTATGGTTACTATCTTTGATTGTATCTATGTTTTGATATTCACTCTTGAATTTTGCACCACAATTGATTATTATGGAGTATTTTTGAACTTGGATGAACTAAAGTATGAACTAAAGTATGAACTGATAGGTACCCTGGTGAGGTGCTGACACAAGTTGGTGTCCAGAGTCACAGTTGGTATCAGAGCTTAGGGATATGTGAAAATAGTATGCACACAAGCCAATCATGTTTGATGATAAAGCATATATTTTGTAACAATCTTATTCATTTATTAATAAAAAGTATTAATTTATTAAAGGCTTTTAATTATCTACATGATGCTGTTTTATAATATGTGATAAACCCATAGTTTTAAGCAATGCTTTTAGAATAATGATGATGATCATTCTAATGAGATCTAAATTCTTAGAAAGCTTAAAACTAAAATAGTTCCCAATCGTTGGATTACTAAATTGGGGATTAGTGAATCCGGATAGATTAAGTACATACGTTGCTTGCTTTCATTGGATGAGGATGATTGATCTCATGATCATTTGTGTGGAGACACTAAAGAAAGTATGTAGGTGCTTATTAGAGAATAAGTTCATCGAAGCGTGGCTCGCTAAGGAATACCTAATGGAGTTTTACATGCTTGTCAATAGGAATTCAGTAGTGATAGTAGTACAAGTGATCCTTGGACTTGAGATCATCATAGTATCTTGTGTATGATGAGTTATACTTTGACTTATTCCTTAAGACCCTTAGGGTATATCAAATGGGTATGCTTGGGTATAATAAGTTGTATATGGAGATAATGTATGATCAATAAAGAATCTACCACTTATTAAAAGAAGAGAAATGTCCTATGTGATTCGATAAATGACAACCCAGTAGTCCTGGTTAAGGCGTAATGAAATTAGAAAGGAGTTTCTAATTTGCATTATTTGAGTTGTGCATTTAAGAGTCGAAATACATATAATTAAATAAAATAAGACTTGTGATAATTCCATGTCTTATATTTAATTGGGACATTGTATGGTGGAAGGATTGAATCATACGGGAACTATTTACTCAAAGGTTCTTTTATGATTAATGTTGAAATCTATATTATCCGGAAAGTCGTTGATCGCTAGGGAGGCTTATCCCTATTGTAGAATAAATATTATTTATTTAAATAAATTAATTGTTTAATTTATTTATTTAAATAAGATTAGAATTGTTCTAATTGATTTATTCACAATGGGTTTAATATGGAGAACCTAAAGGGTCACACCATAAAAGGAAGAATAATTATTTAAGAAGTTAATGGCATAATCGTAATAATATGTTATGTATATTTAATTTAATCTATGGTGATAGAATAAATTAAATAGCTTAATATTTATTATTTAATATTTTAGAAATATTAAATATAAATTAATAAGAGGAGTCTTATTAATATTATTACAATTATTATTATTATTTTAATTTCTAAAGAGTTTAGGAATTAATTTAATATAAGTACTCTCAATTATTCCTAATAAGATTAGGAGGAAAAATTAATTAAAGGAGTTTAATTATTTATCCCTAATAAGATTAGGGAGCCCATTTAATTAAAAGAGTTTAATTAAATAATACCTTATGTTAATAGGGGTTACTTAATATCTATATAAGAGGAATCTTATATCAGATATTGATGATACGTTATTCTAATGGTTGGAGAGTACGCTCCTTTTCTATAGAGATAGAAAAACTAGGGTTTAGCCAACCACCCATCTTCTTGAATCCTTCTTCTTCCTTGGTGGATCACCTCTAGAGGCCAAACACTTGGGTGGCTAACGTTGATCAAAGGAAGGAACCAAACCCGGTGGATTCAAGTTGAACGCGAAAAAGGATTGGAAGTGAACTTGTACTTGAGGAAGCTCGATCTTCAAGGGTATGATTCTTATTCGTTATCTTTTTCGTTTAATTAATAATTGTGCATAAAGGGTGATCCGGGTATATGGTTTGTAAAATTTTAAACTCTGATTTTTACACGTTTCCGCTTATTTTTGCAATTTGATTGCGTTCTTGAATATTACAAACCTAACAATATGGTCTCTGGCGGAGATTGGGAAATAGAACTAGGAGGGGAGAGACGAGTAAATCATTCGCTAGTGTGTCCTACCTAAGCTTATTTGTTGGTCGGTCATAATATATGGATATTATGTGGCATGTTAATTTCTTTAATTAACCATTGTTTTATGGCAGTATATGAGAATGGCAGCTGAAAATGTGAATAATGGAGTAATTGAGACTGTAGAGACACCTTTAATCACCAACCAGGAGAACGTGCAACAGGACGACAATGTTCCTGCTGTAAATAACACCACCGATCAAATGATGAATGATGGGATGTTTAGGAGCTTTTTGCAGTTCATACAAAATCAGATGAGGGAGACTAATGTACAAAATACAGGTGGAAATAATGGTAACATGCATCTTGTCACAACCAAGCAGTTCAAAGAGTTAGTACCACCAAAATTTTTGGGAAAGCCGGATCCGATCAAGGCGGAAACGTGGGTTAAGCAAATTACCAAGATATTTGATGTCTTGGGATGCACGGAGGAATAGAAGGTTCCATTCGCCACCTTTATGTTCCGTGGTGAGGCAGATTACTGGTGGGAATCTTTGAAGCGTACCCAGCCAGCCGCACTCAATATGTCTTGGGAAATGTTTCAGAAACTGTACAATGACAAGTACTTTCCTGAAAGTATTCGTCATATGAAGGAGGTAGAGTTTATTAGATTGGAACAGAACAACATGACTGTGTCCCATTACGAGGCTAAGTTCGTAGAGTTATCTAGGTTTGCACCTCATCTGGTAGAGAATGAGGAACGTATGACGCGGATGTTTTTAAGAGGTTTGAAACCAGATATTCGTCAATACCTTATCTCTCACAAATTTTCTCTATATTCAGATGTTTTGAACATGGCTCAATTATTAGAGCGAGATAATGAGTATGTTCAACTGAGGGACCACAACCAGGGTCATACCGGTGGTAGTAGTCATCGAAGTAATGATAATTAGCGGGGAAGAAAATATCCGGACAAAAGCGGTAACCACTCTGGTAGTAATCGTGGCCATGCTAGTAGAAAAATCGAGTCGGGGGGAGATTTCAAAAAGAGAAGGTACAAAAATGACAACGTGAAGACGTCAGCACCAAAATCAACTGTTTCTAGGGGAGAAGAACGACCATCGGTCGTATGTTATAAATACGGGAAAGAGGGACACATCAGCCCAAACTGCCCCAACAATCGAAGGTGTGTTATAAATGTGGAAAAGAAGGTCATATAGCTAGAGATTGTCTTGTAGTGAAACCAAGTCCAGTAGGAATAGTGACTCCAAAGTCTATTCCGGACAAGACAAAGTCGGTGGTTCCTGGAAGAGCGTTTGTCATGACTGCCCAAAACGCGAGGAACCCGAACGAGGTGATCACGGGTAAGCTAATCATAAACTCTTGCGAAGTTTATACCTTACTAGATATCGGTTCTACCCATTCTTTTATCTCTCCTGCTTGTGCTCAACGTTTGAATTTGACTCCGGAGAAATTAGACTGACTTATCTGTTGAGACTCTGTTAGGAGAAACTTTCATTACATCCACTGTTTATAAATCTTGATTGATTCAAGTTGGTACCATCACATTACCTGCCGATCTTATTTCTTTGAAAATACTTGCATTTGATGTGATTTTAGGGATTGATTGGTTAACCACGCATCATGCCAAAATTGATTATTTTCGTACGGTTGTTAGTTTTCATATTCCTAACCAAACTGTTATGCGAATTCAAGAAACCAAACCACTAAAGTCAATCACTGTCATATCAAGCCATAAAGCCATTCGTTTATTAAAAAGCGAATGTCAAGCTTTCTTAGCCCATGTCATGGACTTGAACAAAAATACTTCAGATTTGAATAAAATTTCTGTTGTTAGTGAATTTTTTGACGTATTTCCTTAAGAACTTCCCGGTCTACCCCTAGAACATGAAGTTGAATTCTTTATTGACCTTGAACCTGACCCATTTCTAAAATCCCATATCGAATGGATCCTATTGAACTTCAAGAGTTAAAGGTCCAACTACAAGTGTGACACCCCCAAAATAGGTATATATAACTCATCTTGAGTCGCCAAATACATGGTACTGAATACAAATACAAACATAATTATACAACATGAGCTGAGAGTTTTTACACGAATATTATCTCATAGACAGTATTCAAACTCAAAGGAGTCTTCAGTACATTTATTAGCACACTAAATAGTGAGGACTACTACAGCCACCATCTCGAACCGTCACTCCATTTCTCGACTAGTCCCGGCTACGTTCTCATTTCCTAAAGATAACAATGAAAGCAAAAGGGTGAGCTTAACTTGCCCAGTAAGAAATATTATGACTAAGATAATGCAAAATAAATTATCGATAGCCTTCAATAGTGTTAAACAATAAACAACAAGTTTAACTGCAGAAGAATAAGAAATCCATTAGAAGAGTCAAGTAGAGCATGATATCTACTATCTTCTATGATTTAAAAAGTTTATCATAATCTTTATAGCTGAGACTCGGCTTAACAAATAATCCACATCACTGAATTATCCATGCACTATGGGCCAAAGATATTCATTAGTATCACAACCACGAATTATCCATGCACTACGGGCCAAGGATATTCGTGTAATCACCAATGGTCATGATCATACCAACAACTGTCCATCAATGCACTACGGGCCAATGAGGACTTTTATCACATCATTTCATACATTATAGGTCATGATTATACCGAATGATCTCTGGTCATAATCATACCAATCAACAGTCCATCTATGCACGTAAGCCAAAGATGACTTTCATCACAATATAAGCATGAGAATGATGACAATGATATAAGAATTCAATTAAATGAAAGAAAAGGATAAATTTTAAAGATTTATTATTTAATTTATCCAGAATTCAATAATGTCCAAATTGTCAACATGGCACTGTTTTGTGGAGTAAAATTCAAGAATAACATTGTATCAAAAATGATTTGGACCGAAAAAAATCAATTTTTATCATGAATAGTACTCCAGGTGAATAGTACCCGAGTGAATAGTACCTCATGAATAGTACTTCGAGAATAGTACCCCGTGAATAGTACTTTGTGAATAGTACTCATGAATAGTACCCGTGAATAGTACTATATGAATAGTACCCTGTAAATAGTACTTTATGAATAGTACCGTATAAATGAATAGTACTTATGGATAGTACTCCATCATGAAAAGCTTAAAATTTAAGAAGAATGTGCAGAAAATATCCTTGTGAAACGATACTAGATGAAGCGCAAATTTCAAGGATATTCTATTAATTTCACGGAGTATAGAAGCAATAATTTAACAAAATGAGGGTATAATCAGGAATACGAGATGAAATAATATTACTCACATACTATAGAGTGTGGAAGAAAATATTATTCCTTATGGATACTGAACAAAAATAATATTCCTTACCTTAGAAGAAGACTGGATACTTGAATAGTGAAGTAGCAGAATACACTTCTTCTTCCTCTCTATAGCTTCTCTCTCTATAATTGCTCTTGTGAGTCTTAGTGAATTGGTGAGAATGAAAGAAGAATGAACTTCTATTTATAGGAAAACATAGTTTCGATAATTGCACGTTTTGGGGCTCGAATTATTACATTATAATACCTTCATCTTTTCTTCCATTTTCAATTTAGTCCTGCAAGTATTATCAATCTTGCACCACCTCCCCTAATAGCAATGCATGTGAACCAATAGTTTCATTCATTGTAGCAAATAGTTATATGCATGTGAACTAATAGCAATTAATTTCTCATTTATCCGATTAATTACCCGATTGGTTAATTTAACCTCCAGAAATTAATTATTATCGAAATAAATTTTGATTTCCACTAACACAAATAATCCCAACACAATGGAAATATTTTTTATCAAAAATTTCATCTTTAATTAACACGAACTTATTCATCATTAATATTATAACTCACAATATTTAATAACCAGATCATTTCCAAGAAAGATGGGGTTTTTTGATAAGGATTTCTCTCTACTGGCGCGCAATTAGGTGACCAAACCCCTTTCCTCGATAGAACTTTCTAGACATCGTCAATATTGTAAATAATAATATGAATAACTTTGTCGTCTCAATTATTGATTTAATAATATAAAATATTATTCAAATGATACTATGACAATAATTGAATCAATAATATGAGAGATATTATGTAGCAATTACTGTAGTAACAATTGAGTATAACTGAGTGACTTCTTCACGTGTCGATCAATAAGCAATCCGGTATGCAACATTACTGTAGTTCTTACGCCAGACATATTCTTTACTTTTACCACCAGGTAGTTCAACAGTTTAACAGTAAAACTTTCGTCGTTATTTTTATAAAAAGACACTTCCGTCGATTTCTATCTCCGACAATACTTTCGTTGTGGGATCCACAAATGATTGTGTCATCGTACGAATATTCCCTGTTAAAATGAATATTCCCTGACCAATCGAATATTTTATAACAACTTGCTTACTTTTCAAAATTTATAAATATTACCCACAACTATAACATTATATCAAATCCACACCATAATATTCAAAAATATATTTCGAGAAAAATTAATCTTTATTCATAAAAGTTTCGGGTCTTACAACCTCCCTTCTTATGAAATTTCGTCCTCAAAATTAGAAGGCACGCACGGTATGTCGAAGAGGTGAGGATACCTTGACTTCATTTCAGATTCTAACTCCCAGGTCATGTAACAACCTGATATTTTCTATACAAATAAATTAGAAATTTTGCGTATAAATTTTTTTTATATTATCTTAAATATGGGGAATATGTGCCAAGATAATGTGTATATGTATTTATGTGATAAATAAAAATATGAATAGTTACAAATAATTTTATTTTAGAATTATTGATCATTATAAATTATATTCTTATCATAATTAATTTTATAGTAGAAATGTTTTATTAATTATTTTCCATGAAGATATAATCATATATTATTTATATAATATATAAAATGATTTTTAGAATTATTATAATAAATGTTTTAGTATATGAATTTTGTTCAGATTATTAAGTTAATTATTTTTAACTTAATTAATAATGTTAAGTATGACAAGTAAATCAGATATGGAATCCAAACCCTAATTTTTGGATTTTGATCAAGGCATGAGAATAATAATAAAATATTAATTATATTTTTATTTTTTAGTGCTATAAATATGTACTGTATATGTGGACCGATAAGGGTTGGTCAATTATGGTGTTATGTGATAAACCCTTGTATTACTGTGTGAAACCCTAATTACAAATTTTAGAAACTAATTTTATTTTATTTTAAACCCTAAATGAAAGCTTCGTAACCTAATTATACATTAGGTGAGACAATTAAATAACCTAAGGGTTATGGTAATAAGGAAGGGTTAGTATTTAATATGTATACTAACTTAAGTGGATAATCTTGTTATTTCAAGTAACTAATAATTTTAAACCTATTTCTGGTAAACCTAATTAGGTTATGAGCTAAAGTCACATGTATAAGTAATTAAATTTCATAAGATTGGGAATGGAAACCCTAAATAAACAATTTGGGTAACATATATTAAAATTGTTAGACAATGTACATTACATGGCCCAAAACAATTAAAGGAGATGCCCAAAAGAAATAAAATGCAAACCAATACTTAGTCCACTTGATTAAGGGTATTTTAGACTTTTGATTAATAAAATTTGTGCATTAAAATAAAAGCAAAATGGAGGAGATAATGGGGGCAAGGGGACCGGCCATATTAGGCCTTTTAAGGCAACAAAGTTAAGCTAATCAAGTTTCTTAATTAGTAACTCTTACATCAAGTACAAGTGTGTCCCTCTCCCATTGGTAGAAAATCTACTTAGCACCCTTAATCACATTATCAGGCTCATTTGAAAGAGATAAGGTGAAACCTTTTATCCAAGGGACAACAAAAGTATGGGGGATATTAGTTAATCACCACATTTCATTTTGCTAGACATTTCATTTCTATTATTCTTCTTCTTCTATTTTTCTCCCAAGCTAGCAAGATACAAAGAGAGAAAAGAGAGAGAGGGGTTCGGTTTTGAAGAGTGAGAAAGAGGAGTGTGCTAGCTTGATTAATACACCCTAAGGTTATATATTACTTTGGTAAATCAAGGAAGGTTGCTACTAGATCAAGGTATAACCTAAATCTTCATCTTCTTCTTCTATTTTGTGTTATAGCAAGTTTTGTTGGGGTTATGAACTAATACTCAAGATACCCTAGTTTTACATATCATCATGTATGGAACTAAGTATCTTGAGTGTTAGATCAAAGGTTTAGAGGAAGAAAATGAGCATATGTTCTCTTAGGGGTTAAACCCTTGCTTTTCTTCCACTAAATCTTGTGTAACTCAAGTTTTACAACTTGAATTTGTGATCTATCGAGGGGGGTGCTAGATACATGAGTTATCTAGTAAACCCAAGTGGTAGAATACAAATCTAGCAAGTATTGAAGCCATGGGGGCTGTTTTCCCTAAAACAGTCCACATAGAGTATTAAGGTTTTAAAATCCTAAAAAGCTACTGTCCCCATTTTTCTTAAGGCTATTTCGGACAGTTTCAAGTCTTTTAAAAACTTGGGAAAAATCACAGAGGTACCTTAAGAGGTTATCTACGTGTAGGAAAAAGAACGGACACGTTTCAATTTATAGGTTGTGCGTAATGGCTATTTCTGTAAAGGACTCCTAAATATTAACACCCACATTTCTCACAATGTATACATGGGACAAATCCAAAAGTTTTACAGTATGTTCATATATGTTATATGAGTATACCCTGAAAATTTCAGAATTTTCGGAGCAAAACTAGATTTATGAAAAATGAAGCAAGATCCGAGTGTTTTGGGCACTTTAAAATTAGTAAATCACTTTCTAAAATTCCAAAAAAATTTGGGGATCATTTTTGGTTCATTTAATGTCTAAACCCAGAAAAGAAGAATATTTGGAATCAGTATGGTATTTTTCCTAAAAATGATGAAGTTATGAATAAAAAGAAATAAATAGTTAAATGATGTCTTAAATAAGAAAAATGTGATTTTAAGGCTTGAATACTCCTAATATATAATATTATGACTATTTTAGGATATTTTGGTAATTTATAATAAGAAATATTATTATTATGACCTTTTATGGATATTAAATAAGTGGTTTTGTAAAGGGTGAACAATTAGAATAAATTGTTTATTGATCAAATAAATTATTAAAATGTTATTATGATATTAATAATATTAGAATATGATATTGTTAAGTAAATAAAAATATTAAGATTAAAGCTTAATTAAAATATTATTAAAGTATTAATCTTAGATTAAAATATTATTAAAAGATTAATAATATTAAATTAAAGTATTAAAGGATGATTAAAATATTATTAAAATGTAATAACATTAGTAAGGGAATAAAATATTATTAAATGATTAATAATATTAGTAAATAAATAAAATATTAATACTATTGGTAAATGAATAAAAGTATTATTAATTGATTAATGATACTAAAGCATAAGTAAGATATTATTAAAGTAATAATATTAATGCATGATTAAAATACTATTAAGAGGATTAATAATATTAGTAAAGTATTAAAATATTATTAAGATGTTAATAATATTAATAAGAGAATAAAAGTAGTATTAGTGAACTAATAATATTAAGAGGTGAATTAAATATTATCAAGATTAATAATATTAAGTGAATTAAAAATATTTTAAGTTATACTTAATGACTTTTAATATTTTAAGAAATAGTACATTAATATTTTAATATTAATGGTAATTATTTAAAATGATTTTAAATGTTTTAAAAATCATTTAAGGGTAATATAAATGTTTTAAAAATATTTTGAGTTATTATAAATAACTTTAATATTTTGGCAATGGTTTCATTAATAGTTTAATAATAATTAAATGTTAATGATAATAGAATTATTTGATATTTGAATCATTTAATAATGATTTCGGTGTTTGAAAATTCATGATAAATTAATAAATGTTTATTAAGTCATTTAAAACAATATGAATGATACTTACGGATATTGAACGTTGGAATAGAGTCTTAGACTCGATAATTACCCGATAAAGCTATCGAAGACAATCGCAAGCATGTTTGAAATTAATTTGAACTTAGATATTTTGACTGTATTAATGTTTGTTTGTGATGCAATGACTGTTGAACATGTGTGATAATGTGATTAGGTTATGTGCCGAATGCGAAATGCAGTACTATATGTTATAGTATATTGTTCTAATCGAACGAATGATCTGATTAATGATAGGTCGTGATATAAAAGATAAAACTAGGTTGCATTTTGTAAGCAGCAGATCAGGCAAGTACCCTACCTTTGTATTTTCTTTATGCAATGGACATGAGTAAGAATGTTTCAGAATTATATTATTACTATACAGATTATTAATCCTATATTATATACGCTCATTGATTGTCAACATGTTAGTATATGGTAATTCAGATATATATTCTGTTCGTTAATTTCTATAAATGGTTATACAAGTGTCCCCACTTGGATAATCATTACATTTAATCATATGTTGATACACCTTTGTTAATTACCCGTATACATATATGTTGAATTATAGATTATTGTTAAACAAGATAAAACCTTATTATTATCCAACCGAATTGCCTTGGTTTGGAACCCCGACAAGTATGAACATCCCTTACACGAGAAAAACTTTTATGCACCCAAGGTGGACAGAGTGAACGATAACATCGTTCTTGCATGTAGTATTGATTAATATAGGGTACAACGGGCTGATCACCCCCGTGCCCGAAAGTTATGATGGTTTACAGATGAAGTTCTGTTTAACCTTTTCGAAAATGAAAACAATGTTCATAGTATGTCCCCTTAACCCTATTTATAGTCAGTACGTAGTTTCAAAAATTTGAAAGAGGGTTGTTATATTATTATTATCGGTTCAGATTACTTCACAACTATTGATTTGTTGTAGAAGGGTAGTATAAAGAAAACATTTAAAATCTTTCAGCTTATATATATATATATATAATTGTTATTACTTGCTGGGCACTCAAATGCTCATCCTTGCTTAATTTAAATGTTTTCAGCTAAGTGTGAACAACCTGAAGGCTCTGTTAAGAACAAGGGAAAGGGAAAGGTTGCTGAATGATTTTAATGTTATCTTATGTAATAGTTTAATATTATGAAGACAATGTTATATATTTATTATCATGTATTGTAAGGAATGATTAAAGGTTACGTACTTGGGAACTAGACTCTGATAATTATGTAAATTAAGTTTAATATTTATATTATTTTTATTATTATTAGTATTATTCCGCTCATAAAAATGGTATCGTGAAGCACTGAATTCGGGTTTCAAGTACCTGGAATCGAGGGCTTTACAGGTCATTTCTTCAACATCGTGGTTTCTCCACAAAACATTAACTTGAGGTATAACCTTGGAGCGTAGAATATGATCCTTCTTATCTAAGATTTTAACAGGTACCTCTTCATACGTTAAATCTTTCGCTATCTCGTCCGGTTCTAATTCAATAATGTGGTTCGGGTCTTTCACATATTTATGTAACATAGATATATGAAAAACATTATGAACATGAGACATACATGGCGGTAAGGCAAGTCTATAGGCCACAGTTCCTACTCGATCAAGGATTTCAAATGGGCCAATGAATCGAGGATTGAGCTTTCCTCTGTTTCTAAATCTTGTAACTCCTTTCCATGGAGCAACACGTAATAACACATGATCTCCAACATTGAATTTCACGTCCTTTTGATAAAGATCAACATAACTCTTTTGTCGATCCTGTGAGGTTTTTATACGTTGCCCGATCATTTGAATCTTCTCCGTAGTCATACGTACCAATTCTGGTCCCAACAACGTTGCTTCACCCACCTCGTCCCAGCATACTGGAGAACGACACTTGCGTCCATACAACGCCTCGAATGGAGCCATGCCAATACTTGCTTGATAACTATTATTGTAGGAGAATTCCACCAATGGCAAGACTTGTCCCAACTTCCTTTGAATTCAAGGACACAGACTAAATAGATCTTCAAGAGCTTGAATAGTCCACTCAGAAAGCCCATCCATTTGAGGATGATATGCCGAACTAAATCGTAAATCTGTGCCCATAGCTTTTTACAAACTAACCCAAAATCATGAAGTGAATCTTGGGTCTCGATCAGAAACTATGGATACTGGCATACCATGCAGTCTTACAATCTCATTTATGTAAATACGAGCAAGACGTTCAAGTGAATAAGTTTCTCGTATAGGTAAGAAATGAGTAGACTTGGTTAATCTATCGACAATGACCCAAATCGCACCTATGCCTTGAGAAACTGATAAGTGGATTTTATACCTACTTATTGAATACCAATTCATGCGAACTATGCCCATCTCAAATACATTTTAGTGTTTTTTTAGTTGCATTTCATGTTATTTTGCATTGCATATACTTAAAACTCCTTTTGGTAAAAAAGTGCAGGAAATGGCCTAATTTGGTGGAATTAGAGGGCATAAGGCGAATGGACACATGAAGCGAGGCACAAGCTGGGATATGCGTGGCATGAGGATCAAGTGGAGCAGAAGACTAAGCGTGGACGGACAAAGGAAGGAAGCGTGAAAAAAAGATCGATTCTTGACAGAAAGCGAACTCAAAATTGCAGTAAAGCAGCTGGCAGAGACAAGCTTGGGGACACGCTAGCGCCGCCAGATTACACTGGGGAGCACGCGCGCATCACGATGCCTGTAGCTGCTGATTTGTTTTATTTTAATTTTTAATTAAAATGGTTATAATTGATTTAAAATGATTTCTGACGGGTGTCAGACGCATCATTATTCAGTTTTACTTATTTTCATTTGGTAACTAGGGTTTACACTCTGAGGGAGATTCCAACATGGACGGAAGCCTAAACTCTACTTTTCTAATTCTTCGTGGGATTTTCTATCATTGTGGATTTTTATTAGTATTTTGCTGGATTTTTATGAGGATTTAAATGTTACTAGTGGATTATAATAATCAATTGGTTTGATCGTTTCTATCTTTCATCTTTCAATTATTTACTTATTAGCCATGTTTAGCTTTGATCCCATAATGGCTTTTGGTTCAGTCATGAACTAAACTCCATTATGGGATTCTAACGGATTTTAATATGTAGTTTGGTTGTATGCTTGAATGCTGGACTGTATTACATATCATATGGGATTTCTATCATGATTGTTTTGCATGTATGAATGTTTGATCACCATTCGCTTTTAGTACTTGTATGGAATTGATAATGAACATGCAAGTATCGATTGTAATCATGATAGCATACGTATATGGGGCTGTTTTGTATGGCTTGTGTATTTCGTGAACTAGATAGACATATACTATTTCACTGTATGAGTTAGAATAAGGGATTATGCTTAAATTCATTATGATTGCAATTTCACATAGACATATTGTGATTTTGGTTATATTGATGATTACATAGAGTCTATCGCTTGTGGATGCTGTGTAAGTTGGTCATAGTACATTGAAAAATGGCTATGACTCTTTTAGTGCTCTTGGCTACTTTCCTGTGATATGTGAACAAGTCTTGCATGATAGTGGTGACTAGATGAAGTATTAATTGAAGTTAGGATCCCATTACTTTCAGAATTGATTTATTACATCTTTATTATTGTTTTAGTCGTTATTGGCGATTAGCGTAATTCACCAATCATATTCATTAGTTTGAGCATATAAATATAGTGATTAAATTGATGCATAGTAATTTAAATTAAATAACTTTCCCTGTGGGATCGATACTTTACTTGCTCTATATTAGTTGTTGACACATGTATGCTTTCATGAGTTAGAGCTCTTTTGTTAGAACTAAAAAAGAGGCAGCAGAAACCTTGGGAAGACAAGTAACTAAATCCATGATAATGTGCTCCCATTTCCATTCTGGAATTTCAAGTGGTTGCAATGGACCTTTTGGCACTTGATGCTCTGCCTTGACTCGTTAACACGTTAAATACCTTGAGATAAACTCTGTTATCTCTCTCTTCATATTACTCCACCAAAATGTATGTCGAAGATCACGATACATTTTAGTACTCCCAGGATGGATTGAAAACGGTGTGTTGTGCGCCTCCATCATGATTTTATACTTTCAATTAGGGTCGTTAGGAACATAAATTCTGGAATTGACTCGAAGTATTCCTTCTTCATCGATTCTTGCTTCCGGGATAGCACCTTCTTGTACTTTTTTCTTCATACGCATCAGCTCTAGGTCTAGAGCTTGATCAGCTTTAACTTTATCGATTAAAGTAGGTTCTACTCGTATATTTGCCATCATCATATGGGTCCCTGGAGTCTTTAACTTTATCTCTATCCTTTTCAAGTCATATAAAATGGGCCTTTGCGTTGACAATATCGCACTCGTACCCGCATATGATCTTCTACTCAATGCGTCAGCTACTACGTTCGCTTTTCCAGGATGGTATTGAATGGTATGATCATAATCTTTCAACAGTTCAAGCCAAAGCCAGCGTCGTTCTTAGTATGTTGAGTTCCTTTTGAGTGAAGAAATATTTGAGGCTTTTATGATTCGTAAAGATCACCACTTTCTCCCCATACAGGTAATGCCTCCAAATTTTAAGTGCAAAAACGACAGCTGCCAACTCTAGATCATGAGTAGGATAATTTCTCTCATATTCTTTAAGTTTTCGCGAGGCATAGGCTATGACTTTCCAATGTTGCATGAGAACACATCTTAACCCTTTTCCTGAAGCATCACTGTAGATGTCAAATCCCTCCGAACCAGATGACATTGTCAGAACAGGTGTTGAAATAAGTCTCCTCTTGAGTTCTTGAAAACTCTTCTCACATTCCTCGCTCCAACTGAATTTTGTATCTTTTTGAGTCAGCTGAGTTAATGGAGTAGCGATTCGAGAAAACCCTTCTACGAATCTCTGATAATAACCAGCTAAGCCGAGAAAGCTACGTACTTCGGTCACTAACTTAGGTTGCTCCAAACTTTGAATTGCTTCAATCTTTGTTGGGTCAACATATATTCCATGATTTGATATCACGTGACCAAGGAATGCTACTTCCTCAAGCCAGAACTCACGTTTCTTCAACTTGGCATATAACTTATTTTCACGAAGCTTTTGGAGTATCAGCCTCAAGTGTCGCTCATGATCTTCACGACTTTTGGAGTATATGAGGATGTCATCAATAAAGACGACCACAAAATGATCCAAATATTCCTTGAATACTCGGTTCATCATATCCATGAAGGCAGTAGGAGTATTAGTCAATCCAAAAGACATGACTAGGAATTCGTAATGCGCGTACCGAGTTCTGAAAGCAGTCTTTGGAATGTCATCGATTTTAATCTTTAACTGATGATATCCGGAACAAAGATCGATCTTTGAAAAGAATTTGGCGCCTTGCAACTGGTCAAAAAGGTCATCAATACGAGGCATCGGGTACCTATTTTTGATGGTGATATAATTCAACTATCGATAATTAATACAAAGTCGCATACTTCCATCTTTCTTCTTCATAAATAGAACAGGATCACCCCAAGGAGACATACTAGGACGAATAAAACCGATGTCTAATAATTCCTGTAGTTGGGTTTTTAACTCCGAAGTTTAATAGGAGCCATTCGATACGGGGCTTTAGAAATGGGTTTTGTACCAGGTTCAAGGTTGATACAAAATTCGATTTCACGCTCTGGGGGTAGGCCAGGAAGTTATTAAGGGAATACATCAGGAAATTTATTAATAATAGAAAAATCATTCAAATCTGACGTATTTTTGTTTAAATCCGTTACATGGGCTAAGAAAGTTTGACATCCATTTTTCAATAAATGAATAGCTTTATGGCTTGATATGACAGTGATTGACTTTAGTGGTTTGGTTACTTGAATTCACATAATAGGTTGGTTAGGAATATGAAAGCTAACAACCTTATGAAAATAATCAATTTTAGCATGATGAGTAGTTAACCAATCAATCCTTAAAATCACATCGAATGCAAATATTTCCAAAGAAATGAGATCAACAGGTAACGTGAGGTTACCGATTTGAATCAAACAAGACTTATAAACAGTGGATGTAATGAAGGTTTCTCCCAACGGAGTTTCAACAGATAAGTCAAAGTCTAATTTCTCTGGAGTTAAATTTAAACGTTGAGCGCAAGTAGGAGAAGTAAAAGAATGGGTAGAACTGGTATCAAATAAGGTATAGACTTCGCAAGAGTTTATGATTAGCTTACCCGTGATGGCCTCGTTCGGGTTACTCGCTTTTTGGGAGGTCACGACAAATACTCTCCCTTGAACTACCGACTTTGACTTGTCTGGGACGGCCTTTGGTGCCTTCATCCCGACTGGACTTGACTTTACTGCACAAAAAACTCTCTCCCTTGAACTACCGGCTTTAGATTGATGCTTACAGGTCAGACTAATGTGTCCCTCCCCTCCGTATTTGTAGCATAAGATTGGTGATCATTCTCCTTCTTTAACAATGGGTGTTGGTGCTGACGTCTTTCCATCATTATTGAATCTCCTATTCTTGAAATTTCCACTTCTATTATCTTGGCCATGATTACCACCAAAGTGGTTACCATTTCTAGAATGTTGATTCCCTCCACGTTTGTTGTCACCGCTTCGATGACTGCTACAACTGGTATTATCATTTTTTCGGCTACTCTCTTTGGGTTAGGGTTACTCGTTATCGCACTCCAATAACTGAGCTCTATTTACAACATCTGAATACAAACACAGTTTGTGAGAAATGAGGTATTGACTTATTTCAGGTTTCAAACCTTTGAGAAACATCCGCGTTATTCTCTCCTCATTATCAACCAAATGAGATGCAAACCGGGACAACTCGCCAAACTTAGCTTCGTACTACGACATGGTCATATTGTTTTGCTCTAGCTTGATGAACTCCACCTCCTTCATGTGACGAATACTTTCGGGAAAGTAATTGTCGTTGAACAGTTCTTGGAACTTCTCCCAAGACATCTTCAGTGCGGCAGGCTGGGTACGTTTTACTGATTCCCACCAGTAATCAGCCTATCCTCTCAATATGAAGGTGGAAAAAGGAACCTTTTGCTCATCGGAGCATCCCAAGACATCAAATATCTTGGTGATCTACTTTATCCACGTCTCTGACTTGAGTGGTTCTGGCTTTCCCATAAACTCCGGTGTTCCCAGCTCCTTGAACTGATTAGTAGTGACCATTCGAGAGTTGCCAGCGTTTCCACTTGCATTTTGAATAAGAGTCTCTCTCGCCTGATGTTGCATGAATTGCATAAAGCCTCTGAACATCCCATTGTTTATCATGTGGTCGGTGTTGTTGTTTACCTGAGGATTATTGCCTTCCTGATGCACATTATCTTGGGTATTGATCATTGGTGACTCAATGGTTTTATGTGCTTCATTGCTTATCTCAACATTTTCAGATACCATTTTCAAACACTACCACAAAACAAGGGTTAATTGGCATGCCACATATTATCCCTATACTTTGACCGACCAATAACAAATAAACATAAGTAGGTCATACTAGTGAAGGAATTACCCGACTCTACCCTCCTAGATCTAGTCTCACATCTCAGCCAGGGATCATATCCCTAAGCTTTGATACCAAATATGACGCCCCCAAAATAGGTACACATCACCCATCTTGAGTCGCCAAATACATGGTACTGAATACAAATACAAACTTAATTATACAACATGAGCTGAGAGTTTTTATACGAATATTGTCTCATCGACAGTATTCAAACTCAAAGAAGTCATCAGTACATTTATTATCACACTAAATAGTGAGGA
Source organism: Panax quinquefolius (assembly GCA_020205615.1). NCBI lineage: Eukaryota > Viridiplantae > Streptophyta > Magnoliopsida > Apiales > Araliaceae > Panax > Panax quinquefolius. The sequence goes on along the minus strand of CM035160.1, from coordinate 120,473,495 downwards.
CTACTACAACCACCATCTCGGACCGTCATTCCATTTCCCGACTAGTCTCGGCTACGTTCTCATTTCCTGAAGAGAACAATGAAAGCAAAAGGCTGAGCTCAACTAGCCCAGTAAGAAATATTATGACTAAGATAATGCAGAATAAATTATCGATAGCCTTCAATAGTGTTAAACAATAAACAACAAGTTTAACTGCAGCGGAACAAGTAATCCATTAGAAGAGTCAAGTAGAGCATGATATCTACCATCTTCTATGATTTAAAAAGTTTATCATAATCTTTATAGCTGAGACACAGCTTAACAAATAATCCACATCACTGAATTATCCATGCACTACGGGCCAAAGATAATCATTAGTATTACAACCACGAATTATCCATGCAATACGGGCCAATGATATTTGTGAGACCCCAGATTTTATGAATAAAGATTTAATTTTCTCGAAATATTTTTTTTTAATATTATGGTGTGGATTTGAGATAGTGTTATAGTTGTGGGTAGTATTTATAAATTTTGAAAAGTATGCAAGTTATTGTATAATATTCGATTGGTCGGGGAATATTCTTTTAGTCGGAAAATATTCGTACGATGGTACAATCATTGGTGGATCCCACAACGGAATTATTGTCTGATTGAGAAAACGATAAAAATATTTTATGAAAATAACGGCGGAAGTTTTACAGTTAATATTGTTGAACTACTCGGTAGTAAAAGTATAGTAATACGCGTGGTTGCATAGTAGCACACAATATTGATTATTGATGCTTACGTGATAAGTCACTCAGTTTTGTTTTATTAGTATTATTAATGTAATAAAACAGAAAAGCTTTTTATAAAACAGAATACTTTTATAAAGTTATTCATTTTATTAGACTATAAATAGAATATATTATATTCTATTATGCATAGTGTTTTGCATAGTAAAATCTTTTTATATAAAACAGAATACTTTTATAAAGTTATTTGTTTTATTAGACTATAAATAGAATATATTATATTTTATTGTGCATAGTGTTGTATAGTGCCTGCATAGTGTTTTGCATAGTAAAATCTTTTTATATAAAACAGAATACTTTTATCAAGTTATTCGTTTTATTAGATTATAAATAGAATATATTATATTTTATTTAAAAGATTTTGTTTTAAATATGGACCATCCGTTTAAAGTAAATCAATCAGGACCGTTCATGAATTAGTTACTATGCGGTCCATTCTTCTATAAATAGAAGCTCATTCCTTCATTATTTCTTACGAATTCACTGACACTCTAGAAAGAGAAACTATAGAGAAAGTTCTTCTTTTGTAATCTCGAGCGTATTTCTTTAGAGTTTAACAAAGCTTTGAGCGTAGAAGATAGTGCAAGTTTTCTTCAAGTATATTCCCGCCCTACCAGTCGGAATACTTTTCTTTTTAAGGTAAAGGATATTATTTGTTGTACTCGTAAGGGGTATTATTTTTTTCGTCTTCATGAAGAGAACTTCTATTATTCCATTCTTTATCATTATGTTGGAATAACCTGTCTATGCGAAGTACCGCATACATGGTGAAATTCTTCTATTATTCCATTCTTTATCATTATGTTTGAATAACCTGTCTATGCAAAGTACCGTATAAATGGTGAAATTCTTCTGTTATTCCATTCTTTATTATTCTATTGGAACATCACGTACGTGCATTTACTGGCATGACACGGTTCGATTCTTTATTATTACATTTGAACATCGTCTGCAATGCGATTTACGCATGACCTGGTTCCGTTCTTTATTATTCTGTTGGAACATCCTGTCGGTGCGGATTACGCATGACTTGGTTCCATTCTTTATTATTCTGTTGGAATAACCTGTCTGTGCGGTCTATCTCATGCACGGTGATTTCTTCTGTTATTCCATTCTTTATTATTCTATTGGAATAACCTGTCTATGTGGATTATTACATGCATGGTGAATGATCCTTTGTATTCATTCCTTATTAAATTGTGGAAATGATCTGTCTAAGTGGATTACTGCATGGTGGACGAAAATCCATTTGCAGTTTCATATATTCATTATTATACTCAGTTGGTTAAAGTTTTAACTTCTATACTCCATGAAATTAGTGGAATATCCTTGATATTTGCGCTTCATCCAGTATCTTTTCATGGAAATATTCTTCTGAGCATTCTTGAATTTTACTCCACAAAGCAATATCATGTTGACAATTTGGACGTTATTGGTTCCTGGATAAATTAATTCTTGAACTTGTTTTATTGAATTATTATGTCATTGTCATCATCCTCTTGTTTATATTATATTGAAAGTCATATGTGGCCTGTAGTGCATAGATGGACTTGGTATGATTATGACCAGGGATTATTCAGTATAATCATGATCGTAATGTTACAAATGATGTGGGAAAAAAAGTCCTCATTGGCCCATAGTGCATTGATGGACAGTTTTTGGTATGATTATGGTTATGGATTCTCTTCGGCCAAGGGTGCAAAGATGAATTTTTTTATGGCATGATCAGGACCGTTGATGAAAACACGATTATCTTTAGCCCGTAATGCATGAATAATTCGTGGTCGTGATACTAAAGAATATCCTTGGAATGTAGTGCATGGATGATTTGATGATGTGGATTATTTATTAAGCTGAGTCTCAGTGATAAAAGTGATGAAAAACCTTTTAAATCATAGAAGATAGTAGATTTTATTCTCTACTTGACTCTTCTAATGGATTGCTTGTTCATTGCAGCTTAAACTTGATGGTTGTTATATTTTATCAGTTTAACACTGTTGAAGGCTAATGATAATTTATTCTGCATTATCTTAGTCATAATATTTCTTATTGGGCTAGTTGAGCTCACCCTTTTGCTTTCATTGTTCTCTTCTGGAAATGAGAACGTAGCAGGGACTAGTCGGGGAACAGAGTGATGGTCCTAGATGGTGCATTAGTAGTCCTCATTATTCTGTGAAATAGTGTGATAATAAATGTAATGAGGACCCCATTGAGTTTATATATTGTCTAGAAGACAATATTTGTATTAAAACTCACAACTCATGTTGTATAATTAAGTTTTTATTTGTATTGTGTACCATGTATTTGGCGACTCAAGATGGGTGATGTATACCTATTTTGGGGGCGTCACAATATTCGTGTAATCACCAATGGTCATGATCATACCAACAACTGTCCATCAATTCATTACAGGCCAATAAGGACTTTTACCACATCATTTCAAACATTACAGGTCATGATTAAACCGAATGATCTCTAGTCATAATCATACCAATCAATAGTCCATCTATGCACGTAAGCCAAAGATAACTTTCATCGCAATATAAGCATGAGGATGATGACAATGATATAAGAATTCAATTAAATGAAAGAAAATGATAAATTTTAAAGATTTATAATTTAATTTTTCCAAAATTGAATAATGTCCAAATTGTTAACATGATACTGCTTTGTGGAGTAAAATTCAAGAATAATATTGTATCAAAAATGATTTGGACAAAAAAAAATCAATTTTTATCATGAATAGTACTCTGGGTGAATAGTACCCGAGTGAATAGTACCTCATGAATAGTACTTCGTGAATAGTACCCCATGAATAGTACTTTGTGAATGATATTCGTGAATAGTACTTCGTGAATAGTACCCCAAAAATAGTACTTTGTGAATAGTACCGTATAAATGAATAGTACTCGTGGAAAGTACTCCGGCATGAAAAGTTTAAAATTTAACAAGAATGTGCAGAAAATATCCTTGTGAAACGATACTAGATGAAGCACAAATTTCAAGGATATTCTACTAATTTCATGGAGTATAGAAGCAATAATTTAAAAAAATGAGGGTATAATCAGGAATACGAGATGAAATATATTACTCACATACTACAGAGTATGGAAGAAAATATTATTCCTTATGGATACTGAACAAAAATAATATTCCTTATCTTAGAAGAAGACTGGATACTGGAATAGTGAAGTAGCAGAATGCACTTCTTCTTCCTCTCTATAGCTTCTCTCTCTATAATTGCTCTTGCGAGTCTTAGTGAATTGGTGAGAATAAAAGAAGAATGAGCTTCTATTTATAGGAAAACATAGTTTCGATAATTACACGTTTTGGGGCTCGAATTATTACATTATAGTACCTTCATCTTTTCCTCCATTTTTAATTTAGTCCTGCAAGTATTATCAATCTTTCACCACCTCCCCTAATAGCAATGCATGTGAACCAATTGTTCCATTCATGTAAGCAAATAGTTATATGCATGTGAACTAATAACAATTAATTACTCATTTATCCGATTAATTACCCGATTGGTCAATTTAACCTCCAGAAATTAATTATTATCAAAATAAATGTCGATTTCCACTAACACAAATAATCTCAACACAATGGAAATATTTTTTTATCAACAATTTCATCTTTAATCAACACGAACTTATTCATCATTAATATTATAACTCAAAATATTTAACAACCAGAATATTCCCAGGAAAGAGGGGGCTTTCCGATAAGGATTTCTCCCTACTGGCGAATTAGGTGACCAAACCCCTTTCCTCGACAGAACTTTCTAGACATCGTCAATATTGCAGATAATAATATGAATAATTTTGTCGTCTCAATTATTGATTTAATAATATAAAATATTATGCATATGATACTATGACAATAGTTGAATCAATAATATAAGAGATATTATGCAGCAATTACTATAGCAATAATTGAGTATAACTGAGTGACTTTTCACGTAAGCATCGATAATCAATACCGTTTGCTACTATGCAACCACGCCTATTACTGTACTTTTACCACCGGGTAGTTCAACAGTAAAACTTTCGCTGTTATTTTTATAAAAAGACACTTTCGTCGTTTTCTAACTCTGACAATACTTTTATTATGGGGTCCACCAATGATTGTGCCATAGTAAGAATATTCCCTGTTAAAATGAATATTTCCCGACCAATCTAATATTTTATAACAACTTGCTTACTTTGTAAAATTTATAAATATTACCCACAACTATAATATTATATCAAATCCACACCATAATATTCAAAATATATTTCAAGAAAAATTAATCTTTATTCATAAAAGTTGGGGTCTTACAACAAGAGTTGTTAGACATAGGTTTCATTCGTCCTTGTAGCATTCCTTGGGCACGTGGTGTCAAAACATGGAGTATCTGTTGACCCGGCGAAGATTGAAGTAATAAAAAGTTGGGAGCAACCGAAGTCGGTAACTGAAGTACATAGCTTTCTGGGCTTAGTTGGTTATTATCAGAGATTCATTGAAGGATTTTCTCGAATGGCTACTCTGTTAACTCAGCTGACTCGGAAAGATACAAAATTTGTATGGAGCGAGGAATGCGAGAAGAGTTTCCAAGAGCTCAAGAGGAGACTCATTTCGGCACCTGTTCTGACAATACCATCTGGTTCAGAAGGATTTGTTATCTACAGCGATGCTTCATGCAAAGGGTTAGGATGTGTTCTCATCCTTCATAGGAAAGTCATAGCCTATGCCTCGCGACAACTCAAAGAATATGAGAGAAATTATCCTATTCATGATCTAGAGCTGGCAGCAGTCATTTTCGTGTTGAAGATCTGGAGACATTACATGTATAGGGAGGACGTAGAGATTTATACGGATCATAAAAGCCTCAAATATTTCTTCACCCAAAAGGAGCTCAACATGCAGCAACGCCGTTGGCTCAAGCTATTGAAAGATTACGATCATACCATCTAATACCATCCTGGAAAAGCGAACGTAGTAGCTGACGCATTGAGTAGAAGATCATATGCGGGTACGAGTGCAATATTGTCAACGCAAAGGCCCATTTTGTATGACTTGCAAAGGATGGAGATAGAATTAAAGGCTCCAAGTACCCACGTGATGATATCAAATATACGAGTAGAACCGACTTTAATCGATAAAGTTAAAGCTGCTCAAGCTACAGACCTGAAGCTGATGCGTATGAAGAAGAAAGTGCAAGAATGTGCTATTCTAGAAGTAAGAATCGATGAAGAAGGAATACTTCGAGTCAACTCCAGACTTTGCGTTCCTAACAATTCTGACTTAAAGCATAGAATCATGATGCGATTTGGGTTAATGTAGATAGATTAACCAAGTCTACTTATTTCTTGCCGATAAGGGAGACTTATACCCTTGAACGTCTTGCTCGTATGTACGTGAATGAGATTTTGACATTGCATGGCATGCCAATATCCATAGTTTCGAATTGTGACCCAAGATTCACTTCACAATTTTGGGTTAGTTTGCAGAAAGATATGGGCATGGATTTACGATTCAGTTCAGCATACCATCCTCAAACGGACGGGCACTCAGAAAGGACTATTCAAAGATATGGGCATGAAGATCTATTAAGACTACGTGTCTTAGATTTCAAAGGGAGTTGGGATAAGTACCTACCATTGGTGGAATTCTCCTACAACAGCTGTTATCAGGCAAGTATAGGTGTGGCTCTATTCGAAGCATTGTATGGATGAAAGTGTCGCTCTCTAGTATGTTGGGATGAGGTGGGAGAAACAACGTTTTTGGGACCAGAGTTTATACGTATGACTACAGAGAAGATACAAATAATCCGACAACGAATACAAACGACACCGGATCGACAAAAGAGTTATGCGGATCTTCATCGAAAGGATGTGGAATTTAATATTGGGGATCATGTATTGTTACGTTTTGCTCCATGGAAGAGAGTTACAAGATTCAGGAAGAGAGGAAAGCTCAATCCACGATTTGTTGGTCCATTTGAGATTCTTGACCGAGTAGGAAATATGGCCTATAGACTCGCATTACCTCCAAGCATGTCTCGTGTTCATAATGTTTTTCACATATCTGTGCTCCGTAAATATGTAAAAGACCCAAACCACATTATTGAGTTTGAACCAGACGAGATAACCGAAGATTTAACGTATGAGGAGGTACCTATCAAGATCTTGGATAGGAAGGAGCATGTCTTACACACAAAGGTTATATCACAAGTCAAAGTTTTGTGGAGGAACAATGCTATGGAGGAAATGACCTGGGAGTTGGAATCGGAAATGAAAATGAGGTATCCTCACCTTTTTGAAACACCAGGTACGTACGTCAAATTCGAGGATGAAATTTCATAAGGATGGGAGGTTGTAAGACCCCAACTTTTTATAAATAAAATTGTAAGACCCCAACTTTTATAAATAAAGATGAATTTTCTATAAATATTATTTTTGAATATTATGGAGTAAATTTGATATAATGTTATAGTTGTGGGTAATATTTATAAATTTTCAAAGTAAGCAAGTTGTTATAAAATATTCGTTTGGCCTGGGAATATTCTTTTTGTCGGGAATATTAACGATCAGCACAATCATCAGTGGAACCCCAATGCGTAAATTATTATCGGATCGAGAAAACGAAAAAATACTTTTTATGAAAATAACTATGAGGTGTTACCGTTAAAACTTTTGAACTACCCCTTAGTAAAAAGTACAAGATGTCGCATGGTTGCATAGTAGCACACACGGTATTGATTATTGATGCTTACGTGAGAAGTCACTCACCTATACTCAATTATTACTACAAGAATTGTGCATCATATCTCTTATATTATTGATTCAATTATTGTCACAAGATCATCAGATAATATGTTATATTATTAAATCAATGAGATGACAAGTTATAAATGATTAATAATTGTTGAAAGATTAAATATGTGTTGATTAAAAATAAAATGATTTGTGGTAATATTTATTCAATCCTTGATGTATATAAAGAGTCTATTATGAGACGTTTGTGGTAAGTTTGGTTATTTTATGGGGGGGGGGGGGCAATATGTCATCATCAAAGAGTCTATTCATCAATAGTAATTACCTTCGTCAATAGTAATTACCTTCGTCAATAGTAATTACCTTCATTAATAGTAATTACCTTCGTCAATAGTAACTACCTTTACCAGACGTCAAACCACTTGCCGTTTCATATTATAGGCATCGAACCAATTGTCGTTTCACATTACATGCATCAAACCACTTTTCTTTTCACATCACCAGTCGTCAAGCCACTTGCCTTTTCACATTTCAAGTGCTAAGCTAGAAATCTTCTATAAATAGAGGCCTAGTGCTTCATTATTTTTCACGAATTCATTCAACCTATAGAGAGAGAAAGTATAGAGAGAATAAGAGAGAAAGAAGAAGAGTATTCTATTACTACACTACTGCAGTATTCAATCTACTACTAATATAAGGGGTGTTATTCTTTCTTATTCATGAAGAGAACTGTTGTTATTCCATTGCTTATTATTCTATTGGAATAACCTGTATACGCGGTTTACCCTATACTTGGTGACATTCTTCTATTATTACGTTGGAACATCCCATCATGTGTTTTACACCGGACCGGTTAAAATCTTTATTATTATTCTGTTGGAACATTTACATGCGTGTGTTTTACACCGCACTGGTTCCATCTTTTTTTTATTATTCTGTTGAACATCCGATTCATGTGTGTTTTACAGGACTGGTTCCATCTTTATTATTCTCGTTGGAACATCCCGCTTGCGCAAATTTTGCACGACTTCGGTTTCGTTATTATTATTCATTGCTGAATAACTCGTCAATGCAAAAGTACCGCATGCATGGTGATTTCTTTTGTTATTCCATTCTTTATTATACTCGGTTGGTTAAAGTTTTAACTTCTATACTCCATGAAATTAGTAGAATATCCTTGATATTTGCGCTTCATCCAAAGAGATCTTTTCATGGAAATATTCTTCCGATCATTCTTGAATTTTACTCTACAAAGCAAAAGATCATGTTGACAACTTGGACATTATTAGTTCTGGATAAATTAATTCTTGAACTTGTTTTATTGAATTCTTATATCATTGTCATCATCCTCATGTTTATATTATGTTGAAAGTCATACGTGGTTCAGAGTGCATAGATGGACTTGGTATGATTATGACCGAGGATTATTAGGTGTAATCTTAACCGTAATGTTATAAATGATGTGGTAGAAGTTATCATTGGTCCGTAGTGCATTGATGGACGAGTTGTTGGCATGATCATGACCATTAATGAATACACGAATGTCCTTGGTTTGTAGTGCATGGATAATTTGCGGTCTTGATACTAAAGAATATCCTTGGTCAGTAGTGCATGGGTGATTCGATGATGTGGATTATTTATTGTCGAGTCCCAATGATAAAAGTCATGAAAACCTTTTAAATCATAAAAGATAGTAGATTTTATTCTCTACTTGACTCTTTTAATGGATTGCTTGTTCACCGCAGATTAAACTTGATGTTGTTATATTTTATCGGTTTTTAACTGTTGAAGGCTAACGATAATTTATTTTGAATTATCTTAGTCATAATATTTCTTCTTGGGCTAGTTGAGCTCACCCTTTCTTTCTTTGTTCTCTTCGTGAAATGAGAGAACATAGCGAGGACTAGTCGGGGAATGGAGTGACGGTCCGAGAGGATAGCATTAGTAGTCCTCACTATTCTCGTGAAATAGTATGTTAATAATTGTAATGAGGACTCCTTTTGAGTTTGTATAATCTCTAGTACACAATAATTGTATTCAAACTCACAAGTTATGTTTTGTCGTATTGCATACATACAGTTGTATTAGTAAGTTGTATTTGAATTTTGTACCATGTATCCGACGACCCAAAATGGGTGATGTATACCTAATTTTGGGGTGTCATGATTAGTATCAAAGCTAAGGGATATGATCCCGCTAAGATGTGAGAATAGTACTAGGAGGGAGAGACGGGAATTCCTTCGCTAGTATGACCTACCTAAGTTTATGTGGTATTTAATTGATCTACGAATTTAGGGATAATATGTTACATGTCAATTAACCTTTGTTTTGTGGCAAGATTAAAAATGACATCCGAGAATGTTGAGAATAGCAATGGAGCACAAAGACCGTTGATTCACCACATATCAATAATCGAGGATAATGTGCATCGAAGGCGACAATCCTCATGCAAACAACAACACCGACCAAATGATGAATGATCAAATGTTCAAGGGCTTTATGCAATTCATGGAACAAAGAAAGTAGAGAGGCTCTGTCCAAAATACTGTGTGGAAACACTTGAAAATTCTCAAGGTCACCGCTAAACAGTTCAAGGAGCTGGGACCACCAGAGTTTAAGGGAGAGCCAAAATCATTTATGGCGGAAGCATGGATAAAGCAGATCACCAAGATATTTGATGTCTTGGGATGCTCCGAGGAGCAAAGGTTCCTTTGCGCGCTTTTATGTTGCAAGCGAGAGGCGACATGGTGGGAATCGGTAAACGCGTACTCAACTTACCGTCTTGAAGATGTCTTGGGAGAAGTTCCAAGAGTCATTCAACGACAAATACTTTCCCGAAAGTATTCGTCACATGAAGGAGGTGGAGTTTATTAAGTTGGAACAAAACAATATGACCAGGTCGTAATACGAGGCTAAATTTATGAGTTATCCCGATTCGTCCCACTTGGTGGATAATGAAGAGAGAGAATGACACGGATATTTTTAAGAGGTTTGAAGTCGGAGATACGCCAACATCTTATTTCTCATAAACCGTGTTTTTATTCAGATGTTGTAAATAGGGCTCGATTAGTGGGAGCGATAACGAGTCAACTTAACTAAAAAGAGAGGCCGTAAGCAAAATGATAATACCAAATGAGAGCGATCATCGAAGTGGTGACAACAAACGTGGAGGGAATCAATAGGCGAAATGGTAACCACTTCCGGGTAATCAGGGCCAAAATAATAAGAATGGACATTTCAAGAAGAGGAGATTCAACAATGATGGAAAGACGCCAAGACGTAACTCATCGTTAAGGAAGGAGAACGACCACCTATCATATGTTTCAAATGCGAAGGGAGGGCACATCACCCAAACCGCGCGATGTCGCCCAAAGCATGTTATAATTGTGGAAGAGAAGGTCACTTAGCCCGATTTTGTCGCTCATCAAGACAAATTCAAGCTAGATGGAGGCACCAAAGGTCAGTCCCGTAAAAGTCAAAACCAAGATGGTGCAAGGGAGAGCGTTTGTTGTGACCTCCCGTAAAGCAAGGAACCCGAATGAGGTCATCACGGGTAAGCTTATCATAAACTCTAACAAAATCTATACTTTATTTGATACCGGTTCTACCCATTCTTTTATTTCTCCTACTTGCACTCATCGATTAAATTTGACTCTAGAAAAATTAGACTTTGACTTATCTGTGGAAACTCCGTTGGGAGAAACCTTCATTACATCCACTGTTTATAAGTCTTGTTTGGTTCAAATCGGTACCCTCACATTACCTTTAGATCTTATTTCATTGAAAATACTTGCATTTGACGTGATTCTAGAGATTGATTGGTTAACTACTTATCATGCAAAAATTGATTGTTTCCGTAAGGTTGTTAGCTTTCATATTCCTAATCAACTTATTATGCCAATTCAAGCGACCAAACCATTAAAATCAATCACGGTCATCTCAAGCCATAAAGCTATTCGTTTATTGAAAAATGGATGTCAAGCTTTCTTAGCTCATGTCACAGATTTAAACAAAAATACGTCAGTTTTGAATGATATTTCTATTGTTAATAAATTTCCTGACGTATTCCCCGAAGAACTTCCTGGCCTACCCCCTGAGCGTGAAATTGAATTTTGTATCGACCTTGAACCAGGTACAAAACCCATTTCCAAAGCCCCATATCGAATGGCTCCATTTGAACTTCAAGAGTTAAAGACCCAACTGCAGGAATTGTTATACATTGGCTTTATTCGTCCTAGTACTTTTCCTTGGGGTGCTCCTGTTCTATTCGTGAAGAAGAAAGATGGGAGTATGCGACTTTGTATTGATTATCGGGGGTTGAATCATGTCACCATCAAAAATAGGTATCCATTGCCACGTATAGATGACCTGTTTGACCAGTTGCAAGGAGCCAAATTCTTTTCAAAGATTGATCTTCGTTTCGAATATCACCAATTAAAGATTAAAACTGATGACATTCCAAAGACGGCTTTTAGAACTCGGTACGGGCATTATGAATTCCTAGTCATGTCCTTTGGATTGACTAATGCTCCTGCTGCCTTAATAGATATGATGAACCGAGTATTCAAGGAATATTTGGATCACTTTGTGGTTGTCTTTATTGATGACATCCTTATTTATTCCAAAAGCCGTGAAGATCATGAGAAACACTTGAGGCTGACACTCCAAAAGCTTCGTGAATACAAGCTTTATGCCAAGTTGAAGAAATGTGAATTCTGGCTTGAGGAAGTAGCATTCCTTGGGCACGTAGTATCAAGTCATGGAATATCTATTGACCCAGTAAATATTGAAACAATTCAAAGCTGGGAGCAACCTAAATCAGTGACCGAAGTACGTAGCTTTCTCGGTTTAGCTGGTTATTATCGGAGATTCGTGGAAGGATTTTCTCGAATCGCTACTCCATTGACTCAGCTGACTTGGAAAGATACAAAGTTCGGTTGGAGCGAAGAATGTGAGAATTATTTTCAAGAACTCAAGACGAGACTCATTTTGGCACCTGTTCTGACAATACCATCTGGCTCGGAGGGATTTGTCATCTACAGTGATGCTTCGGGCAAAGGGTTGGGATGTGTTCTCATGCAACATGGAAAAGTCATAGCCTATGCCTCAAGACAACTCAAAGAATATGAGAGGAATTATCCCACTCATGATCTAGAGTTGGCAGCTGTTGTCTTCGCACTAAAGATTTGGAGGCATTACTTGTATGGGGAGAAGGTGGAGATGTTTACGGATCATAAAAGCCTCAAATATTTCTTTACTCAAAAGGAACTCAACATGCTACAACGACGTTGGCTTGAACTTTTGAAAGATTATGATCATACCATCCAATACCATCCTGGAAAAGCGAACGTGGTAGCTAAAACATTGAGTAGAAGATCATATGCAAGTACGAGTGCGATATTGTCAACGCAAAGGCCCATTTTGTGTGACTTGCAAAGGATGGAGATAGAGTTAAAGACTCCAGGGACCCATGTGATGATGGCGAATATATGAGTAGAACCGACTTTAATCGATAAAGTTAAAGCTGCTCAAGTTATAGACCTGGAGCTGATGCGTATGAGGAAGAAAGTGCAAGAAGGTGCTATGCCGGAAGCAAGAATCGATGAAGAAGGAATACTTCGAGTCAACTCCAAACTTTGTGTTCCTAACGATCCTGATTTAAAGTATAAAATCATGATGGAGGCGCACAACACACCGTTTGCAATCTATCCTGGGAGTACCAAAATGTATCATGATATTCGTCATACATTTTGGTGGAGCAATATGAAGAGAGAGATAGCATTGTTTATCTCAAGGTGTCTAACTTGTCAACGAGTTAAAGCGGAGCATCAAGTACCAAAAGGTCCATTGCAACCACTTGAAATTCCGAATGGAAGTGGAGCACATTACCATGGATTTCAAGTTCACGGTCTTCCTAAGGTTTCTCAAGGCATAGATGCGATTTGGGTCGTTGTTGATAGATTGACCAAGTCTTCTCATTCTTACCGATACGAGAAACTTATACACTTGAACGTCTTGCTTGTATGTACATAAACAAGATTGTAAGACTGCATGGTATGCCGGTATCCATAGTTTCTGATCGAGACCCAAGATTCACTTCACGATTTTGGGTTAGTTTGCAAAAAGCTATGGGCACAGACTTACGATTTAGCTTGGCATATCATCCTCAGACGGACGGACAGTCGAAGAGGACTATTCAAACTCTTGAAGATCTATTAAGACTCTGTGTCCTTGATTTCAAGGGAAGTTAGGACAAGTTCTTACCATTGGTGGAGTTTTCCTACAACAACAGTTATCAAGCAAGTATTGGCATGGCTCCATTCGAAGCGTTGTATGGAAGAAAGTGTCATTCTCCATATCTTTGGGATGAGGTGGGTGAAGCAACGTTGTTGGGACCGAGTTGGTACGTATGACTACGGAAAAGATTCAAACGATCCGACAACGTATAAAAACTTCACAAGATCGACAAAAGAGTTATGCTGATCTTCATCGAAAGGACGTGGAATTCGATATAGGAGATCATGTGTTGTTGCGTGTTGCTCCATGGAAAGGAGTTACGAGATTTGAAAAGAGATGAAAACTCAATCCTCGATTCATCTACCCATTTTAATCCTCGATCGAGTAGGAATCGTGACCTATAGACTCGCCATCTTTTAAGTATGCTCGTGTTCATAACGTTTTTCACATATCCATGTTACATAAATATGTGAAAGACCCGAACCACATTATTGAGGTAGAACCGGAAGAAATAGCGGAATATTTGACGTATGAAGAGGTTCCTGTTCAAATCTTGGATAAGAAGGAATATATTCTACGCTCCAAGGTTATACCTCAAGTCAAAGTTTTGTGGAGAAACCACGATGTTGAGGAAATGACTTGGTAGTTAGAATCTGAAATGAAATCAAGGTATCCTTACCTCTTCGACATACCAGGTACGTACCCTAATTTTGAGGGCGAAATTTCATAAGAAGGGGAGGTTGTAATACCCCAACTTTTATAAATAAAGATGAATTTTCTATAAATACTATTTTTGAATATTATGGAGTAAATTTGATATAATGTTATAGTTGTGGGTAATATTTATAAATTTTGCAAAGTAAGAAAGTTGTTATAAAATATTCGTTTGGTCGGGGAATATTCTTTTTGTAGGGGAATATTTGTATGACGGCAGAATCATTGGTGGACCCCACAACGAAATTATTGTCGGATTGAGAAAATGACAAAAATACTTTATGAAAATAACAGCGGAGGTGTTACCGTTAAAACTGTTGAACTACCCCGGTAGTAAAAGTACAAGAATGTCTGGCGTGGTTGCATAGTAGTACACTCAGTATTGATTATTGATGCTTACGTGAGAAGTCACTCAAACCTATACTCAATTATTGCTACGATAATTCTCGTGCATCATATCTCTTATATTATTGATTCAATTATTGTCACAATATCATCTCATATAATATGTTATATTATTAAATCAATAATTGAGACGACAAGTTATAAATGATTAATAATTGTTGAAAGATTAAATATGTGTTGATTAAAATAAAATGATTTGTGGTAATATTTATTCAATCCTTAATGTATATAAAGAGTCTATTATGAGACATTTGTGGTAAGTTTGGTTATTTTATGGGGGCCCATATGTCATCATCTAAGAATCTCTTCATCAATAGTAATTACCTTCGTCAATAGTAATTACCTTCGTCAATAGTAATTACCTTCATCAATAGTAATTACCTTCGTCAATAGTAACTACCTTTACCAGACGTCAAACCACTTGCCATTTTATATTACAGGCGTCAAACCAATTGTCGTTTCACATTACAGGCGTCAAACCACTTTTCTTTTCACATCACCAGTCGTCAAGCCACTTGCCTTTTCACATTTCAAGTGCTAAGCTAGAAATCTTCTATAAATAGAGGCCTAGTGCTTCATTATTTTCACTTAATTCATTCAAGCTACAGAGAGAGAAAGTATAGAGAGAATAAGAGAGAAAGAAGAAGAGTATTTTGTTACTACACTACTGCAGTATTCAATTTACTACTAATGTAAGGGGTGTTATTCTTTCTTATTCATGAAGAGAACTGTTGTTATTCCATTTCTTATTATTCTATTGGAATAACTTTGACATGCCGATTTACCCTATACTTGGTGACATTCTTCTATTATTCATTGGAACATCCACGTACATGTGTTTTACACCGGACCGGTTCCGTCTTTATTATTATTCTCGTTGGAACATCCGATTGTGTGTTTTACAGGACTGGTTAAAATCTTTATTATTATTCTATTGGAACATCATGTCTGTGTGTTTTACACCGGACCTGGTTCCGTCTTTATTATTCTGTTGGAACATCCTATCGGTGAAAATCTTGCCTGACCAAGTTCCGTTATTATTATTCTATTGGAATAACCTGTCTATGCGAAGTACCGCATGCATGGTGATTTCTTTTGTTATTTCATTCTTTATTATACTCAGTTGGTTAAAGTTTTGACTTCTATACTCCATGAAATTAGTAGAATATCCTTAATATTTGCGCTTCTTCCAATATCTTTTCATGGAAATATTCTTCTGATCATTCTTGAATTTTACTCTACAAAGCAATATCATGTTGACAATTTGGACATTATTAGTTCTTGGATAAATTAATTCTTGAACTTGTTTTATTGAATTCTTATATCATTGTCATCATCCTTATGTTTATATTATGTTGAAAGTCATCTGTGGCCTGTAGTGCATAGATGGACTTGGTATGATTATGACCAGGGATTATTAGGTGTAATCATGACCGTAATGTTATAAATGATGTGGTAAAAGTTATCATTGGCCCGTAGTGCATTAATGGACAGTTGTTGCCTGTAGTGCATGGATAATTTATGGTTGTGATACTAAAGAATATCGTTGGTCAGAAAGTGCATGGGTGATTCGATGATGTGGATTATTTATTGTCGAGTCCCAAATGATAAAAAGTCATGAAAACCTTTTAAATCATAAAAGATAGTAGATTTTATTCTCTACTTGACTCTTTTAATGGATTGCTTGTTCCACCGCAGTTAAACTTGATGTTGTTATATTTTATCGGTTTAACATCATTGAAGGCTAACGATAATTTATTACGCATTATCTTTGTCATAATATTTTTCATCGGGCTAGTTGAGCTCACCCTTTCTTTCTTTGTTCTCTTGTGAAATGAGAACATAGCGAGGACTAGTCGGGGAGCGGAGTGATCGGTCCAGAGGATAGCATTAGTAGTCCCTCACTATTCGTAAAATAGTGTGTTAATAATTGTAACGAGGACTCCTTTTGAGTTTGTATAATCTCTAGTAGACAATAATTGTATTCAAACTCACAGTTATGTTTTGTCGTATTGTACACGACAGTTGTATTTGAATTTTTTTACCATGTATCTAACGACCCAAGATGGTGATGTATACCTAATTTTGGGGGCGTCACAAAAATTGAATTTCCTCTAATTATTATTTTGAATAATAAGGTGTTAATTTGATATAATGCTTTGGTTATAGGTGAAATGTACAAATTTTGCAAAATAAGCAAGCGGTTATAAAATATTCATTGTTGTTGGGGAATCTTCGTACGACGGCGTAGCCATTTGTGGGCCCCATAATGGAAAATAGTCGGATGAAGAAAACGACAAGTTTGAGTTTTTATAAATAACGACGAAGTTATCATATTAATTAATCGTTGGAATATTCCGGTGGTTAAAATACGCTTATCGCGTGGTTGCATTAAAGCGATATTACCGGTATTGCACAGTATTTTTGGATTTTTGATTCTTACATAAGAAGGCACTACTCAATAATTTCTACAGTAATTACTTTTTAATATTTTATTTTATTGATTCAATAATTGCTGCGTTGATATTTTATATTATTGTTGTTTCAATAATTGTCACTGCACAGTATTTTCCATTATTAGATCAATAATTCATATTATTATTAGATAGCATTATTGGCAATGTCTAAAGAAGTCCTGTCTAGGAAAGGGGTTTGATCACCTAATTACGCGCCAGTAAGGAGAAATCCTTATCGGAAAGCCTTCTCTTTCCTGAGAACGACTTGGTTGTCATTATTGTGATTCTGTAATATTATTTGTGAATAATTAATTATTGATTTATATGATAAGGACATATTTATTTTATGTGGATATAAATGAAGGAATTAATGCTGAGGTGTTTTATCAGTATTTTGTCGGAATGGAGATATTAAAAATCATTCGTATGTGGATTTCGGTCATTTTATGTTTGGAATTTGGAAAAACTTTCTTTTACAAAGTTGTAGAGAATTAAATTTCTTATGGAATGAACATAAAATTCATATTTTTCTGATTAAAGGGCTATTTATTATGAATTATTGAAGCTTCAAAAATAAATATTTTTATTAAAAAATATAGTGGGCCCCACTTTTGGTTGGTGGGGAAAATACTGATTTTGGTGGGCCCCACTTGTGGTGTGCTGATAAATTGGTCAAGGAGGTGTGCGTAGAAATTTTTAAAAATATTATTTTATTAAATTTAGTCAGTTTTGGTGTTCTAGCATTTTTCTATAAATATGGTGCTTAGTTAGAATTGAAAATCACACCAAAAACTGAAGTTTTCTCTCTCTATAATATCGAGCGTATTTTTGTGAGTATTTAAATATCTTGAGTGTTGCTATTCAGAGTAAGTTTCCTTCAGCATTATATCCAATATTCAATTAGAATTATTATTCTTTTGAGGTAAGGGATGTTATTTTCTTCGTAAATGATATTATTTCGTTCAATATCATTATGCTGAAATATTGGGATGGATTTTATTGTGAAAATTTTACCTTTTTATATCGAGGTTACTATTCACATATACGATACTATTCACGTATATGGCACTATTTACGAATATGGTACTATTCACGAAGTATGATTTTTCTTGTGGAATTTTTACCTTTTTGTGTCGAGGTTAGTAATCACGTATACGACACTATTCACAGAAAAATAAAATTTTCTTTTCTTTGTCCAAGTTGTCTATTATGGTTACTATATGATTGTATCCATGTTTTAATATTCATTCTTGAATTTTGCTCTACAATTGATTATTATGGAGTATTTTTGAACTTGGATGAACTAAAGTACGAATCCCTAATTTTTGTCCTTTTATCTCACTAGATTCGTTTCTTTAAGATATTTTTCATCATTCTCAGTCTTAAATGGTGATTGTGACGCCCCCAAATTCAGGTACTTGAAACCCGAACTCGGTGCTTCACGATACCATTTTTATGAGCGGAATTATACTAATAATAATAACAATAAAATAAATACCAAACTTAATTTACATATATCAAAGTCTAATCCCAGGTACGCGACCTTTTAACATTCATTACATGATCTTAATAAAGTCAACTATTACATAAGATAACATAAGACTATTCTGTTTGCTTTCCTTTTCCCTTGTTCTGGCCTGAACCTTCCGGTTGATCACGCTTTATCTGAAAACATTTAAATCTAAAGCAAGAATGAGCATTTGATTGCCCATCAAGTAATAGCAACAATAAATATAAGCTGAAAGGATTAAATATTTTCTTTGAACGACACTTCTACAACGAATCAACAGTTGTGAAGTAAGCTAAACCAATAACAACAACATATTAATTCTATATCAAATTTTTGAAACTACGTATTGACTATAATTGGAGAGCAATCGACAGACTATGAACTTTATTTTTAATTTTCGCTAAGGTTTAGCAGAACTTCATCTGTAAACCGTCATAACTTACGGGCGCGAGGGTGATCATCCTAATGTGCCCTGTATTGATCAATACTGCATGCAAGAACGATATTATCGTTCATCTTATCCACCTTAAGTGCACAAAAGTTTTTCCATGTTCGGGATGTATATACTTTGTCGGGAATCCGAATCAAAATAATTTGATTGGATACAATAAAATTCTATCATGTTTCAACGATATTTCTAAATCTGTGTCTAGCTGGGTCAAATAGCTTAGATGAATTTTAATTAATGTATACATACCGGAAATCAATAGGTATATATCAGCATGTGATTAAATACAATAATTATCCAAGTGAGGTCACTTGTATAACCATGCTTAGAAATTAATGAACAGAATATATATCTTGATCTATAATAACAGAATTAAAGAACTTGTACAACATATTATAATCTAATACTTACTTATATAGAATCATTCCATAAGTATATACAAAGGTTAAGATATTTGAACAATGAAAAAGAATAGTTCTGATATTCACTTACGTATGTCCATTGCATAAAGTAAATGCAAAGTTAGGATACTTGTCTAGTCTGCTTCTTACAGTTACGCAACTTCGTTTTATCTTTTATATCGAGACCTATCATTAATAAGATCATTCTATCGATTAGAAATACAGATCATAACACATAGCACTGCTATTTGCAGTCAACACATAACCTAATCACATTATCACATAGGTTTAGCAGTCATTTAATCATAAACAAATACGTATCCAGTCAAATTATCTAAGTCCAGATCAATTTCTGAAACATATCGGTGTACCGACGACTTTATCGGGTAATTATCGAGTCTAAAACTCTATTGTGTAGTTCAATATTCGTTTAGATAATTTAAATATCAGTCATATTAATTTTCATAGCGTTATAATAATTTTTAAATAATTATTGGAATTTATCATGATTTTTTAAACACTGAAATCATTATTAAATGATTTAAATATTAAATAATACTATTATCATTAATATTTAATTAATATTAAACTATTAATGAAACCATTGCCAAAATATTAAAGTTATTTATAATAACTCAAAATATTTTTAAAATATTTTATTACCCTTAAATGATTTTTAAAACATTTAAAATCATTTTAAATAATTATCATTAATATTTAAATATTAATGTACTATTTATCAAAATATTAAAAGTCATTTATTATAACTGAAAAATATTTTTAAACCATTTTAATCCTTTTTAAAACAATAAAACCATTTTAAAACTATTTATTTAATATAATTATTAAATAAATCAAATATCATTAATAATAAATAATTAATAAAATTTATCTTAAAATATTGAAAGTTATGTTTTATAACTTAAAATATATTTAAACACTTTATTTTCATTTAAAAATGATTTTTATAATATTAAATGATTTTAATTAATTTATTTAATATAATTACTAAATAAATCTAATATCATTAATATTAAATAATTAATGAAATTTATCTTAAATATTAAAAGTTACGTTTTATAACTTCAAATATTATTAAATACCTTATTATCATTTAAAATGGTTTTTAATATCATAAAATCATTTTTAATCAATTTATTTGATGCATTTGTTAAATAAATTCAATATCAATAATATCCAAATAAATATTAATATTTATGAAAATATGTCAAATTATTAAAATTTAATTTTTTATAACTTAAATAATTTTTTAAAATTATTTTTGTAATTCTCAGAAATAAATTTTTATTTTTAAATAATTTTTGAAAATTAAATTAAATAAAATGAATAAACCTGTCGCTAAAGCCTTTAGCGACAGAATCTGTCGCCTTAGGTGTTTTTGAGGCTCAAGAATATTCATACGCAGTTGACGAGTTAGCTACTTTGACCAATCATTAAACATTGATCATGTTATTTCTGGGCAAGCTAATGATTAGAGGTTGTAATACTAATGTCAGACTACATGATCCAACAACACACATGGCCAACAAGCATAAAACCAGAGGGATCTAGGCTCACAAAGTACATCGAGTTGTTCTTCATTTCAGGTTACCCGAAATGAAGCATAATGTCGTCAGGGACTTTATTTGGGCTTCCACAAGTAGTGTTCTTGTAATATTTGTGTGATCTAATGGGTGTAGTGTGTATCCAACATGACAAGGAAGAGATCCATCACTTAAACGCACCATAACAACATCACATGCAAGAGATATTGGTTGGTCAAAGTAGTGGTCGAAGCGCTATGTAAGATTTCAGGTTACCAGAAACTAATCGCGCTTTGTCCACACCACTTTGACCATGATTACTTTGATTACGAGAAGGATCTAAAGATTCTAGAGCATGGTCCATCTACGTTAGACAACAACATTAAACCAATAACATGGTCTAAAACTTAAAACAGAAGATCGAAGAGACGCACTAACATGTTGTCGAACGTTACGGTCGCCAGATTTGTCGTGGTTACGAAATGGCCTTTGACCGAAGAATAACTTCTGATCTGTTTATGATCCGACTTTGATTCAAGTTACGATCAAAGAACTCTAAGATACTACAAGATCAAAGCTCAAAAACATAAATAAGATGAGATCTAGAAGAACTTCGATTAAAAAATCGGACATGATCTCAAACAAATTTTGAAAACACTAGATCCGAGCCTATAGATGTTATGGATCTAACATCTATCAAAAAATTATTTTATTAAATTAAATAATAATAAAATCATATTTTAGGTTTAGGTGTTATCAAGATGAAATTGTCATTGTAAAATGATTTTATTAAATTAAATAATATAACCTATTGATATCAGAGAATGTCATAAGTGATTTAGAAGTCGTAGTATTTGAGCTACGGATGAATTAAAGTGTTTGAATTTCCAAGACGAAAATAAAAGTTTTCCGAGAAATTTTCCGAAAAACACTATTCATCGGTATTTGCTCGGGATATATTTTTGAGTTTCCTAGAAATACGTAATGATGGAATAACAAGATAAGATGGATTATGTAATAAAAATCTAGTTATGGAAAAGTAATAATTAAACTTGTGGACTTAATTTATAAACTTTAAGTAAGGCGAAGTAGTAATGAATAAGTAATAATTGTATGATACTTAAGTATTGTACAAGTGAAATGAAAACGAGTATAATATGAAGTATTATACGAGTTGGTATGAAGAATGAAATATCGTATATATTTTCTATATGAATTAGAATACAAAAATAATACATAAACTATATGTATATGTATTAAGAAATGTTAATGGACTTGGAAGATTGGTTAACAATTATATACAAGTCCAAGTGAATTAAAGGGAGAGGCCCAATCATTAATGAATGAACAAACTAGTGTTTATTAATGCAAAGCCCAAAGATTGATTTAATGTAAGCCCAAACTAGAATCCATGAGTTGTATGACCCATGGGGCAAACCATATCAATATGGTTAATATGTGGTGATCAAGTTAAGAGTAATGGCCAAGACTTAAAAGTAATGACCAAGTATTAAGAGTAATGACCAAGTTAAATGAGTAATGACCAAGTATAGGATAAGAGTTGTGCTAGCCAAGTAATGAATAGTAAGGAGGTGGCTTAAGGAGGTGGGTGATTTAATGACTAATCTACCCTAGCTTTGCAAATTCTATAAATAGAGAAGGCTTACAAGCCATTTGTTAGTTGTTCAAATAATCCAACATTTCAAAAGTGCTTAAGTGTTAGAGAGAATAAGCTACAATAAGTCATTTCCATAAGTAAGAAGAAGAAGCAAGCTACCTTACCAAGACTACAAAAAGTAAGACTTCTTCTCCATTATCTTCTATCTCTACCATGATAGGTGGATAAGAAAAGTTTGGATTAAGGAACATGAATAATAAGAAGCAAGAAGAATGTGTAAGTCATGAACTTAAGCCACATAAGTTGGCAATAAGTCATTTGAACTTATAAAAGTTATAAACTTATTATAAGTTAACCTTGAATGTTAAGTATGAAAATATGAACTTGTAATGAGTTTATTAAGAGAAGTGGATTAAGAACTTATATGAATATATGTATCATATATACATAAGTAAAGTTATATGTGAAGAACATGTAAAGTATGATGATTAAGAAACTTTAATTGTCATAAGTCATGAACAATAAAATCTTAAGTAGTTTATAATTTGACAAGTTATAAGCTCATGAAGAATAAGTCCCAAAATCCAACAATGATTATAAGTTGTTGTAATAAGTAGGTTGAGATGTTCACATGATGAATGGAAGTCATTTGTAATGTTGAACAATTCATAAGAATGAAGATTTGCCGGAAATTGCACGATTGGACGATAATCGTCGAATTCGTAAAATTCTCGGAATGGAAGTCAAATGTTGTGTTTAAGCTAGGAACCATGGTTTTCCAATGGAGACAAGTCATATTTGGCATTTAAGAGTTGTTGGACTCAAAAATGACCGGATTCCGACTTAGAACGAAGAAACGAGCGTTGAACGTTCACGAACGTTTATCGTTTTTGTTAAAAATGAACTAATAAGTGAATTTTTAGCAAACGAAGTCAAATAGATAAAATTCTTGCATGCACGCATAGATTACATAATTTGTGAACCGTAGGTTTTTGAACGAGCCAATTCGGACTTATAACGAAGAAGTTATGCGTCCGGGAAGTTCACAAAATTCACAAACTGAAATTGTTTTCTGGTGCACAGAGTTGGTAGCCATGCTGCCAACCCAAAAGTAAAATGAGTCATGCCATAGCCGTAATGTAATGTCCCGAAGAGTACACTCGCAAGAGTTTCGCCGCAGCGTGAACCATAGTATAATATGTGGCGCCCGCAAATACATGTACAAGACAAAAAATCTTCGAGAGAAGAATAGCCGCCCATTAAGTAAGGACTCGGACTCGCAGCAGCCAAGTCAAGTCCGGACAATGTTATTATAAGCTCACGCCAGCAAGACGAGATGTAAGTATAAAACTACGGTAGGCCAGCAAAGACCAGATCTCGTAACAAGGATAGTAATGAATGTTTATTAAGTACAAAGAAAGGAAAGCTAATTGATTTAAAAGTAAACACAACTTAAGGAATGTAATGTAACATTGTTTAAACTTTGTTAAACCTTAAGGATGTTGTATAAAGGTTGAGATAACCTAGTGAATATAAATGCAAGGATAATGATAAACCGAATGAATAGTAATCGAATCTAATACACGATTAGATTTGAGATGAAAGTATGATATAGTCATATACATACTTGATTATATATGACCTAATGTAAGGCATTATGTGATCATGTATTGTAGAGACTTGAACGACTTGAACATAAAGTTAATATACCGTAGTAGCGTACGCTAAAGGCAAGTATTCTAACTCTTGTCTCAATTCAATATGAACAAGTTTTTGAAGTTCATGTATTCTTTCGCATGAATTGAGGTATGTTGAAGTTAAAGCCAATTCTTGGCTAGACTTGATGTATTGATAATCTATTCATTTATTATCAAATGTTGCTATCTTTTGTCAACTACTTGATATGGTTTTCAAAAGAAGACTGAAATGTTAAAACAAATGTTTTGTTCGGTAAAGTTTATTGTGCACGTGAGGTTGCTAAATGCTTAAACGTGTATACGCTTAATGGATGTAGTGTTGATCAACATAGAGTACAATAGTCGATCACCTAGAAGTGCTCGTAAGTAATATCGCTTACGGACTTGCTTTCGGGTTGTCCTTTTCCAATAAAGAATGAATACTCGAGGTCTTTGACCGGAGTGAATGTTTTACTAAATATTGTTATTATTGTAAAACATTTTGAAAGAAAAGATGAAGTGCTATTTTGAATTATCAATAGTACTTCATAACTATTGTTCAGTTATTGAAGATATACGATTTGTATGTGTCAAGCATGTTGTTATTAAATTGTTATACTTGCTGAGCTAGTTATGCTCACTCTTGCTTGAACCATATGAATGCAGCTAAGACTGAACGTCCCGAAGGATCGAAAAAGGATAAGGGAAAAGCTAAGGCAGATTTCTAAGCTGTCTCGTAATAGTATAGGTCTATTGTTGTAATGTAACTAATATTATGACAAAGAACCTTTGTAATGGGAATAGAACCTGGGAAATGTAAATATTACTTTAAATATATAGAAGTTATGTTCGTTCTTTGAGACTTTTCAATTGAATGAATGTATGAATGTTGTACAAGATATAGCACCATCTCGTCCAAGTTGGAAGATACCCGGATTTGGGGGGCGCTTACAAGTTAGTATCAAAGCCTAGGTTATAAAACTTAAGGGGAAAGTAGAACCTTAAGTCATAACCTTAAGAAAGAATAAAGAAGTAAAAGATGGAAAGTAACCTTATAAAATGCATTATATTATGTTATGTATTTTATTATTTTACCGACGTGTACTTATCAAACTATATTGTTTTATTGTAGATGTCGGGAGAAAATGATATGTATAGAGATATACATGTAGTGAGCGAGGATTCAATTAATCGAGTAGAGATACTACCAAATCCCGTAGCAGTAGAACCAGAGTTGGTGACAATCGAGTCGGGAGACTAAGACGATTTAGACTACATGTCTATATTTGATGGCATGCTAGAGGAGGAGGTGGACGTGATGTCCTTTGACCAAAGTTCCACACCTACAGAGGAGTCAGTTTACATGGGGGAATCGATGAAGGCATTGTTTATGCTTCAGATTGGATAGGAATGTCCATTATCGCCAAGAGGTTAAGGAGTTGAAAGAGGAACTCCAAGTCAGTCCGTGAGGACAAGGCTAGCATGGAGGGAATGTGGGAAGAGGAGCATGATGATAGAGTTCTAGCTAAGGACAAGGTCCCGAGTGAAATGTGAAGTCTTTGAGCTCAAGCAGAGCTAAAGACTAAAAGAGGAAGTTGGAGAGGATGTCCTATATACATAGGAGTTCTCATGTAGATTTCAAAGAAGAGGTAGTAGGATATCGATAGAAGCAGTGATGCACCTGACACACACTATCAAGAGAGATGTTATCATTGCCCCGCCAAAGAAAGATTTCGAGAATGCCCTACGTCAGATGTAATCTAGCAATAGCTAGAGTAGATTAGATATGTAAATATTATGTATCTAGTAGTGACGTAAAACCCTCTTTTGTATAACAAAGGGTAGTCTTTTGTAAATCCCAATTTTGGAAAGTAATCATGGATGGTAATGTAATCACCAAGGTCGAGTAATGTAAACAATGTAGTGTTATACTACAAGTTATGAATCAATATAAGTCTTTTTATGAAATATGTTGAGTAATGAGTATGAGTTATTGTTTTATTACAAATAATAACAAACCAACAAGAATAAAGTAATAATGATGTGTTGTTTTCTTAACAGCAAAATGCCGCCAAGAAGGAGACAACGAAATCAGGGCGCTAATGTTAACCAACCGGAGGGTGGTCCGGTTAATCCAATGCAGGAGTTCGTTAATCTTTTAACGACTGCATTTAATAGAAAGGGGCTAATGTACCCGTGATTCTCGGAGTAAGACGAAGCTACTACTTTTAAGGACTTTAAAAGTGTAGGTCCGCTTGAGTTCAAAGGAACTACTAACCCTATAGAAGCCTGCACTTGGGTAAAAGAAATCGAGAAAGCATTTGTAATAACAAATGTTGAGGAGGGTCAAAAGGTTGCCTTTGCAACCTATTTGATGAAAGGAGAGGCCAACTTCTGGTGGGAGGCAAACCAAGGCTAGGGCGGATATAGGAACCCTAACGTGGGGAGAGGTTCAAGGAGATTTTTCGAGAACTATTTTCCCACGAGTATGCAAAGGAGGATGGAGATGAGGTTTCTTGAATTGAGACAAGGGATATGATAGTTCCTCAAAGATGTCGCCAAGTTTAATGAATTGACACGATTTGTTCCACATCAAGTGGACACTGAAGTGAGAAAGGCTAGAAGATTCGAGCAGGGCTTGAAACCCTGGCTCTATAGCCGAATCTCTGTGTTCCAAAGTACTTCCTTTGGAACCATACTAGAAAAGGCAATAATTGCGAAGGTGGGAATGAGGCTCTCAGCCAGTACCACAAGGATAAGAAAAACAAGGGCAAGGTTGATGGAGGAACCAAGACCGAGGGAGCCAGAGTGGAAGTGGCAACGGCAGAAGAGGAAGGGCTTTAACTCGGGAATACCGGAGTAAAACAAGGGGACTCTAAGAGGAGGATGGAGGCCTGAAAACCCTGTGGGAAGACTCACTTAGAGTCTGTCTCAAAGGAAAGGTGGTTTGTTATAATTGTGGATAGAAGGGCACATTTCGCTTAACTATCCCAAATCAAGAAAAATCACGGATGTTTTCAGATGTGGATCAATGACCACATAGCGTAAGAACCGCTCAAGAAGGGGATGAAGGAAATAAGGAACTAATAGCAGTAAGTTAGCTATTAGTGGTCCAACCAAAAATGGGAAATCAATGGCCCGCACTTTTAATATGACGGTCCAAGATGCGGTGGCATCAGGGGATGTAGTTGCAGGTATTATTCCGATCAACAATATAAATGCATACGTGCTATTTGATTCGGGTGCTACTTGTTCGTTTATAGCATGTGATTTTGCTAGACGACTAGAATTATTTCCCGAAAAATTGCCTATACCTTTGAACATTAAGGTAGCAAACGAAGAGATAATTCATGTTGAAGATATTCATAGGAGTTGTTGCGTAGATGTACGTGGTCGTAAGTTATCGGTAGATTTAATACCGATAAAGTTAGGAGAATTCGACGTAATTCTCGGAATGGATTGGTTGATTAACCATGGAGCAATTATAGATTGCCAAAAGAAATGTGTGAGCATCAGGACGTTGAAGCAACCTCCTGTAGTATTTTACGGTAGTAAATTGTCGGGACGTCCGTGTTGCCTTATGATGACACAAACTAGAAAACTTTTAAGGAAGGGTTGTGTAGGTTACCTATGCCATGTTGTTGATACCCGAGAGAGAGGAGCAACCATGGAACAAATACCTATAGTAAAACGAATTCATGGATGTATTTCCAAGTGAATTTACCAAGCCATCACGGACAGGGAGATCAATTTGTGATAGACATTGTGCCAGAGTGGCACCGGCCTCAAGGGCACCGCATCGTATGGCTACTGTGGAAATGAAAGAACTAATGGTTCATTCATGTGAACTATTGGATGTAAAGTACATTCAACCAAGTGTTTCTCCGTGGGGGGCACCGGTGTTGTTGTTTGTCAAGAAGAAAGACGGATCGTTAAGGCTTTTGTAGACGACTATCTGGAGTCGAACAAGTTAACGATAAAGAATAAATACCCATTGCCTGTGATCGATGATCTCTTTGATCAATTGAAAGGCAAAAGTATTTTCTAAAATAGATTTACTGATGGGGTATCATCATTGAAGGTTAGGAAGGAAGATGTACCAAAGATCGCATTCAGACTCGTTATGGTCATTACGAAGTTTCGTGATGTCATTTGGGTCGACGAATGCACCAATTTGCATTTATGGATATGATGAATGAAGAGTGTTCAAACTATATTTGGACAAGTTCGTCTGTCAGTGTTTATCGATGATATTCTAGTCTATTCTCTTTAAGACGCCTGGAGTAAGATCATGCCCAGATCGATGAACACTTAAGATTAGAAGTTGACTCGTTATGGTCATTACGAGATGTCACTATTTATGGAATGAGAAACTATATAGTGTTTATCGATGAAATTCACCAAAAATGTGAATTTTAGTGAGAGGAAGGAGAAGTTATATGCGCAAATGTGAATTTTTAGGTCGATTTTTTAGGTCATGTCATCGACCAGAGAGGAGGGATTTCAGTGGATCCAAATGAAGGTGGAAGCAAGAATGAATTGGGAACAACCAAAACGCCAATCGAGGTGCGGAGTTTCCTAGGGTTAGTGGTACTATCGAAGATTTATCCAAGATTTTTCAAGATAGCTACCTCGTTGACTAATTTAACAAGGAAGACGGTGAAATACGTATGGACGGATAAATGTGAAGACAACTTTCAAGAAGCGAAGAAAAGATTAAGTGAAGCCACTGTTTTGTCATCGCTGGATGACACGGAAATTTTAGTAGTGTATAGTGATGCTTCGTGATAGAGGACTTGGTTGTGTGCTTATGCAACATGGCAAAGTCATTCACAGATGCATCTCTCAAGATTGAAGGATTATGAGAAAGTTTATCCTACTCATGATCCGAACCGGTCATGCAGAGTGTTTGCCCTAAAGATATGGAGACATTATCTTTATGGGGAGAAATGTGAGATATATACGGACCATAAAAGTCTAAAGTATATCTTCACTCAGAAGGAGTTGAATATGAGACAGAGAAGATGGCTAGAGTTGATAAAGGATTATGATTGTGAAATCATGTATCACCCTGGAAAGGCCAATGTAGTTATCGACGCCTTAAGTAAGAAGGATCGGGAAAAATTGTCTATGTTAACGGCTCAAAATGAGTTAATAACAGAGATGGCTAGGATGGAAATAGAAGTAAAGATGTCTAGTGATTCGGGGCATTTACTCTTTGTGAGGGAGATGCAGTCTACCATCGTAGAAAGAGTTAAGGAGGTACAACTCAAGACGGACTAGTGTAACCAAATGAAGAAGCGATTATCCGAGAAGGAAGATGCTAAGTATAGTCTTGATAATGAGAGATTATTAAGATTTGAGGGAAGAATTTGGGTTTCGAATGAGACGAAATTAAAGGAGCAAGTGTTACAAGAAGCTCATAGTTCGAGGTACTCGATACATCCTGGTAGCACTAAGATGTATCAAGACCTTCGACAGAGTTTTTGGTGGCCAAACATAAAAAGAGAAATAGCAGAGTATGTGAGTAGGTGTTTGACTTGTCAAAAGTTAAGGCCGAACATCAACGACCAATTGGCTTATTACGGTCATTGGAGATTCTAGAATGGAAGTGGGAGCATATCACGATGGACTTCGTGGTGGGACTTCCGACGACATAATAAAGGGTACGATTCGATTTGGGTAATAGTGGACGGGTTGACGAAGTCGGCTCACTTTTTTGCCAATTAGGGTCAAGTATAACTTAGACCGCTTAGCTAAACTTTATGTTAAGGAAATTATTTCGCATATGGAGAGTACCAGTATCGATTGTGTCGATCGTGATCCACGATTCACATCGAATTTTGGAGGAGTTTGCAAAAACAGCTTGGGAACGCAAATGAGGTTAAGCATGACTTATCATCCACAAACCGATGGGCAGAGCGAGAGAACAATTCAGACGTTTGAAGACATGTTGAGGTGTAATCGTCATGGATTTCAAGGGTAGTTAGGATGATCACCTACCACTAGTAGAGTTTCAGATATAACAACAGTTATCATGCAAGCAGGCATGCCACCGTATGAAGCTCAGTATGGAAGGAAGTGCGTAACACCATTGTGTTGGGATGAGGGGGAGAACGCCGGATGCTAGGACCGTAATTGGTGCAAAGCAGCACAAATGGATGTGGTAAAGTTAATCGGACGCCTGTCACGTACGTGATGTATGTAAGAAGTATGCGGACTCACATAGACTAAGTCGAGAGTTTGAGGTGGGCTCGCATGATTTCTAAAGGTATCTCCTCGGAAAGGAAAGATACGCTTTGGAAAGAAAGGAAAGTTAAGTCCAAGGTTTATAGGACCTTTTGAGGTGTTAAACGGGTGGGAGAGGTAGCTTATGTGATAGCATTACCTCCGCATCTAGAACGAATACATAACGTGTTTCACGATTCAGATTACATCCATATAAGCTTGGGACTATAAGCATGTAATCAAGTATGAGCCGATCTATATCGAGAAAGACTTAACATATGAAGAGTCGCCGACGCAGATCATTGATAGAAAGGAACAAGTTCGAGGAACAAGGTAATACCATCAAGAAAGGTATTATGGAAGAACCACGATGTCAAGAAGCAACGTGGGAATTAGAAGAAAAGATGAAGAAAAATTTTCCTCATCTATTTGATTAAAGTAAGATGAGATTCTCGGGGATGTAATCTTTATAAGGGGGGAAGAATGTAACTAACCGAGAAATTTGGATCTTATTGTAAAATGATTTTATTAAATTAAATAATAATAAAATCATATTCTATGTGTTATCAAGATGGTTGTCATCAGTATAACCTATTGATGTTAGAATGTCGTAGTATTTGAGCTACGTGGATGAATTAAAGTGTTTGAATTTCAAAGACAAAAATAAAAGTTTTCCGAGAAATTTTTCGAAAAACACTATTCATCCAGATTTGCTCGGGATATATTTTGAGTTTTAGAAATACGTAATGATGGAATAACAAGATAAGATGGATTATGTAATAAAAATCTAGTTATGAAAAAAGTAATAATTCGCCATGGACTTAATTTATAAACTTTAAGTAAGCGTAAGTAGTAATGAATAAGTAATAATTGTATGATACTTAAGTATTGTACAAGTGAATGAAAACAAGTATAATACGTAAGTATTATACGAGTTGGTATGAAGAATGAAATATCGTATATATTTTCTATATGAATTAGAATACAAAAATAATACATAAACTATATGTATATGTATTAAGAAATGTTAATGGACTTGGAAGATTGGTTAACAATTATATACAAGTCCAAGTGAATTAAAGGAGAGGCCCAATCATTAATGAATGAACAAACTAGTGTTTATTAATGCAAAGCCCAAAGATTGATTTAATGTAAGCCCAAACTAGAATCCATGAGTTATATGACCCATGGGGCAAACCATATCAATATGGTTAATATGTGGTGATCAAGTTAAGAGTAATGGCCAAGACTTAAAAGTAATGACCAAGTATTAAGAGTAATGACCAAGTTAAAGAGATAACCAAGTATAGGATAAGAGTTGTGCTAGCCAAGTAATGAATAGTAAGGAGGTGGCTTAAGGAGGTGGGTGATTTAATGACTAATCTACCCTAGCTTTTGCAAATTCTATAAATAGAGAAGGCTTACAAGCCATTTGTTAGTTGTTCAAATAATCCAACATTTCAAAAGTGCTTAAGTGTTAGAGAGAATAAGCTACAATAAGTCATTTCCATAAGTAAGAAGAAGAAAAAGCTACCTTACCAAGACTACAAAAGTAAGACTTCTTCTCCATTATCTTCTATCTCTACCATGATAGGAGGATAAGAAAAGTTTGGATTAAGGAACATGAATAATAAGAAGCAAGAAGAATGTGTAAGTCATGAACTTAAGCCACATAAGTCAAGTAATAAGTCATTTGAACTTATAAAAGTTATAAACTTATTATAAGTTAACCTGAATGTTAAGTATGAAAATATGAACTTGTAATGAGTTTATTAAGAGAAGTGAATTAAGAACTTATATGATTATATGTATCATATATACATAAGTAAAGTTATATGTGAAGAACATGTAAAGTATGATGATTAAGAAACTTTAATTGTCATAAGTCATGAACAATAAAATCTTAAGTAGTTTATAATTTGACAAGTTATAAGCTCTTGAAGAATATGTCCCAAAATCCAACAATGATTATAAGCTATTGTAATAAGTAGGTTGAGATGTTCACATGATGAATGGAAGACATTTGTAATGTTGAACAATTCATAAGAATGAAGATTTGCCAAAAATTGCACGATTGGACGATAATCGTCGAATTCGTAAAATTCTCGGAATGGAAGTCAAATGTTGTGTTTAAGCTAGGAACCATGGTTTTCCAATGGAGACAAGTCATATTTGCATTTAAGAGTCATGGACTCAAAAAATGACCGGATTCGACTTAGAACGTAAGAAACGAAGCGTTGAACGTTCATTTAACGTTTATCGTTTTCGTTAAAAATGAACCAATAGGTGAATTTTTAGCAAACGAAGTCAAATAGATAAAATTCTTGCATGCACATATAGATTACGTAATTTGTGAACCGTAGGCTTTTGAACGAGCCAATTCGGACTTATAAGGAAGAAGTTATGTGTCCGGGAAGTTCACAAAATTCACAAACTGAAATTGTTTTTTCTGGTGCATGAGTCAGCCATGCTATGGCCAACCCAAGGCAAAATGAGTCATCAAAGATGTGGTAAACAAAGGTCTCGAGTACATCAGAAGAGTTCATCGCAGCCATACGAACCATAGTAGAATATGTGGAAATACAGCATGCCACGCACAAGACAAAAATCTTCGAGAGGCGCAACACGACCCATTAAGTAAGGACTCGCGCCACAGCGCCAAGTCCGGGACAATGCTACTATAAGCTCGTGCCGCAGCGCGAGATGTAAGTATAAAGACGGCGCCGCAGCGCCAGTCTCAGAACAAGGATAGTAATGAAGGTTTCTAAGTACAAAGAAAGGAAAGCTAATTGATTTAAAAGTAAACACAACTTAAGGAATGTAATGTAACATTGTTTAAACTTTGTTAAACTTTACTGATGTTGTATAAAGGCTGAGATAACCTAGTCAAATATAATGCAAGGATAATGATAAACCGGAACGAATAGTAACTGAATATAATACACAGTTAGATTGAGATGAAAGTATGATAAAGTCATATAAATACTTGATTATATGTGACCTAATGTGAAGCATTATGTGATCATGTATTGTAGAGACTTGAACGACTTGAACATAAAGTTAATATACCGTAGCAGACGCTAAAGGCAAGTATTCTAACTCCTGTCTCAGTTCAACTGAACAAGTTTTTGAAGTTCATGTATTCTTTCGCATGAATTGAAGTATGTTGAAGTTAAAGCCAATTCCTTTGGCTAGACTTGATGTATTGATAATCTATTCATTTATTATCAAATGTTGCTATCTTTTGTCAACTACTTGATATGGTTTTCAAAAGAAGACTGAAATGTTAAAACAAATGTTTTTTTTCAGAAAAAGCAACAAGCACGTGAGGTTGCTAAATGCTTAAACGCGCATACGCTTAATGGATGTAGTGTTGATCAACATAGAGTACAATAGGTTGATCACCTAGAAGTGCTCGTAAGTAATATCGAGCTTACAGACTTGCTTTCGGGTTGTCCTTTTCCAATAAAGAATGAATACTCGAGGTCTTTGACCGGAGTGAATGTTTTACTAAATATTGTTATTATTGTAAAACATTTTGAAAGAAAAGATGAAGTGCTATTTTGAATTATAAATAGTACTTCATAACTATTGTTCAGTTATTGAAGATATACGATTTGTATGTGTCAAGCATGTTGTTATTAAATTATTATACTTGTTGAGCTAGTTATGCTCACTCTTGCTTGAACCATATAAATGCAGCTAAGACTAAACGTCCCGAAGGATCGAAAAAGGATAAGGGAAAAGCTAAGGCAGATTACTGAGCTGTCTTGTAATAGTATAGGTCTATTGTTGTAATATAACTGATATTATGACAAAGAACCTTTGTAATGGGAATAGAAACTGGGAAATGTAAATATTACTTTAAATATATAGAATTTATGTTTGTTCTTTGAGACTTTTCAATTGAATGAGTGTATGAATGTTGTACAGTATAGCACCATCTGTCGGGTTGGAAGATACCCGGATTTGGGGCGCTCAAGAATGGGACAAAAAGGGCATTGTGGTTATTTTGCTAGCAATTTTAAAGGCCATTTGGTAATATTGACAAACCCTTAGGGTTTGACCCTAAGGGTTTCAAAACTTTAGTTTGCTAAAATTTTAATTTAGGCTAAAAATAAAATTTTAGTTTCTTATTTTTCCAAATTAGGGTTCCTTAATTAACTTAGGTTTTCTAATTATATAAAACATGATAATTAGGTTTAAGTATTCACTAATTAACATTAGGGCTTACCATTAGCAATTAGGGTTACTAATTTAGAAATTAGGGTTTCTAATTAACAATTAGGGTTTCCTATAATTAGGGTATTCCTAATTAAAATTAAATCTAACAAGACACAGCATAAATCATATAACACCATTACTACGCAGTCTTGAACTCATAATTAAGTTTCAAAATATTGTTTAACAAATTAATATTAGGATTTTGACATTATACACCATAATTGACCAACCATTATCAGCCTATGCATACAGTACATATTTATAGCACTGAAATAAAAATAAATATCATATTATTATTCTCATTCCTTAATCAAAATCCAAAATTATGGTTTGAATTCCATATCTAATTTATCTTGCATATATAACATTATTAATTAAGTTACAATAATTAACTTAATTGATCTAAAATAAATTCATATAATAAAATAATTATTATAATAATTTATAATCATTTCATATGTTATTTAAATAATATATAATCATATTTTCATGGAAAATAAATAATAAAATCATTTCTACTATAAAATTAATTATATAAAAATATAATTTATAATGGTCAATAATTCTAAGAAAATTATTTGAAATTATTCATGTAATAAATAAATTTTTATTTATCACATAAATACATAAGCTTTACTTTGCACGTAGTCCCACCTTTGAAATAAAAAATTTTATACGCAAAACTTTTGATTTATTTATATAAAAAATATTGGGTTATTACAGTGATACCTGCTGAATATCTTTGGCCTGTAGTTCAAAGATGAATGATTACCTGATGAATATCTTTGGCCCGTAGTGCAAAGATGGACAGGTGTTGAGATGAACATGACCAATTGTTGATATAAATGAATATCTTTGTCCCGTAGTGCAAAGATGAATATTTGTTTCATGATGTATATTGATTGGTGTTACAGAAATAAAATATTGATGATGGACTTTTAAATTCATAGATGATAGTAGATTTCATTATCTACTTAACTCTTCTAATGAATTGTTATTTTCGCTGCGAATATTGATCTAAAACTGGTTGTCCATTATATTTTATCTGATTTATTGGAGGCTAAAGATAATTTGTTCTCCATTATCTTAGTCATAATATTCTTTACTGGGCTAGTTGAGCTCACTCTTTTCCTTTTTGTTCTATTTTTCTTCTCAAGAGGCAAGAATATTGCGGGAACTAGTCGGGGTATGAAATGATGGTTCTAGACAGTTGTTTTAGCACGCCTCACTATTTTGTAAAATAGTGTATCAATAATTGTAATGAAGACTTGTTTGAGTGTGGATATTTTCTAGAAGATAATATTTGTATTTACACTCACTGTATATGTGTTGTCGTATTTTGCACGACAATTGTAATAATGAAGTTGTAGTTGTTTTCTGTACTATGTATTTGGCGACTCAGAATGGGTTGTGTGGACCTATTTTGGGGCGTCACAAATGTAAGACCCCAACTTTTATGAATAAAGATTAATTTTTCTCGAAATATATTTTTGAATATTATGGTGTGGATTTGATATAATGTTATAGTTGTGGGTATTATTTACAAATTTTGCAAAGTAAGCAAGTGGTTTTATAATATTCGATTGGTCGGGGAATATTCGTACGATGGCACAATCATTGGTGGACCCCACAACGAAAGTATTGTCGTAGTTAGAAAATGACAGAATTATCTTTTTATAAAGATAACGGCGAAAGTTTTACCGTTAAATTGTTGAACTACCCGGTGGTAAAAGTACAATAATACGCGTGGTTGTATAGTAGCACACGGTATTGATTATTGATGCTTACGTGAGAAATCACTCAGTTATACTCAATTATTGCTACAGTAATTGATGTATAATATCTCTCATATTATTGATTCAATTATTGTCACAGTATCATCTGCATAATATTTATTATTATTAAATCAATAATTGAGACGACAAATTTATTCATATTATTATTTACAATATTGACAATGTCTAGAAAATTCTGTCAATGAGAGGTTTGGTCACCTAATTGCGCGCCAATAGGGAGAAATCCTTATTGGAAAGCCCCCTCTTTCCTGGGAATGATCTGATTGTTAAATATTGTGAGTTATAATATTAATGATGAATAAGTTCGTGTTGATTAAAGATGAAATTTATATTTCCATTGTGTTGAGATTATTAGTGTTAATGGAAATCGACATCTATTCTGATAATAATTGATGTCTGGAGGTTATATTGACCAATCAAGTAATTAATAGGATAAATGAGCAATTAATTGTTATTAATTCACATGCTTATAACTATTTATTCACATGTGTGTACTATTGATTCACATGCATGTACTATTAGGGGAGGTGGTGCAAGATTGATAATACTTGCATGACTAAATTAAAAATGAAGGTATAGATGAATGTACTATACTATAATTATTTTTTTTCACATGTATAAAACTATTGATTCACATGATTGTACTATTGATTCACATGATGTACTATTAGGGGAGGTGGTGTAAGTTTGATAATACTTGCAGGACTAAATTAAAAATGAAGGAAAAGATGAAGGTATTATACTGTAATATTTCGAGCCCCAAAATGTGCAATTATCGAAACTATGTTTTTCTATAAATAGAAGATCATTCTTCTTTCATTCTCACCAATTCACTAAGACTCATAAGAGCAATTATAGAGAGATAAGCTTTAGAGAGAAAGTAGAAGAGAAGTCTGCTACCTCACTATTCCAGTATCCAGTCTTCTTCTGAGGAAATGAGAATATATCTGGGACTAGTCGGGGAACGGAGTGACGGTCCAGATGTTTGCATTAGTAGTCCTCACTATTCAGTGAAATAATGTGATAATAAATGTAATAAGGACTCCATTTGAGTTTGAATATTGTCTAGAAGACAATATTCGTATTAAAACTCTCAGCTTATGTTTTGTCGTATTTTACACGACAGTTGTATAATTAAGTTGTATTTGAATTTTGTACCATGTATTTGGTGACTAAAGATGGGTGATGTATACCTATTTTGGGGGCGTCACAACAAACATACTTGTGACCAATTCAATTCTAACATCTGAGTTGTACCCACTTGATTTTTCTCGTGGAGTAGTGGAAAATGCATTTCATTTTCCCTTCCTTTTCTTTTTGATCCGCCGAAAATCGATTTGAGCAATTTGCTTAATATCTTCATCTCAATCTGCCCCTTTTGGGGGGAAGGCTTTGATTTGGATTATTCTTTGGCTTAGAGGCTGTAAATTTTATTTGTTTGAGAGCTGGATTTTGACAATTTTAGAAGGTGAAACCCAAGTCTTCCCTTCAATTTCTCATCTACAAAATTAATGGGAGATTACAGATCAAATCTGGGATATGGGATCGAGAAGGAAGTGCTGTATATAACAAGTAATTGTTCAAAAGTGAGAGGATATTTAAGTATAAGGCTCATTCAGTAGCCAACTGAGCGAAGCAACCAGGAAAATTGGACTGATTCGATCAGAAAAAATTTGGTTCCATTCAGAGTATAATTGATTCAAACAAACACACTAAATCACTTACCGAATCAACTTTTGGGTTATTCAGATCCATTAAGGAGCTATTAAATAGGCCCATAGTTTCCTTTTTACCATAGGAAAATGGTTTATATAGTACTAGTTTTTATGGAATATAGATTGTAACTAACTTGGAGCTGAAAGCCATAAAATAAAATAGCAAATGTTAGTCTCTTCTTAACTACTACCTCCATTCTATAATAATAATCATTTTAGTTTCATGCACATGAATTAAAAAAGTCATTTAATACTATTATTTAAGATTTAAAATTTGTGTGAAATTCTATCACTGTCCCTTTATAGGAAATTGAAGAGAGAAAATTTATTGTGACAATGAGAGAAGTTAATGATAATATAAGAAAATAAATAATTTATTCTCCTAAAAAGTTGTAAATGACAAATAAATTAAAACACATTTTTTTCTTATAAAAAGTCGACTATTATGGAACGGAAGTAGTAACTTTTGTCATGGATCAGTATTTAATATTAAATAAATTTCTCTGTCATATATAGCTACATTTTTTATCATATTCCTTTTATTGATGAATTAGAGAGATCTCTGCACACGCACACTACACATACACACAAAAAACTTAAAATTGTTAGATTCCTGGTAATCATTTTCCGAGGAAGAAGAATAAGAATAACTCCTAGAAATGGACAAGGAAAAGATTAGATAACCGAAAGTGTGTAAGTTGTGGTGTTATGTGGATGATTGTAACTAGTAGTTATTTGCTAGATCAAACAAATTAGAATAAAGCAGGCTTGGTGCTTTACTATGCAACTTGCAGATATGCTGCTGCTCTTTTTGAAAAGGAAAGTGGTTAGTTTTTCTCAGTTAATTTGAATTGAATTTTTTTTCATTCATGTTTGTTGCCTTCATTTATTCTTTTGCTTGATGGGGTGGGAGAGTATATGCTATATACAATAATACAAAGCAGCCTTCTAAAATTCTTTGCCTAGCCCCGCTAAGTCATGCTTAGACTAGGTATTCCTTTACCGTCTCGTTTAGACGAGTGTTTAAGCGAAATCATTCCTCTACAGCATCAATTTGATAAAGGCTTAAAACTCATAGATGAATTTGTTGTGCCTTACACGATTGTTATTTTGGTAAGTTTTCATGTAAAACTTGAAATCTTTACATTTATTATATTGTTTTGTAAAGTATATATAAATAAATATATAAAATATAAAGATAAATAAATAAGAGGCTAGATTTTTAGAACACTATTGATAGAAAGTAATGCATACTGCTATTATAAATTATAAAGAAAATGCCAAAATTAATAAAATATCTCTTAAACTGAGATGGTTGTAATGTTAAACAAATTGAGAGATTAGGTAATAGAGCACTAGTACAAAATATCACTTAATTAAATCTATACAATGTAAGAGTTTGTTAAACAAATTGAGAAATTAGGTAACATACCACTACTAAAAAATACCACTTAATTAGGATGATGATTCAAGAATGATACCATGAATATGGAGTTCAATAAACTTTTCCAAAACACATGACTTAAATGACTTTTTCTGTTGAATGAAAAGCTAAAGAAATTTGTCTTTTTAGTGTTAAAATCTACTCCATAATGCAGAACAATAAATCCAAATTGATATTTTATTCTGCTAAAATTAAAAAACCATGATTCTTATTAGATTGAGTAACAAAAAGCAGCAGCACCTTCATTCAACTGTCTCACCACAATTGACAAAATTGGCTCTTAGAGATCGAAGAATCTAAAGGGATTAGAGCAAAAGATTAATCACACAAATCATATATTAGAAGCGTAATCCTATGTGGATCTTACTTTGTACTATAATCCTATTAGTTTAATCAATATGCAGTCCTGCTAAGTATAGGATCTTCATCTTTCTCAAGAGGATCATTGACAAAGATCTCAGAAAGAAGAAAGATCTTCTAGGAGAAAAGTAAGAGGGATCTCAGCATATGATGCTTCACTTAGTGGAATGAAGACTCAGCTTCGACTAAGGTCTGCAGGTCAAGCATGGTCAACTGGGAAAATTTAACTGATGAATTTCGGGTAATCAATAAATCCGAAAAAAATCAAAAAGTAAACAGTTAAAAGCTATGGAATTCGGTAATAGATTGATTTTTACTTCAAGTTGAAAAGGGAAGCATATAAGGTACACAAGCTGAAATTTTAGACCCTTCCAACAGATTTCATTCTTAGTGTTTGTTTGTTTGTTAGAGGGCGTTTGGTGTATTTGGAAGTTCAAACACACTCTAAAATCTTGTTTGTCTAGAAACAGCACTCACAAACGCATCGTTTGGGACTCGGGTGCACCACACCCAAAAATGATGTGGTGCGTCTTGTGCATTTGAAAGTCTAAATGAACCAAACTCTACCACAGAAAAAGTTGCAAAAACTTAAGGTTTGGATTAGCTGAACAATTTGTAGCATTCACAATGAAGTTGAATGAGTAAATCTCCAGGTAATCTAATAAGTAAAAGGATTTAACTTTTAAAATAGCCCCAACAGGCATATTTATTTCTAAAATTAGACAAACATAATTCGTGATGATTCACATATGAGATTTCACTACATTCCCATATACCCTTCTCATTAACAGCTACATATAATATCCATACATATCCTGCATCAAACGTGCAAGGGCTTCACCTGATGATTGAAGTCACTTATCTTGCTGATGCCATTTTTACAATCTCCCTTCAAACTTGAGATCTCCATGCAAATCCTTTCTGCATTGCGTTCTTCATCCCGGAGAAACTGTATAGAAAATATTAAACCGTACGAGGGTGCAAAAATCATCCTCTATTTTACACCTCAATGTCTATTCTTAATACTCCTAAAACCATCATATTTCCAACATACATCACCATGCCCGATTGTGAATTCTTTTCAAGATTATCCTTTTCTTGATTGAAAACCTTGAAAACTACTAATGGGAATGATCTTTGCCATTTTTGAATTTTGAAGTTCTGAGAAAAATGAGATCCAGTTCCCCACAAGTTGAATTTACCAAGTACTAACTCAAGTGCCAACATAACATATTCACAAAAAAAAACCACAAAAGAACAAAACATAGCTACTCTATTGAACTGACCAAAGAAAAGGCGATTCAGAGCCTTTGAGAATTCCGTAGCAACATTTCATCCATGAGGATAATGCAGCCCTGATTACATCCGAAAAACCATATCGTGCAGCCCCATGTAAGAGTCATAAGTAGCTGCTCTCTGCAAATTATGACCCTGCACTTTAAGTCCATA
Source organism: Panax quinquefolius (assembly GCA_020205615.1). NCBI lineage: Eukaryota > Viridiplantae > Streptophyta > Magnoliopsida > Apiales > Araliaceae > Panax > Panax quinquefolius. Next base: position 120,431,736 of record CM035160.1, on the reverse strand, counting down.
GGAACTTAACCCATAAGGAGAAGACGATAACATATTTCCATTTGTTTGGTTAAAATCCATGGCTTCTGCTACATTGTTTGGCTGGTTCCATTGGAAAGGTTTTCGGCCCATGGCAGCGGAATTTGGATGGTGGGATAGCGTGTTAGGCTGATCCGGTGAAGGAGTTCTTTTGTTGTCTGGCGAAGGAGTTTGGTTGTCGTTGAGATTGACTGTTGTTATATCATGAATGCTTGCTCTTCTCTTATCTTTCCCACCCGAATGCTGCCTGATAAAGTACTTTTGAGCATGGCTAGCAACTTGAGTCGGTGTTCTAGTAATCACATAATTACGGGAGATATTTCTCCAGTCCCCTTTCCCATACTTCTTTAGGCCCAAAAGAAACAACCTGTAATGAATTAATCAAAACTTGTTAAAAATTTAAGTCACTGTAAAATTCAACATTTTATTTTTTTTGTGGTTACGAAACTACAAAAGTTAACATATAAACTACATAATCACCCGCTTAGCCAAAAAATAAATAGATAATAACACAACTTAATTGTTAACTAGTATGGCAAGAGTACTGCTAGGTAGGTAGAAAAAAAATTGTCTACCTAAACTAGACAAAGCTTTAGTTAGTTGTAATGTATGACAATAGTGGATATGTCCCAACCCACCAATCCAGCATCGAAGGCACACCTTTCCATAAAGGTAAGTCAAAGCCCAAGCTTAAGATTGGAGCCAACAACCTTAAGGTTTCTCCTTCAACACCTATATCATTTCTCCCACCTCTTCTTGAATTTGCACATAGCACATTTATGTATGTATACATTCATTGAAAAGCTAGCTCCCAAATCACTCATAGATATGCTACAATTTCACATTTATGGCACAAAATTTATAAAAGACCATGAAAATCTTAAGGCAAAACTTACTTGTGCTCTTCTTCTGTCCATGGAACACCCTTCTTCCTTTCTTGATCACAAGGCCGATTCGCCAAGGATCTCTTCCCACCAGCACCATAGAAAGGCTTAAATCCATCAAAACCATGACCATTCCCCCATTCTAATGTAAAAGCAGATGCACTATAGCCCGGAATTGGAATCAACCCTGCCTCTATACTACTCACATCATCTTCCAATTCTTTATATTGCCTTATGACATCTGCCTCAGTTTTCCCAGGAACCACGGCGGCCACTTTCTGCCATCGATCCGGGGTGTCCTTATCGAATCTTGCAAGAGCATTCTCAAACAATTTGTTCTCCTCTGGAGTCCATCTAATGCTCTTGCTTTCTTCAAACAACCAGCTTGATTTCGAAAAACAAGAGGATGGTGACAAAATTTCCATTTCAAATCTCATCAAAATTGATGAAGTTGAATACGGTTAGACTGTAACGCTTTAATGCAAAAGCGAATTGGTTAGTTATCGTAGCAATAATAAAATTTTATGCTTTCAAGAAAAAAGCTAAAATTTTAGCTATAATTGGAAATTCCCCATGGGCTAATTGTCTTGAAAGACATGATATTGGTGAAACAGGGGAACAACAGAGCAAAAGAGGCAGAGAGCCTAGGGTAGAAATGTGAGGAGGTGAAGATTTGAAAATGGCAATATCAATGTTATATCAAGGTAGGAATCAGAATACCTTTTTCCTATAGAAACCCAACCCCACTTGGGAATCTAAAAAGAATCCAACTTTCCAAAATCAAAGAAAATTCCCCCCATCAAAAAAATTAAAAATGATAACACTATTACAAATTAAGTCAAGTAACAAAAATATCTCAAGCCCCAGATAAAACCCTAGAAACCCTAAACAAGATCTGAAATTTGAAACCATTTAACTTTGTTGGATTTAAAATGCGAAAAAGGGTATAAACCCAGAATCAGTAGAACAGAAAGCTTCTAAATTTGAAATTTTGAACTTTAAGAACAGCTTGTAACTCAAAAAAAGAACAAATGTTTTCCTTCAGCTTCAACTTCAACTTCTTTAATATCCCAATTAGGAAACTAGGGAGAGAGTAAATGAAGAACCTGGAGAGTGCAAGGACAACCCCAAAGCGAAAAACGGAAACCCAAGTGAATTTTTTCAAAATAGTGCTGAATTTCAAAGGACTTGGGACTTGTGAAGAAAAAATGAGGAAAGTTTTGTGCTTTCTTTCCTTTTCCTTGATATGTAAGATATGAGTGAGGAAGGAAAAGGAAAAGGAAAAGGAAGGAAAAGGAAAAAGAAAAGGAAAAGGAAAAACTGATGAGAATGAAAAAGAAAACTAGCAAGTATTTCAAGGAATGAATCTAAAATTTTGCTAATATTTTTGAAGAGAGAGATTTACAAATCTACATAGGCAAAAAAACAGAGGAGAGATAAAGGAGGGGTGAATGGTGGCTGGTTGTGATTGGTGATGATGCTACAACTGAAAAAGTTCTTTCAGACTTTCTCTCTTTCCATTATCAAAATAAGGACAGAAATGAAAAATAATTTAATTAAAATAAAAAGAATAAAAATTGTTATTATCATCGTTGAAAAAGAATGACTGAAATTTAAAATTAACCCTCCAATTTGTATATCTTTTGATAAATTCACCGCTCTCTCCCTCTCCCTCTCCCTCTCCCTCTCACTCTCACTCTCACACAGCAAAACTAGGGGGACCGCTTTTAGCGACATTGTAACGTGGATTGTACATATCAGTTACATTGACTTGCTCACTTTAATACTTCTTCTTCTTCCGTCCTAAAAAAATTATCGTTTTAAAAAAAAAAAATTATTTTAATTTATTTGTGATTTATAATTTTTTAAGAGAATAAATTATTTATTTTCGTATATCACTCCTACTTTTTCTCACTGTTCTAAGAAATTTTTTTCCTTATATTAATAGTTTACAACTTCCCATAAAGAGTAGTAATAGAATTTCAAATAAATTTTAATTGTTAAATGATAATATTAAATGACTTTCTTAATCTATGTGCAAAAACCTTAAACGATAAATTTTTAAGAACCAAATAGAAATGTACAACAATTCATTCCACTTTACCAAAATCAAGTCTAAAACTCTCTCTCTCTCTACGAACCAACTCTATTGCCGATTTATTGGGAAGACATAGCTTCACTTCTTCATAAATTCCCCCTGGAACAACATCACCGGTCCAAAATTTTCTGCTTTAAAGGTATATATATATATATATATATATATATATATATATATATATATATATATATATATATATAGGATCTTAAGCTCTTTATCTTATCCACTCAATTTCATTTACCACCCTTTGGCGATTGATTGACGTTATTATACAATAGTAAATACTATTTTAGCGATGAATGACATATAAGCGTCGATAAAAGTAAGTATAGACGGTTGTAGATGATCAACAATCTTATCCATCGCTAAATGAAGGTGAGTTTGAAATGTAAATGAATGGAGCAAAGTTAAGAATAAGATATATATATATATATATATATATATATATATATATAGTGATGAGTTTATTTATTTTTATAAATTTGCGAGAAATGACATGTAGTGACGAGTTTGATTAAGTATGAGAATGAATGATATTGAGGAATATTATGCTAACGACCCAAAATAAGCCCATTCCATCCAACCCATTTCGAAGTCATCGCCAAATCGTAGATACGGAAAACAACTACAACTTTATTACAACAATTGTCGTGCAAAAAAAAACAACACATATCTTTGTGAGTTTGGATCTGAAATATATACCAATCATGAAGACGTCACAATGACACCTTACATAAAGGTATAGTAAAAACATTTTAGAAATTAGAATCTTTGGGAAGTCTTCGAGAAACCTTCGTATACGTGGGAGGTTAGTGCTTACAGGTTATGATAGATATCATATGGCCATAAAATTATCCTTGGTTGACCTCATAGACCCTTAAAAGAAAAGCGAGAAGATTACTTATCATATTCTTCTCGATGGTGAGTCTTCTCTCGACACATCATTATCTCCACTGCATCTCTAATTGGGAATTAAACTCCAAACAAACACCAAGATTATATAGGTAGTCTTGTAAATATACTTTCAATGAAGTGGATGAGCACAACCCTGTTTTATGCATTTATACGAGGTTGTATGTCATTAGACATCTTGTATGATAGTGGCAAAACACCTTCCAAGTTAAATTCACCTCACCCTCAACATCTATGTAGACCAACGTTTCTATTTCCTCGTTATTCTCGTCATTCCGGCTACACTTTTATTACACGAAAGGAATTGTGAAAAAAGGGAAAGACAACTATTTCGATAAAGAATATCATGACTAAAGATAAATAAATTATCAATAGCCTTCAACAAAGAATAAATCGTAGATTTAGAACATATGGTAGATGATAAAACTTTTCAACCGTAGTAATTGAATTAAACGAGCGAATCCATTAGAAGAGTCGAATAGACCATAAAATCTATTATCTTCTCCAGTGTTAAAAGTCCATCAACAATGTTTTATCCAGGTAACATTAATCAATAATTTACATCCACAATTTCGTGTAACTTCATAATCTAAATTCCTTTCCTCATCCAGGACAAAGTTAATTTTCATCACCGAAACATCAAAGATCGTGGTTATACCAAATCACAGATTCATTCATAATCATATCGATAAATTCATCTTTGCACTACTGCCAAAGATATTCATCAACGGTTCATCTTTGCACTCTTGGCCAAAGATATTCATCGAAATCATTCATCTTTGCACACTGAGGTAAAGATATTCGGTTATATCATCATTTTAGGACCGAGGATGATGAAAAATATTTTAAGAAAAGCGAATCCGGTGAAACAAAATAATAAATATTAAGGATTCGTATTTAATTTATTCCATGTCCAAAAATACATCATAAATAATCATAGTGGAATAAAATTCAAGAATGATCAAAACATGGATACAATCAAAGCTAAGTATCCATAATGCAAAAAATTTAATTTTTACGTGAATAGTGTAGATTCGTGAATAGTCAGTATCGTGAATAAGTGTCGTATCGTGAATAGTAACTCGTGAATAAGTAACAGACATGAAAAACATCATCATGCTTCGTGAATAGTACTTTCATGAATAGTAACTTTCGTGAATAGTAACTCGTGAATAGTAACTCATGAATAAGTAACTCATGAATAGTAACCCCGAGCATGAAAAAGTTCTAAATTTGATAAAATTCAAACCAATATTTCTAAGATAATGATATTGAAGAAATAATATCATTTATGAAGAAAATAATCTCCTTACAATCCCTTAAAATCCCTTTACTATCCCTTACCTCAAAAAGAGTACTAGATTGGAATGGAATAATTGAACTAACTTGCACCAGTATATAGCAATACTCGAAGTACTAAAATACTCACAAGAATACACTCGATAATATAGAGAGAGAAATAGAGAGAAAACTTCAATTTCTGGTGTGATTTTCAATTCTAACCTAAGCACCTATTTATAGGAAAATGCTTAGAACACCAAAATAGAAAATTTAATATAATATTAATATTTTCAAAACATATTTTACGACACCTAACCAAATTTGATTTCAGCCATTTAACACATGCCCACAATTGAAAAAAACGTTTTTCATATTAAAAATCATTTAAAGCTCCAAAAAAAATAAAATCAATTATTCCGAAACTTCAATAATTCATAATAAATAGTCATTTTATCAAAAAATTCTAATCTCGCCACTTTTTATAGGAAATTCAATTCTCTACAACTTTGCAGAAGAAAGTTTTTTCAAATTCCAAACAGAAATTGACCGAAATCCACAAACGGACAATTTTACAGGCTATAATCAAATTTCAGTTAAGAAATGGGCCCACAAACATGTTTAACATGTTTTAAACAACTTTTGCAACAAAAATACTCTTCCTCCTCATATACTCATATATCCCACATTCATTGTAAAAATATCATCATTATTATATTATAATAATATAATAAAATATTATTTTATCATAAAAGATAAAATATCGATTTTCAACAATTGTCACTTTTAAAATTTTCTCCATCTATATCCACATAAAATCAATATTTTCCTCATCATATAAATTAATAATTAATTATTCACAAATAATATTACAAAATCACAATAATGATAAACCAGAATAGCTTTTACAGGAAAAGGGGCTTTCGATAATAATTTCTTCTTCTTTGGCAGCGCAATTAGGTGACCAAACCTCTCCTTAGACAGAACTTTCTAGACATTGCCAATAATGCTATCTAATAATATTATTCAAATAATATGAATTATTGATTTGATAATGGAAAATATTGTGCAGTGACAATTATTAAAACAACAATAATATAAAATATCAACGCAACAATTATTGAATCAAAATAAAATATTGAACAATAATTACTGTAACAATTATTGAGTAGTGCCTTCTTTACGTAAGAATCAATAATTCAAAAATATCATGTAATATCTGCGTATGCATCTTGTCAACAACAATAGCGATGACTTTACTTTACCCACCGGTATTCCAACAAATGTTAATTGTGGTAACAATTCTGTAGTTATATATAAAAACTTTAATTTGTTATTTTCTTCATCAAGCGGTTATTACGTTATAGGGCCCCTGAAATTTCATGTAGTCATCGTATGAATATTCCGAAGCGGAAGAATATTTCACGACCAAACGAATATTCAAACAACAATGAGTATTTTATAACCACTTACTTATTTTGAAAAAAATTCATATATCACCCTTAACTTTAACTTTTTATCAATTTAACCATTTACTGAATTGTAATTATAAGAAAAATTGAATACTTTTATTTCATAAAATTCGGGGCCTTACAAATATGCTATGGCGGAGGATTTAGTTGAAAGTGAAGAAGTTGATGAATTGATTAGAGATCCGGAAGTAGGAATGGAGTTTGGTTCCGTTGATAAGTATATGGAATATTACACTAATTATGGTAACCAAAAGGGATTTTCGGTCAAAATAAGATCTACGAAAAAATGAGAAAATGGAGAGACTAAATTTGTGGTTCTTGCATGTGCTCGGTCAGGATGTTCAATAAGTAAGTCAAAAAATGCTTTCAACTTACGCGCCTGTTAGCAAAACTGGTTACAATGCTAAGATTAAGGTTGCATTATTCGAAGACGAAAAAGTGCGAGTGAAGACTCTAACACTTGATCATAATCATCAGTTGAGCCCGAGAAAATTTAGATCTTATAAGAAAAATAGAATTATGAGCAAGTATATGAAAAGGAGACTTGAGCTTAATGATAAAGCTGCTATTAGACCAAATAAAAATTTTAGTTATTTCTTGGTTGAAGTTGGTGGGCATGAGAATGTGTCATTTTCACAGAAAGATTGTTATAATTATCTTGACAAAGTTAGGCAATTAAGGCTTAGTGATGGGGATCCTATGGCACTTCAAAACTACTTCAAAATATGCAAGTTAATAATACAAATTTTATTATTTGATGGATTTAAATGATGATGGGAGACTACAAAATGTCTTTTGGGCAGATGCAAGGAGTAGGACAACTTATGAGAAATTTAAGGATGCCATTACCTTCGACACAACATACTTAACTAATAAGTATGACATGTCATTTGCCCCATTTATTGGAGTTAATCATCACGGTCAGTCAATACTTTTAGGTTGTGGATTAATATGTCATGAGGATATTGAGTTATTTAGTTGGCTTTTTAAAACTTAGCTTGCGTGTATGAATGATCGTGATCCTACCATAATAATCATTGACCAAGACAAAGCAATGAAGAAGGCTATTGAAATTGTGTTCCCCAATGCGCGACATAGGTGGTGCTTGTGGCATATTATGAAGAAGTTGTCCGAGAAATTAAGTGGTTGAAATCAATATGAATTTATCAAGTATTCAATGAAAAAGGCAATTTATGATTCATTAACTTGTAAAGAATTTGAAGAACAATGGGGTAGTTTCATTGAGAAATTTAACTTGAAAGAGAATGACTGGTTGACTGGGTTATACGATGAGAGAAGTCGTTGGGTGTTGTCATTTTTAAAGAATAATTTTTGGGCTGGAATGTCCTTAACGCAAAGAAGTGAAAGCATGAATGCTTTTTTTGATGGTTATGTGAATTCAAGGACAACCTTAAAAAAGTTTGTTGTGTAATATGAGAATGTATTAAGAAGTATGGTGCAAAAAGAGAATGAGGCGAATTTCAATTCCTTCGATCATTGGATTCCATGCCTTATTGATTATCCATTTGAGAAACAATTTCAAGATGATTATACCACATCAAAATTCAAGGAGTTTCAAGAAGAGATAAAAGGGAAGCTTTATTGTGCCATTGATTCAGTCTAAGTAGAATGTGGTTTTAAGGTGTACGATGTTACACAAGATATGTTTAGAGGGAATCGCAAAGCCACTTTTAGAGTTTATTTTAAAGAAGATAATTGTACCATTAAATGAAACTGTCAATTATTTGAGTTCAGGGGAATATTATGTAGACATGCTTTTACGGTGTTGCTGAAAAAATGAGTTCGAACCTTACCAGATAAATTCATTCTTTGAAGGTGGAGGAAAGATATGAAGAGGAGTCATAAGAAGGTTAAGATCATATACTCTAACTGGACGTTCAATCCGAAAAATGAACGTTTTGATAGGATGTGCAACTCTTTTTTGAAGCGGCAAACTTGGCGATGTATAATGAAGATAAGACAAAAGTTGTTATGCATTGGATTAAAAGGCTTGTTAATGTACTAAAAATGATGATGGAATGTGTGGAAGTAATCAATCGACTCCTTTCGGATAAGGCACCCAAATGGGTAGTGGTTGTAAAGAAAGCAACAATATTCTTAGTCCTTTGTTGGTTCATCGTAAAGGTCAGCCCCTCTTTAAAAGGCTTCAGTCTAAGATTGAGAAAGTTGTTATAAGTATAAAAGCGAGGAAAGAGAAAGAGAAAGAGAAAGAGAAAGAGAAAGAAAAAGAGAAAACGAAAGAGAAAGAGAAAGGGAAAGGGAAAGGGAAAGAGAAAAAGAAAGGTAAAGGCAAAGACAAGGCCATTGAACATAACGTGGATTTCACTAATTTGGTAAACCTTTTTCTTTAATTTTTTCAAATGTAAAAACTTATTAATTTAGATTAAATGTCTTATTTACTGCTTTCTTTATTGTGTAGACTTCTCAAGGTGACTATTTTGTAAGTACACTCAATAACAAATCTCAAGTTGAACATGGTCTAGAAGACTACATGAGACATAGTGCATTAGATCTTAATTTACAAGTTTGTCACTAATTTAAATGAATAAGTTACATTCTTAGAGACTTTAATGATTATTATTTTATGATGTTTCAGGTTGGAGACTTCTCCACCAACGCAAATCTGCAATCATCACTTGTTGATTACTTTCCATTTGCCACAAATCATGATGTCTATTATGGAGGGTTTCCCCTTTCATTTTCGGGTATAATGTCTTATTTTACTGCTTTCTCTTTCAGTTTTAGGTGTCTTCTTCAACGTTATTTGTTGCTGAAAACCAGAATATTATTTTTCTTATTGCAGGATTACTATAACCAATATTGGAGTGGTAAAGGATGTGATCCGAACAATATGAGCGGATAATTTTGTTGTAACGTTTAAGACATTCTATTTCTCTCCCTTAGTGATGAGATATTAATCTCAGTAGTACCTGCTCTGGAGCACCAGACATTTTTCCTTTGAATTTTAGGATTAGGTGCAACTGACAAACTTTTGTTGTGTATATCTTATCCTCTTTGTAGTATAAATTCTCTTTGTCTCTTTATCCCTTTCTTTTCTGTCCCAAGTTGAAGAGGTTGAAATTACATCTTTAGTGTTCTCCTGTGCAAGTGCTTTTATGAAGACTTGCTGCAAATTAGATAAAGAGAAACCAATATGGTTGAAAATGTGTATATCCCCTTTTCTAAATCACCTTGCTAGGGAAGCTTTACACTGGTTTTTTTTCTTAAGTGCAAAATGCAAGAGATAGAGAAATAGAAGGGTATTTAGCAGAATAATGCTCAACAAAACCCAATTTATTATAAATTCCATTACACTTCGTCCATTACAATTTCTTTGACAAATTCACCTCCATTACAACTTCTAACCAAAGACAACTAGTTTTTCATAATAGAAAACAAACAGAGAATAAGTATTACAACAACTAATTTCTTCAACAATTTAATTTCAAGTCTCATTTCAATTATAGTAGGATCATCCATAATGAAATTGTTTGGCATATGCGTTTCAAAAGTTGGTGAAATTTTTTCTTCATTTATAGCCTTGCACCATCCCAAGAAATCGCATTTTCCATTCGGACATGCATAGTAGACTCTGTTAGGTTTGCTAGAAATGTGAACATACAATCAAATTACATAAATGAATCGAAGTGTAATAAAATTGGATTTTAAAATTTTCTTACAAACCATAAACCATGATCATTCTTGTGCTTGATTATCAATCTATAAAAGAGTAGGAGAATCAGAATCATACCCTTGAAGATTCGAGCTTCTTAAGGACTAAGTTTAACTCTTAGTCCTTCGTGCTCTCCTTGAATACGCGGGATTGATTCCTTCCTTTGATCAATGTTAGCCACCTAAGCATTTGTCCTATGGAGGTGATCCACCAAGGAAGAACAAAAACTCAAGAAGAAGAGTGTTTGGCTAAACCATAGTTTTTCCTATCTCCGATAGAAAAGGTATACTCTCCCAACTCTTAGAATAAAGAGCATATCTATTATCATCATCTCTCCATAAAAAGACTTTCTTATTTATAGATGTAGGGAACCCTCCTAAACTATTTAGGAATTGGGGTTTTATTTAATTAATTAAACTCTTTTAATTAACTAGTCTTACTAATCTCATTAAGAATAATTAATTAAACCTTTTAATTAATTAGCCTCCTAATCTTATTAAGAATACATGCGAGTACTAATATTAATTAATTCCCAAACACCTTTAAGAATTAACTTAAATAGTAATAATAATAATAATAATAATAATAATAATAATAATAATAATAATAATAATAATAATAATAATAATAATAATAATAATAATAAGACTCCTCTTATTAATTTATATTTAATATTTTCAAAATATTAAATAATAAATATTAATCTATTTAATTTATTCTATCACCATAGATTAAATTAAATATACTTAACTTATTATTACAATTATGTCATTTACTTCTTAAATAAATATTCTTCCTTTTATGGTGTAACCCTTTAGGTTCTCCATATTAAACCGGTTGTGAATAAATCAATTAAAATAATTCTAATCTTATTTAAATAAATAAATTAAACTATTAATTTATTTAAATAAATAAAATTTATTTTACAATAAAGATAAGCCTCCTTAGCGTTCAACGACTTTCCAGATAATATAGATTTCAACATTAATCATAAAAGAACCTTTGAGTAAATAGTTACTGTACAATTCAATCCTTACACCTCACAATGTCCCAATTAAATATTAGAAATGGAATTATTGTCAAGTCTTATTTTATTTAATTATATCTATTTTGATTCCCAAATGCACAACTCTAAATAAATGCAAATTAGAAACTCCTTTATAATTTCATTCCACGTTGGCCAAGGATTCTTGGATTGTCATTTATCGAATCACATAGGACATATTTCTTCTTTTACTAGAAGTGGTAGATTCTTTATTGATGATTTATTATCTCCATATATAACTTATTACACCCAAGCATACCCTTTTATATATCCTAAGGGTCTTAAGGAATAAGTCAAAGTATAATTCATTATATACAAGATACTATGATGATCTCAAGTCTAAGGATCACTTGTACTACTATCACTACATGAATTCCTATTGACAGGCGAGTAAAACTCCATTAGGTATTCCTTATTGAGCCACGTTCAGTGAACTTATTCTCCAATAAGCACCTATATACTTGCTTTACTGTCTCCACATAAATGATCATGAGATCAACCATCTTCATCAAATGAGCAAGCACCATATGTACCAATCTATTCAGATTCACTAATCCCCTTTTTAGTAATCCATCGATTGGAAACATTTTAGTTTTTAAGCTATCTAAGAATTTAGATCTCGTTAGCATGATCTCATCATGATTCTAAAAGCATTGCTTAAAAATATGAGTTTATCACATATTATTAAAACAACACCATGTAGATAAATTAATTGCCTTTAGTAAATAAATACTTTTATAAATAAATGAATAAGATCGTTTACAAAGTATATGATTTATCATCATACATGATTGGCTTGTATGTATACTACTTTCAATCTCCAACTTGCACTAAAGCCAATTGCCATGGTATCTTATACCCATTTTCTCTAAGTGACGATCAAACTGCTGTTGTGTTAATGCTTTAGTAAATGGATCTGCAATGTTGTCTTGAGAGTCCATACGCTCCAGGGTGACATCTCCTCTTTCAATGATTTCTCTAATCAAATGAAATTGTCGCAACACGTGTTTGGATTTCTGATGAGACCTGTGTTCCTTAGCCTGTGCAACAGCTCTGGTGTTATCATAGTATAAGGGGACTGCTCCTTTAATGCTAGGAACCACACCAAGTTCTGTTATGAACTTCATCATCCAAATAGCTTTCTTTGCAACTTCACTTGCAGTTATGTATTCTGCCTGTCACTGAATCAACAACTGTTTGCTGTTTGGAACTCTTCCAACTCATTGCGCCACCATTTAAGGTAAATACATACCCCGAAACAGATTTACTGTCATCTTGGTCCGTTTGAGAACTTGAATCTGTATAGCCCTCGAGTTTCAATTTAGACCCACCGTAGATAAGAAATACATCCTTAGTTCTTCTTTAAGTACTTTAGGATATTTTTCACTGCGTTCCAGTGTTCTTATCCTGGATTCAACTAAATCTACTTGTTACACTAAGTGCATGAGTGACATCCGGTCTAGTACATATCATACCATACGTGATAGATCCTATTACTGAAGCATAAGGGATCTTACGCATACGGTCTCTCTCCTCAAGTGTCTTTGGGGCCTGTTTCTTGAAGAGATAAATTTCATGGCTTATCAGCATGAGACCTCTCTTAAATTTTTCGTGCTAAACTTCTTTAGCATCATGTCAATGTACGTTCCTTGGGATAAGCCAAACATCTTTTTGGATCCATCTATATAGATCTTTATCCCCATAATATAGGAAGATTCTCCCAAGTCCTTCATGGAGAAATGTTTAGATAACCAATTTTTAATCGATTGTAGCATAAGAATATCGTTCCCTATCATTATTATATCATCAATATATAATACAAGGAATGAAACAATGCTCCCACTAACCTTCTTTTACACACATGGTTCATCCTCATTTTGGATAAAATCAAACTCTTTGATTGTCTCATCAAAATGGACGTTCCACCTACGAGAAGCTTGATTCAATCCATAAATGGATCGTTACAGCTTACAGACTTGATTTGTTCTAACCGTTAAAATAAATCCCTCTGACCGTGTCATATACTCATCCTCCTCAAGTTTCCAATTGAGGAAGGCCGTTTTCACGTCCATCTGCTAGCTTTCATAGTCGTGTTAAGCTTCTATCACAAGAAAAATCTGAATGGACTTAAGCATAGCTACTGGTGAGAAGGTTTCATCATAGTCAACTACTTGTCTTTGTTTGAAACATTTTGCAACTAGTCGGGCCTTATAGGTCTCTACCTTGCCGCCCGCTTCAGTCTTTCTTTTAAAGACCCATTTACACCTAATAGGCTTAATACCTTCAGGTGGTAAAACTAAAGTCCATACTTGGTTTTCATACATGGAGTCCATCTTGGATTTCATGGCTTCTAGCCATTTCTCTGAGTCTTTACTACTCATAGCATGTTCGTAATTCAATGGATTATCATCATTTATGATGTGTACCTCATCGTGATCATCTATGACGAATCCATACCTCTCAGGTATCTTCGGTAATCTTCTAGATTTACGAATAGGGTGTTGTATAGTAGATTATTCTACTTGGTCAAGTACTTGACTTTGATCTGTAGTATTTTGTGGTTCTTAAACTCCTTCAAGATATATCTTACTCCCACAGACCCCTTCAAGGATAAACTCCTTTTCCAAGAAGGCAACATGTTTCGCAACAAACACCTTTTGATCATTAGGATGATAGAAATAATACCCTGATGTTTCTTTAGAATATCCCACAGATATACATTTTTCGGATCTAGTCTATAACTTATCATTCTCAAACTTTTTGACATAAGTTGGACAACCCCAAGTCTTAACATGCTTAAGATTTGGTTTCCTCTCTGTCCATATCTCATTTGACACTCCCAAATCTTGGTACTTCATTTCCTCAAGATTTGGTGTTCTCTTAATCAAAACATTTATTACTAGCTACCCAATCATAATAAAATTGAATAATAAAAATCTCTCAGGTTATCTAACCTTTAATTACAATCATTCAAATGCGAAAATTAAAATTTATTACATCACATCATATTTAAAAGTCTATTATCATAATGATAAAAATAAAATTATAAGTCTTCATCACTTGTACATTTTTCCGTTTCCTTTGCTAGTGGTAGGTTCATTGACCTTCTCAACCTTAGCTGCAATAGGTGTATAAATATGCAAGAGTGAGCAAACAAAGCTCACTTAAAGAAGAATGAATAACTTTACAACAGTATAACAATTGCCCGAAATAGGCTCAATAGAACTGAATGATATGTTCTATTAACATTCTAAAACATACTACTGAGGGTCTAATGACCACGAATCATGTCCACAGTTATAAGTAATCTTTCAACTTAAACTTTAATAGTCATAAGACTATAAGGACTCCACGTACTTAGGGGGATCAGCCCTTCGTACAATGTATTGTGCACAACCATTTCAACACTAAGCGTAAACCTCTAATAAAAGAGTTGTTCATCTCAGTATTTAGAATACAAGTCCGCACCAAAGTAGGTTTGGTTTGGATTCATTACAAGGAAAATTTAGAGTTCAACGGTCATCAACTAAGGATTAGTTGAAATACAAAAAGAACTAATCGTATGCTATGGAATAATCATAACGAATCGATATTTGTAAATTAACATCATGCTTTAGAAATAATCTAATATTATAAATATTGAATAATCATAACATAATTTGCTTGAACAATATTAAGTCAAGGTTATTGAAAATTGGATGCTAAACATGCATAGTGAATAGTAATTTGAACGATAAAGTTGTTCAACACTAGAATATTAAAATATCATGATCAAGATGCTAAATAACAAGTTACATATTAAAGAAACTTGCTCAATATTAAAATATAAGATTTAGAATACTTGCATCCTCGTGAATAATAGATACAAGAACTTTCTCAATAATAAACAATCTAGCTCTACGAAAGTGTAGAGGTAGCAACTTGCGAAATTGTAATTGAATTTAAAAGCAATAATGTACTTAACGAAATTAAACTTGCACAACGAAGTTTTAGGGTTAGAGAACTTTCCTTGAGCACAAGCTAAACCTTACAACTTGAATCTCAATACCCTATATATATGTCATCATGACATAATTAGTCACTACCAACATTTTATATATATAAACAAGTATATACATCATGTAGGTTTAATTATCAATTCACATAATCGAATTACGTTAATACTAATACTAGTTAATCCATAATAACATGCTCATTCTTAGTTTAGTACTACTGAAATCATAATTTAAAAGTCCACATAACATTTATTTTCAGACTTTGTATAATTAAATAAAACATCACTGAATTATTCTCGCTAACTTCATTTGCAAGACCACAGATTACATTGCTGTCAGGTTGGTCTTCTTAGTTGTTGAGATTGTATTGGCGCAGAAGAACTAGCGATGATAGCTGATACGTAAGGACGCGACTTGATGACGGTCTGCGTATGCACATGAGAATAATATCTTTATTTGGCGTGACTGCGCCTAAACTCCAGACTTTGGCGCCCAGCCTCGGCAACAACATGAACAAAAAGCCAAATTGGCCTACAAGCTCCAATCTAACAAACTAATTAACATGTAATACACATATAGACTTCATATAAACATAATTTCAATACTCTTAACATGTTTTTACACATATAATAACATAAACATCAACTTTATAACACCCAATTTCAATGTTATTGGTAAAAACTCCATTTTTGACATTTTTAATGAAACTTATCACCGTAACTTTGTTTTTCAACCAAAACCATTAATTCAAACTATCACGTTTATGTTTATTCATCTACTTTCAAAATCAATAGTCAATATATATATATATATATATATATATATATATATTAACAATTAATCCAACCTTAATTTTATTTTAAACTAAGCCATATTCATATATTTTCATATAAACAACGTAATATAGTTTCTTCATAAAACACATACATGAACTAGTTTCTCTATAATCATATATAAACTCATGAAACCATCTTATAACTAATAATTTATCATATAAAACCATATACCACATACAATTTATCCTTCATGAAGATTTTTACAAAGAATTTTAGAAGAGGAAAAACTAAACTTTAAAAATATAAGGATTAAGATCCTACCTTTGTTTAAGAAGATGATACCCTTCCGTTTTGATCAAGAACCTTCTTTTCCCAAATCTCCTCTCAAAACCTCTCAAGAATTCTCTCTAATTCTCTCTTAGTTTTTTCTTTTCATCTTTTTCTTTCTTCTGAGTTTTTCTTCTCCTACTCTATCTTACGTACTAACATATAACGTATAATAGTAATAATATATATTAATTATATAATATAAATATAGATATAACTGACATTAGTTATGTAAGTTTTGAAAATCAAAAGCCATAAGGCTTGTTTGGCTAACATAATAAAATAACCCATTAACTCATATACCTTGTTTGGTAAACCTAATTAAAATAAATCAATTAATCCCTATACCTTGTTTGGAAAAACATTATTAGATTAAAGACTTAATATGCATTAAGACTTGTTTGGCAAAACTAATTAAACTCCTTTAATTTATTTTAATAACTCCTTTATAGCAAGGTTCTTTGTCACACTTCTATTTAATTAAATAATCAATTTAATCAATTCAAATACTAATCTATTAAATTACTTTAACACATAAATCACTACCACATAATTATAATTTCCTTTATAATTATAATTTTATTTAACCAACTAACACCTTATTTTAATTACATATTCCAATTAAAATATTATTATTTATTTAATCATTATAAGCTCTCTAACTTAATTATTAAATTAAATTAGTATATAATCTCATAACAATTAATTTTCTTAACTTCTTAATTATTTACTTAACAAATAATTAACTAGATCAAAACAAATCAAATTGAACAATTATTTATTCAACAATAAATATATCCATTAAATACTTATATAATTCAATAAATATTTAATATTATAATTTAAAATTCTGGAATATTACATCATTCCCTCCTTACAAGGATTCTGTCCTCAGAATCACAACTCAAACAACACATTCGTTACATTCTCCCCTACTTACAAAGATTTTGTCCCCATAATCGAAGACACAGATTAAACAAATAACTCAGGGTAATCTTTCATCATTTTATCTTCGAGTTCCCACGTAGCTTGTGAGACCCTAGATTTTATAAATAAAGATTTAATTTTTTCAAAATATTTTTTTGAATATTATGGTGTGGATTTGATGTAATGTTATAGTTGTGGGTAATATTTATAAGTTTTGTAAAGTAAGCAAGTGGTTATATAATATTCGATTGGTGGGGGGATATATTTTTTCGGTTTGAGAATATCCGCACGACGGTACAATCATTAGTGGACCTCATGAAAGGAATTATTGTCGGATTGAGAAAAGCGACAAAAAATACTTTATGAAAATAATTGGCGGAAGTTTTCGTTAGCTGTTGAAACACACGGTGTTAAAAGAAATACGATGAATACGTGTGGTTGCATAGTAGCTACGGTATTAATTATTGATGCTTACGTGATAAGTTACTCGGTTTTGTTTTATTGGTATTATTAATGTAATAAAATGAATACTTTTATAAAGTTATTCTATAAATAGAATATATTATATTCTATTATGCATAGTGTTGGATAAAATTCTGCATAGTATTTTGCATAGTAAAATCTTTTATATAAAACAAAATACTTTTATAAAGTTATTCTATAAATAGAATATTTATACTTTATTATGTATAGTGTTGCATAGTATTTGCATAGTGTTTTGCGTAGTAAAATCTTTTTATATAAAACATAATACTTTTATAAAGTTATCTGTTTTATTAGATAATAATTAGAATATATTATATTTTATTATGTATAGTGTTTGATATAGTGCGTATAGTAAAATCTTTTATAAAGTTATTCATTTTATTAGATTATAAATAGAATATATTATAGTTTATTTAAAAGATTTTACTTTAAATATGGACCGTCAGATTAAAGTAAATCAATCTCGACCGTTTCATGAAGTTAGTTACTATGCTTGATCCATTTTTCTATAAATAGAAGCTCATTCATTCATTATTTCTTACGAATTCACTGAAACTCTAGAGAGAGAAACTATAGAGAAAAAGAAGAAAAGTATCCTGCTACCTCACTACTTTTATATCCAGTACTCTTCTTTCTAAGGTAGGGAATATAATTTGTTGTACTCGTAAGGGGTGTTATTCTTTTGTATTCATGGAGAGAACTTATGTTATTCCATTCTTTATTATTCTGTTGGAATAACCTGTATATGCGGGCTACCCTATACTTGGTGACATTCATCTATTATTAAAAGTCTTTTACTATTACATTTGGAATATCCATGCGTGCGTGCGCTTACGCATGGGACCGATTCCGTCTTTTTATTATTACGTTGGAATATCCATGTCATGCGTTTTTACGCCGGATCCAGTTCCATCTTTATTATTATTCGTTGGAATATCACATGCATGCACTTTACACCGGACCTGATTACGTCCTTATTAGTATTCTGTTGGAATAACCTGTCTATACGAAGTACCTCATGCATGATGATTTTTGTTATTTCATTCTTTATTATTCATTGGAACATCACCGCTTGGCATGTAATTTTACTTTGACACAGTTCCGATTATTTAGTATTTCATTGGAATAACTGCTCACATGGCACCGCATGCGTGGTGATTTATTATGTTATTCCATTCTTTATTATACTTAGTTGGTTAAAGTTTTGACTTCTATACTCCGTGAAATTAGTGGAATATCCTTGATATTTGCGCTTCATCCAAATATCTTTTCATGGAAATATTCTTCCGAGCATTCTTGAATTTTACTCTACAAAGCGAGATCATGTCGACAATTTGGACATTATTAGTTCTGAATAAATTAATTCTTGAACTTGTTTTATTGAATTCTTATATCATTGTCATCATCCTCATGTTTTTTTTTTTTTTTGAAAGTCATACGTATTCTGTAGTGCATAGATGAACTTGGTATGATTATGACTGAGGATTATTCGGTATAATCATAACCATAATGTTACAAATGATGTAGAAAAAGTCCTCATTGGTCAGAAAGTGCATTGATGGATGAGTTTTTTGGTATGATTATGGCTATGGATTCTCTTTGGCCGTAGTGCAAAGATGAATTATTTTATGACATGATCAGGACCATTGATGAAAACATGATTATCTTTAGCCGTAGTGCATGGATAATTCGTGGTCGTGATACTAAATAATATCCTTGGCCGTAGTGCAGGGGTGATTCGATGATGTGGATTATTTATTAAGCTGAGTCCCAGCGATAAAAGTGATGAAAAACCTTTTAAATCATAGAAGATAGTAGATTTTATTCCCTACTTGACTCTTCTAATGGATTGCTTGTTCCATTTGCAGATTAAACTTGAAAGTTATTATATTTTATCAATTTAACTTTTATTGTCAAGGCTAACAATAAATTATTTCGCATTATCTTAGTCATATATTATTTCATTGGGCTAGTTGAGCTCACCCTTTCTTTTCTTTTTTCTCTTGAAATGAGAACGTGGCTGGGACTAGTCGGAAACAGAGTGATGGTCCTAGATGGTGCATTACTAGTCCTCACTAATACGTGAAATAGTGTGATAATAATTGTAATGAGGACTCCTTTTGAGTTTGTATACTCTCTAGTAGACAATATTTGTATTCAACCTCACAGTTTATGTTTTGTCGTATTGTACACGACAGTTGTATTATTAAGTTATATATGAATTCTGTACCATGTATCTGGCGACTCAAGATGGGTGATGTATACCTAATTTTGGGGGCGTCACAGTTGGTATCAAAGCTTAGGGATATGATCCTGGTTGAGATGTGGGGACAAGAACTAGGAGGGAGAGCGGGAATTTCTTTGTTAGTATGACCTACCTAAGTTTATTTGATATTTAATTGGTGATCGAGTATAGAGATAATATGTGATACGTTAACTAACCCTTATTTTGTGGCAGTATTTGAAAATGGCATCTGAAAATGTTGAGATAAGCAATGGAACACAAGAGACTGTTGATTCTCCATAGATCAATAATCAGGACAATGTGCAACAGGATGGCGATAATCCTCCTATAAACAATAACACTGATCAATTGACGAACGACGGTATGTTTAGGAGCTTTTTAGAATTTATGCAACATCGGTAATGGCTCCCTTTCATAATGCAGAGGAAACAATTCTGAACCCACGGTTGGTCACCGATAAGCAATTCAAGGAGCTGGGACCATAGGAGTTTTGGGAAAGCAGAACCACTTAAAGTGAGACGTGGTTAAAGCAGATCACCAAGATATTTGATGTCTTGGGATGCTCGAGGAGCAAAAGGTTCCTTTGCCACCTTTATGTTCGCGTGAAGAAGCGAGATCACTTTGGTGGGAATCAGAAATGTACCTGACTGACACACTCAAGATGTCTTGGGAGAAGTTCAAGAGGCATTCAATGACAAGTACTTTCCGAAAGCATTCGTCACATGAAGGAGGTGGAATTTATCAAGTTGGAGCAAAACAACATGACCGTGTCGCAGTACGAAGCCAAGTTTGTCGAGTTGTCCCAATTTGGGTCCCAGTTGGTTGATAATAAAGAGAGAATGACGCGGATGTTTTTAAGAGGTTTGAAGTTGGAGATACGTCAATATCTTATCTCTCATAAACTGTGTTTGTATTCAGATATTGTTAATAGAGCTCAGTTATTGGAGCGCGATAATGAGTCAACTTAACCAAAAGAGAGCAGCCGGCAAAATGATAATACCGGTGATAACTTCATCAAAGCGGTGATGATGAAGCATGGAGGGAATCAACATGTCAGAAATGGTAACCACTTCGGTGGTAATCATGGCCAAAATAATAAGAATGGACATTTCAAGAAGAGAAGGTTCAACAATGACGTAAAGATGTCGGCACCAGCACCCATTTCAAAGGAAGAAGAATGACCACCCGGTCAGTATGTTTCAAATGCGACGGGAGGGACACATCGAAGTCAAATCAGACGCTGTGAGAATCCAAAATATGTTTTAATTGCGCAAGAGAAGGTCACCTAGCTCGATTTTGTCGTATGGTGAAGTCAATTCCAGCTAGGATAGTGATGCCAAAGGATGTCCCAGACAAGCCAAAGCCAGTAGTTTAAGAGAGAGCATTTTTTTTCGTGACGAGGAACCTGAATAAAATTATCACGGGTATGTTAGTCATAAACTCTTGCAAAGTCTATACCGTATTAAATACCAGTTCTACTTACTCTTTTATTTCACCTAGTTGTGTTCAATGTTTGAAGTTAACTCCGGAGAAGTTAGACTTTGATATATCTGTTGGGAGAAACCTTTGTTACCTCCACTATTTATAAATCTTGTTCAAATCAACACTTTCACATTACCTGTCGATCGTATCTATTTAAAAATACTTGCCTTTGATGTGATTTTAGTAATTGATTGGTTAACTACTCATCATGCTTTTTGTAAGGTTATTAGCTTTCATACTCCTAACCAACCTATTATGCGAATTCAAGCAACCAAACCACTAAAGTCAATCATTGTCATATCAAGCCATAAGTAAAGAGCCCCGGTCCTTTCGTTGTTGACTTCCTTGAGTGGAATGCACCAAAGCCAGACTTTCTGTAGGCGACGTCGTGAATGACAATGGCAAGTTGATAGGTATCAATGTGATGTACTATCCAAGTCTTTGATGAGGGTCACAGCTTTGAATGATATTTCTATTGTTAATAAATTTCCTGATGTATTCTTGAAGTCTTCTTAGCCTACCTCTAGAGCGTGAAATCAAATTTTGTATTGACCCCAGTACAAAACCCATTTCTTAAACCCTCAAATATTTCTTCAACTAAAATGAACGTATCATATGCCAAAGACGTTGGCTCGAGCTATTGAAGATTACGATTGTACCATTCAATATCATCGTGGAAGAGCGAACATGGTAGCTGACGTGTTGAGTAGAAGATCGTATGCGTTTATGTGTGCGATGTTGTTAACACAAAGATTCATTTCATATAACTTACAAATGATGAAGATAGAGTTAAAAACTCTAGGGACCCATATGAAGATAACGAATATACGAGTATAATCAACTTTAATCGATAAAGTCAAAGTCGTGCAAGCTACAGATCCGGAGTTGATGAATACTAAGAAGAAGGTTCAAGAGGGCGTTATTTTAAAAGCAAGAGTTGCTGAAGAGAGGAAATCTCAACCCTCGATTTAATTGGCCCATTTGAAATCCTCGATGAATTAGGAACTGTGGCTTATAGACTTGTTTTACCGCCAAGTATATCGCGTGTTCATAACGTTTTTAACGTATCGATGTTACGTAAATATGTGGATGACCCGAACCACATTATTAATTTAGAATCAGACGAGATAGCAGAAGATTTAACGTATGAGGAGATACGTGTTAATATCTTGGATAAAAAGGATCATATTCGACGCTCAAAGGTTATACCTCAAGAATTAGAATCTGAAATGAAGTCAAGGTATCCTCACCTCTTCGGCATACCAGGTACGTATGTAAATTTCGAGGGCAAAATTTCAAAAGGAGGGGAGATTGTGAGACCCCAAATTTTATAAATAAAGATTTAATTTTCTCGAAATATTTTTTTGAATATTATGGTGTGGATTTGATGTAATGTTATAGTTGTGGGTAATATTTATAAATTTTGCAAAGTAAGCAAGTGGTTATATAATATTCGATTGGTGGGGAATATTCTTTTTTGTGGGGGAATATCCGCAATGCGGCGGTATAATAATTGGTGGACCC
The DNA here is from genome assembly GCA_020205615.1 of Panax quinquefolius. NCBI lineage: Eukaryota > Viridiplantae > Streptophyta > Magnoliopsida > Apiales > Araliaceae > Panax > Panax quinquefolius. The sequence continues at coordinate 120,408,573 of CM035160.1, read as the reverse complement.
ATGCAAAGGAATTATTGCCGGATTGAGAAAATGATGTAAATATTTTTATGAAAATAAC